>CM059326.1:12013787-12023787 GCA_030340685.1 Protosalanx chinensis | reverse complement strand
TGCTGGTACTGCCTGCTGGTACTGCCTGCTGGTACTGTGTGCTGGTACTGGGTGTTTGTACTGTGTGCTGGTACTGTGTGCTAGTACTGTGTGCTGGTACTGTGTGCTGGTACTGCCTGCTGGTACTGCCTGCTGGTACTGTGTGCTGGTACTGTGTGCTGGTACTGCCTGCTGGTACTGCCTGCTGGTACTGCCTGCTGGTGCTGTGTGCTGGTACTGCCTGCTGGTACTGTGTGCTGGTACTGCCTGCTGGTACTGCCTGCTGGTACTGCCTGATGGTGCTGTGTGCTGGTACTGCCTGCTGGTACTGTGTGCTGGTACTGCCTGCTGGTACTGCCTGCTGGTACTGTGTGCTGGTACTGTGTGCTGGTACTGCCTGCTGGTACTGCCTGCTGGTACTGCCTGCTGGTACTGTGTGCTGGTACTGCCTGCTGGTACTGCCTGCTGGTATTGTGTGCTGGTACTGCCTGCTGGTACTGCCTGCTGGTACTGCCTGCCGGTACTGTGTGCTGGTACTGCCTGTTGGTATTGTGTGCTGGTACTGCGTGCTTGTACTGTGTGCTGGTACTGTGTGCTGGTACTGCCTGCTGGTACTGTGTGCTAGTACTGTGTGCTGGTACTGCCTGCTGGTACTGCCTGCTGGTACTGTGTGCTGGTACTGCGTGCTGGTATTGTGCTGCTGGTACTGCATGCTGGTATTGTGTGCTGGTACTGTGTGCTGGTACTGCGTGCTGGTACTGTGTGCTGGTACTGCCTGCTGGTACTGCCTGCTGGTACTGTGTGCTGCTACTGCCTGCTTGTACTGCCTGCTGGTACTGTGTGCTGCTACTGCCTGCTGGTACTGCCTGCTGGTACTGCCTGCTGGTACTGTGTGCTGCTACTGCCTGCTTGTACTGCCTGCTGGTACTGTGTGCTGCTACTGCCTGCTGGTACTGTGTGCTTGTACTGCCTGCTGGTACTGCCTGCTGGTACTGTGTGCTGCTACTGCCTGCTGGTACTGCCTGCTGGTACTGCCTGCTGGTACTGCCTGCTTGTACTGCCTGCTGGTACTGCCTGCTGGTACTGTGTGCTGGTACTGCCTGCTGGTACTGTGTGCTTGTACTGCCTGCTGGTACTGCCTGCTGGTACTGTGTGCTTGTACTGCCTGCTGGTACTGCGTGCTTGTACTGACCAACCCATTTTAGCTTTGCGCCTGAGGCAAGACTAATTCATCCCGCCAGTATAATAGCAACAGCGCCTGAGTCCCCCCCACAATGCTACATGCTCTTCTCCATTCACAGTTGCATTTCAGATCTTGTAAATAAAGCCCATAATGTTTACTTTAGTAACTACAACCCAGTCATAGCAGAGCTTCACTAGACACTGGACACACAGAACAGGTTTTTGTGATTGAAACCAGTTCAGCCTTCAACTTGGAAATCAATAACTTGATTTCTTACCAGAGGAACCCTGGTTATGACTAATACCCTAGTGGGACTAAAACGTTTCAGTAAAGTGCTGATGTCAATGATTGTTAATTAATTCATTATTAATGCTTTTTTAAACGGTGATAAGAACTGTGATCGTTTTTTGGTCACGGTATGGCCTCAGATGTGAAACTAAAAATAATTAGATATGAACACAACCCCGTGACAGATGCAGTGTTTAAAACAAATCACATTTCCGGAGTTTAAAGGCTACTAGAACAACTTAATGCGTTTCACATTTTTGGACGGAATCAAAATGAATGGGTAATTGAATAAATTAATGATCCACGCAGGAAACTCATTGTGAGGCAGATGAGTTCTGGGGTTTGAGCCGGCGTTTTGAGAAACATTGCCGACAACTTAATGGATAAGATCAGTTAGCTATAAGCTGAGGTAAGCTAAAACCATCCACCACAACATCTGCCAAGTAAAAAAAAATAGCGGGGTATCTACATGTTTAGTTTTAATCTGAAACGCAGGCCAAAGTTTTGCGGTATACGCTTATACGGATAAAAGCGTCCGCTAAATTAATGCCTGTAAATAGTGTCCGATGAGAGAAGGGTCTACGTTTGCTTATCTGCTTTTACACATTCAAATACATCCTTTTCCTCTCTTTGCGGGCTGAAAGAGGACGTCTGTATCAACCCACGAGATCGGACGATGGGTCCGGAAGGTTCTCTTTCTGCGGGCCTTTCTCCTCTCCTTCCTTCTCGCACGGCTCCTTATCTGATTGGCTCGCACTCCCGGCTGAGAGTTTCAATTTGCAGTCGAGGGAAGTGATTGCGCTGACCTGGCACCGGCCCATCGGACAGCGATTTGAGCCTGGAAATAGTCTTCAGCTTGACCCCAACTGACAGACGGGTTTCAGAGATCCACGTGCCGTACCGATCCATCGTCAGGACAGACTGGTCTGCTGGAACCCACCACACAGAGGAGCGCTGTACAGCGAACCCTCGCTATTTCATGGTTTCGCTACTTCACGGATTTGTATCGTGCATTGTGTTCTGCATTCTGATTGGCTAAACAGACTCTCCAACGCAAACCTGTGCATCAATAAAGTTGCGGTTTACAGGATACAGTACTTTTATTTGTTAAACAGATGCTTGGGCCTGTAAAAAGGGTTTGTTCTTTGGTTTTACTATATAATAGACAATTTAATTGTATAATAATTGTAAAAATAGTTTCTACTTCACGGATTTCGCTTATCACGGGTTCTTTTTGGAACGTAACCCCCGTGAAAAACGAGGGATCACCTCCGCATTGGCGCATGGCGCACCTCCGCATTCCAGTCCAGACGGAACTACGAGAAGTTCTGAAGAGAAGATACGCCTTAATTCACTTGGATGACTTTGAGCGTCCCTTGGCCCCGGTCTAATGCCTCCTGCACCTGGTCCATAATGAGGACAGTTACCAGCGCTACTTCAAGTGGCAGAAGGGCGGTACGGTGCTCCTTGGTGATGTGTTTGTCCAGAGCCTCTGTCACACCCTGGGACCGCGTAGAGCCTCATTCTGAGGGGCCAGACCGTCAAGTAACTCGACATATGTTTTTGGGATGACACCAATTTGAGGTCAAAACCTTTCCAGGAGATGAAATGCTAATGCCCCACAAGTCTAATGTGTAGATAGGTGTAGGTGAATGGATGTAAATGGGTAATTTATGTATATGTCTTATACTAGTCTACTCCAGTCATTTTAAAGTGCTCTATAAATACATTTGCATTTACATTTATTCATCTAGCAGACGCTTTCATCCAAAGCGACTTCTAAGAGAGAGCTTTACAAAAGAGCATCGGTCACAGATCATAGCAAAGTGATAGTCCCCAAACATAGCAGGCTTATAGCGATAGCTTATAACGATATCAATATAGCTTGATGGGTTGATTCAAATGCGCAGAATCATATAAATTAAACAGTCCAATCCTGTCACCGATCCCCGGAGCAGTTTCCTGACATCTTTGACTGAGCAACATGAACTGGTTCAAACAGTCTTAAGTAGGAGTCTAACCTTCAGAATTATTCAGCAGAGGAAGGGCCAGGCATGGCGACAATGGACAGATTCAGATTCAGATTACTTTATTCATCCCGGGGGAAAAACTCCTTCGCAGCAACGGCACGCAGTCTCGCAGAAGCACACGGGGGTAAGGGTGTGAGGTAAAAGATTAGAAAAGTGCACACAGGGATAGAGGGGTGGGGGCAAAAAAAAGAATAAAGACGATAGGTGAATCCACACAAGGGGGGCAGAGGCTGAGGCTTGGATAAATGATTATGTACATTCAGGTAGCTTTTACATAAGGAAAGCAAAGTTAGGCACACCAACATGGTTGCTGTTAGTTTGTACCGCAGACTTATTGTCATTTGACAAAGACATATAAGCAGAAGAAGGTTTGCATGGCCTGTGTTCTGCTCCTCTCTTTCACCAACCGTCCCTGGAGGAGGGGATCGCTCGCTGAATCGCTCCTCCCAAGGTTTCTTGCATTTTTTCTCCCTAGTGAGTTTTTCTGGGAGTTTTTCTTTGTCTTCCTTGAGGGTTTAGGTTGGTTGAGGGGCAGTTCCATGGCGTACGTGAAGCCCTTCGTGTCATTGCTTGTAAAAAGGGCTGTACAAATAAACGTTGATTTGATTTGTCACCGTTAAATCCACAGCTGTCAGTAGGGGGCACTGCAGACCTACCACACACTGAGCACAGTCTGGACAGACAATACTCCGTTTCATAAATCGCCATTTCAAAAGCATGAAATGAATATTTATGTGTGCGGGAAAATGAATCCCATTTGTCATCTAAATGAAAAATGGCCGCAAATTAGAGGTGGGAGACATGATGGAGGTTATCGTGTTGCTTAATGCTTAATTGGACCCAGCTACTAATTAGCTTGGCTTTTATCATCCAATTTACCAACGGCACCCGATTTCCTCAACTTCTGGAAAATGTTGACAATGAAATGTTTGGCCTTGGAAAACGAAATTCAAGTTGTTGGACTTCGAGGAAGGCTTATCGCTACGCTTGGCGCTCGCCATCACCGGGTTCCCTCCACAGCCTTCACCCCCCGTGCAATCAACGCTCTATTCAATCCTCCGTTCCTCTGCCTCGGCCGAGATCCGCCGTAAAAACACAGCTCCCTGTCTCCTTCCTACAGTCGCTCCCGCCGCGTTTTTTCCCGTCTTTTCTTTAGCCGATGAGTCATTGCGAGCGACGAGACCTTGCGCTGCATCGGTCTCAGTCGCATCCATTCTATTTCCACCTCCATTAAGGCGAGTTAATGTTCCGTGCTGATGTCTTTACTTGCTCGGCCTGTCGTCTACCCGGGTCGTCTACCCGGGCGTAGGGGTGTTGGCGAGTAGCTATCCTAAGAGGCCTGCCTGTGATCACTGCCTGAGCCCTCTGCATGTATCTGCAGTGCGGTGTGCACTGGTTGTGGTCTCACTGTGCACATTGCCTGCCAAGGCGAATAAACGGTTTCAAAGTGATGTGAAGCGGCTTACCTGAACACAAAGCACCGCACATTTCACAGCCCCGCACCTGAGCCAGGATATCTAGCTCTGGACTGCTAATGCCGGCTCCGGCATCTAACATCGCTCGGGCAATGTCACGTCCTCAGATCGACACCGGACTAAAGAGGAACGGATCGTTTGATTACTTTCGACTCTCTCGTCTGTTTCAGATAGCCGTCGACTGCAGTCGCTCCTGGTTCGCTCGCATTCGCCCTCTCCCTCTCTCTCTCTCCCGATCTCTCTCCCTCTTTCTCTCTCCGTCTTTCCGTCTCTCTCTCTCTCCCCCTCCCTCTCCCTCTCAATGTGTACCTTCCTCTCGCTCTTCCTCTTTCGCTCTCTTTCTCCCTCTCTCTCCCTCTCTCTCCCTCTCTCTTTTTCCTCTTCCTCTTTCTCCCTCTCTCTTCCTCTGTCTCTCCTCTCTCTTTTTCTCGTCCTCTCTCTCTTTCTCCTTCTCTCCCCCTCTCTCCATCTCCCCCTCCCCCCCTTCCTCCCTCCTCCTACTCTCTCTTTCCCTCTCTCTTCCCCCTTCCTCCCTCCTTCTCTCGCTTCCCCCCCCCTCCCTCCCTCCCTCCCTGTCACCCTTCTCCACTGCCTCTTTCCCCGCTTGTCTTTGAATTATTGAGCTCTTTCTTTCCCAGGGATCAGTCCTTCTCATCAGAACCGGGCGCCATCAGGTTTGCTTCACCGCTCCTTTACCCCGGCTCCAGCGGACCCCATGTCGTCTCCTGGCACCGAGGAAATCACTCACTGGCCTCTAACGCTTCCCCCTCTCTCTCCCTCTCTCTCCCTACCTTTCTCTCCCTCTCCCTCCCTCTCTCTCGCCCTCTCTCTCCTCTCCCTCCCTCTCTCGCCCTCTCTCTCCTACCTTTCTCTCCCTCTCCCTCCCTCTCTCGCCCTCTCTCTCCTCTCCCTCCCTCTCTCGCCCTCTCTCTCCCTACCTTTCTCTCCCTCTCCCAACCTTTCTCTCCCTCTGCCTCCCTCTCTCGCCCTCTACCCCCGTCTCCTGCTACCTCCCCCCCTCTCCTGCTACCCCCCCCCCAGGTTTTTTTTTGTGCTCCCTTTTGCACTGGCACTTCCTTCCTGACACGTCCTCTCAGCGCCCTCCGCTCCCCCTGTTTTCTCTGTAATGTCAGGCCTCGCTGCCGGGTGTCACTAAGTTGATGGAGGGAAAAAATGGAGGTCTGAGGCAGGAAGGAGGGCTGGCGGCGCGTACGTACGCGTGTGAGGCGAGAGAGCGAGAGAGCCCCGTGACAGGGAGGAGAGAGAGAGAGAGAGAGAGAGATAGACTGGATCTGAGGGCCTGCGGAGAGAGAGAGATGAGGAGATGAGGGAAAAGGAGAGGGATGAGAGAGATAGATGAGGGAGAGAGATGAGGGAGAGAGAGATGAGGGATAGAGAGATGAGAGAGAGAGAGAGAGATGAGGGAGAAAGAGAGAGGAGTGAGTTAGAGAGAGATAGATAGATCAGGGAGAGCGAGAGAGATGAGGGAGAGAGAGAGAAAGAGAGAGATGAGGGAGAGAGAGAGATGAGGGAGAGAGAGAGATGAGGGAGAGAGAGAGATGAGGGAGAGAGAGAGATGAGGGAGAGAGAGAGACTGAGCCTGGGGGAGTGATGGGAGTGTAAAATGCTTCCGCCTGGCATGGAGGAGCCCCCCCCCCCCCCCCCCCCCCCCCCAGGAGGATGCAGTCTGGGGGCAGCAGACCCCCCCCCCCCCCCCCCGCCGCCCCCCTAAAGGTGTTTTATTACTGCTTCCCTCAGGAGCCCCCCCCCCCCCTCTCCGCCACACAACCTTCACACGCCGCAGCGTACACAAACACGGCACGCCGCAACCCCGGCGCCGTTTCCAACCCCGCCGATAGCGGATGCGAGCGGCAAAAGCCGCCCTTTCCCCCCTGCGCGGGCGGCATTCTGCAGCGACACGATGGAGACGAGCGTCTTCTGGGTCCGCGTGCTGGAAGTTACGAGCTTTTTCTCTGATCGGGAGATAAACGTCTGCTTTCGTTCTCCCCACCTTGATATTTGAGTTCATTGTGCCCACTTCAAAGCATTGAATCCAATTCCGAGAGAGCCGCTGCTGAGGGGGGGGTTTCGTCCGCTGACTCTGTGATCTAAAACACAATCAGCGGTGCCTCAGCAGTACAATGGCAATATTAAAAAGTCAATAAGAACACACTGTTTAATACCGTGGTTTTCGTGTGTCATCTCCCTTTAACGCGCAGGTCACTCGATAGGATCGATCCGGTCGCCACCGCTGATGCAACCGCTCAGCGGGCGAACCCCCCCCCCCCCACACACACGCGCGCGCACACACACACAAACCCTTTCACCCAGCCGCCCCAAAACACACAACAAAGGGGGTGGGGGGGAGGGGGGGGTGTTGAGCAGGATTTTTCCAGCATATGATTGCGTGAAACCGGGCGACGGATCGTTATTTGCAAAAGAGACAGATGTGCGCTCGCCCACCCCGACGGTAAATGTGGGCGGCCATGCTTCCGGAATGCCCCCAAACAGCTATTCAAACAGATTACCAGCGACAAACAGGCGTCGGGGAACCGAACCAAACGCAACAGACGTGTGTGGATCCGGGCCCAAAGGGGGGGGGGGGGGGGGGGGGTGAGTTGGATCCAGAGAGTTAGGAAAGAAAAGTTGCGAAGGATGGATTGGAGGGAGGGAGGGAGGGAGGTGAAGAGAGCGAGGGGGGGGGGTGGTGGGGGGGGGGGGTTTCGCTCCGGCTTTCCCTCCGATTCGCCATGATCTTTTTTTCCGAGAGCAAGAGGGAAATGCTCGATCCGGTCCAAGTTATTAGCTAAGCTCTGTTAGACCATGTAATAGTCTGAGCACAACAGGGAGCTGACGTTCCACGAGAAACTCCACCCTGGATGACATCCAGATATGCTTGATCCCCCCAGCTGCAAAACAGGAAAACATGCTGGGTGGCTGTTCACAGGTGTGTGTGTGTGCGCGCGTGTGTGTGCGCGCAGGATGTGCGGCTAAGGGCCACAGATCATTTTGCATAAGTGCTGACGCCGCCCTTCCCATCCCGACAGCTCTGCGTTTCTTCGCGAACTCCCTCCGTCTCCCCTCTGCCCCTCCCCTCCTCCGCTCCGCCCTGCTCTCGCCCTCGCCCCGTGCCTCCATTCGTCACCCGTGCCTTTTCATTACCCTCTTCCGCGCCCCCCCCCGTCCTCCTCCCCCCGCCCCCCCCGCCGCCCCCCCCCCCCCCTCCGAGGGTTCAAACTGTCCCAGGTCGCGGCCGACCACCCATAACCCTCCCAGGGAAAAGGGAGCGCTTGACAGTTATGAGACAGCTCTCCACCTCGGGGGCTGGAAGGAGGGAAGGACAATGGAGGGGAGAAAGGCAGAGAGAGATAGGGTGCGATAGCGGGAGGAGGGAAGAGGGGGGGGGGGAGAGCGGGGAGAGCGGGGAAGGTGGGAAAAAGGAAGTGTAAATGCGAGAGTGGGAGAGAGAGTGAGAAAGAGAGAGTGAGAGAGACTTTGGCAGAGGGAGAGATGGTGCGAGAGTGGGAGTGTGTGAGAGAGAGAGAGCGAGAGAGAGAGCGAGAGAGTGACTTCTCACAGTGGAAGTCCATTACTCAGAGATGACAAGAAAAAAAACGAAAAACCCTACTCCGCGAGCAGAAGCAAACAGACTTTCGAGCGAAAGAAGAGGAGCAAAAAAAAACTCTCTCAATGCTTATCGGATTCATTAGGTACGATGAAACCCGAGAACCGTTCCCGTCTCGTGTCAGATCAGCGATAGGTTTGGAAACAGGAAGTGACCTGGAGCTCAGACAGCTTCCTGTCTCCCCGCAGGAAGTGCGGGCCTGTCTCCCCTCCAGCACCAGACAGAAACAGACGACGAGCGTCGGACGATCACGGAACGCGAAAGCGCAAGCAGCAGAGAGGGAGCGGTTCTGATACTTTCCCAAAT
Organism: Protosalanx chinensis; assembly: GCA_030340685.1. Classification (NCBI taxonomy): domain Eukaryota; kingdom Metazoa; phylum Chordata; class Actinopteri; order Osmeriformes; family Salangidae; genus Protosalanx; species Protosalanx chinensis. The sequence goes on along the minus strand of CM059326.1, from coordinate 12,014,901 downwards.
GGCTGCCTTTCCCCAGAGCGCGGGACGCGCACGCCAGTTCCCAGCGCACGCCAACGGCGGCGCGCGCGCGTTCGCCAACGACCGCTCGGACGCGTTTGACTGAGCAGTAAAACAGCGTTGTTTAAAGAGAGCAAATACAACAAACGAATCCATAAACAACCCCCCCCCCCCCCCCCCAGGACATTTTATGTGGCATCTGTTTTCCGTTCCTCCGCTGCGCACAAAGAGCTGGCCTGTTGCCGCGGCATTGTGGCCAATCGCTCTCAGCATGGGTGGGGGTACGGAGATCTGCATTGGGCTTTATGGCAAACCCCCCCAAAAAACACACACTCCAAACGCAGTCAGGCTGAGCGCCTCTTTGTCTTTCCCCCCCCGGCAGTGCTGGATGTCTGTCTGTCGGTGGAAGAGACGAGGCGAGAAACGGAGAGAGAGACAGAGAGAAAGAGACCGAAAGAGAGAGCGAGCGAGAGACAGAGAGAGACAGAGAGAGAGAGAGAGAGAGAGAGCGGAGAGAGAGAGACAGAGAGAGACAGAGAGAGAGAGAGACAGAGAGAAAGAGAGAGCGAGAGAGACAGAGAGAGAGAGAGAGAGAGAAAGAGACAGAGAGAGAGAGCGAGACAGAGAGAGACAGAGAGAGAGACAGACAGAGAGAGAGAGCGAGACAGAGAGAGACAGAGAAAGAGAGAAAGAGGCAAAGGAGAAGAGAGAAAGACTGAGTATGCTGGCGAAAGAGAAAAGGAGAGAGAGAGAGAGAGAGGGAAAGGGAGGGGCAGCAGCATAGAGCCAGTGGAGATTTGCCGAGCAGCATTGCTCTTTAGATGGAGCTGGCGCATCACTGGACTGCTGTTCGCTCCCCTACTTCACACTTCCCTCTCCCATTATTCCCTCCCTCTCTTCTCCTGACTGCCATTCCACATCCGCGTCCTTCCCGCCTTCCCTCCCTTCCTGCGTCTCCATCCATCCATCCCTCCCTCCCCTACGCTCTCTACCTCTCCGCTATCGCTGTACCTCTGGGATCTCATTAAGCCGCTAACTTCAAATAAATACAACTAACCGCAAAGACAAAATGAGAGATCTGTAAAAACAACAAAAAAGCCTTGAGTTGTAATGAGCC
>CM059326.1:11922718-12013287 GCA_030340685.1 Protosalanx chinensis | reverse complement strand
CCTTTTGACAGGAACAAAAAAACCAAGTGTAATAAAACCCCCCTGAGTGTAAAAAAGCCCCAGTGTCCCTGGACAGTGTTGTTTTTGGTGGGGTGGCTCTGACACACGCTCGGCTTAAAGCTCCCCTCACAATTAAAAGGTGTTTTGCACCTGGCAAACATTCAAACTGAGCTGATTTCTTCAATCTTATATTCATATTCTTCCTTTTATCGCGTTCGAATCGAAGGGGGGGGTGGGGGGGTGGGGGGGGGGAGTGGGGGAGTGGGAGGGAATCGAGGAAGGGGAACGCTTTCTGTGCCTGGGGAACTCATTTACCTGGCACGCTCCAGACCAATCAGAATGGATGCTGATCGAAAACACATAATCTTTTTGATCAAATTATTCAGCGTCTCATCTACAACTGTCGACCCACATTTCCCAAACACACATTCAACCATATCTATCAAAAGACCGTAATAAAATGATACACTTGTCCTTAATGGATTTGTCCTGAATATATTATAGTTTTCTCTTTTTTCTTTACTTTCCCATCTCTGGAGAACCAGTTCTGAAAGGTCACAGTTTACCGTGTTTTCATTAATGAATAACAGCGATAATCCACGCACTCCCCATGGCCCTAGTCAGCATGGAATAAGATGACCTATGACCCAGGCTGTGTCCGAAACCACTCACTCATTCCCTACTCCCTACTCCCTATATAGGGAAATAAATGTAGTGGACTATATAGTGAGCTCAACAGAAAAGAAACTTCGGACACTTCATTTGGCGCCCGTAATTACGTCATCAATGCCGCACAATTAAAACATACTACATTCATGTCTGAAATAAATAAATATAATTTAGCAGGGACTTTAAGGGATCTAAAAGCGACTTACAATAAATACATTGTTCATGTACATAGTACTTGTCCATTTACGACTGCCTTTTTTATTAAATTAGAGTCTTTTGATTATTGTCCTGTACGTTTCATTTTCCGTATTTTTTTATTTATTTAAGCAGATTTTCATTTTGTATTGTCTTGGCTCTTTAGTAACAGAGTTACAGAGTAATCGACTGGAATGTTTAAATATATTCTGTTCGTTTAACATTTTGGTTTTTCAATGAATGTAGAAAGCCATTTAATTTGCCTTGTTTTAAAATGTGGACTCCAATAAATAGAATAAACTGGCTCGTGACTGTTGTACTGCTCCACAACTCATTTGTTTTGCGCCTCATCCTTACATCCATCCGCCGAAAGAATAGTCACACCGTTAAAATACATACATTTGTACACAGTCCCCCGTCCATCTGCCATATTTACGTTCATTTGCCGGTTTGTAACTTTGCCCGGAGAAGTTCTGGCAATGCATGATGGGTTATATTGCTCATGTAGTGACCATCCGATGCTCACTACTTTTCGCGGTGAATTGTGGGATACATTCAGGGCACTATATAGGGATCACCTGGTGATCCCTAACGTTTCGGACACCACTACAAAATGGCGTGATCCCTATATAGTGCCCTATATAGGGGTTAGGGAGTGGTTTCGGACACAGCCCCAGACATTCTCTTTTTTCTTAAATGAGGAACTAGATTAGTCACAATGGCTACGCAAACCCCACATCATTGACTTCCCCTTATATCTCTGCTGTGTTTGTCATAAACAGACTTTAATGCTACGGACGACACTTCACGATGCTTCCCTCCCCTTCCCGCTTCCCTCAACCACACGCATCTTAAAATATTCCTGTTCGTAAGGCGTTCTGTGAGAAATGATCTTAGTTCCTCTAACTTTTAGTATTTACCCCAATTTTACTGCCTGTTTCTCAGGAATAAACACAACAGTGACCACAGGTCTGTTTTTTTGAGCAGTTTGAATAAAATTCAGGGTCAGTGTGATTGAAAGTTAGATGATGATAGTAGCCTATTGTGCACTACAGTAAAGGGTTAATTTGGTTTTTTTATTACACTGTCAGCATTTCATGAGGTTAACCAGGACTGATACTTGAACTATATGTCACACCGTTTCTGTTAGAACGTTCCTATTGGTTACCACAAGTTGGCACTACAATGTGAGCAGAACAAGCCAGGCATGACCAGACATGCCTCAAGAGTTTGAAGAAGCATCATGTTGTCATAACAACTGTGTGTTCTGCGTTTTGATTTTTTTCTTGTTGGTTTTCCGGAAGAGACTCAAATCAAATGAATTTTGACCGGAAGGCCGGGAAAATTCGCAATTTTCACTCGAGCGCTTTTGAATCAGTACTGTGAGAAAAATTTGATTTCCTTCTAGTTACATTAATCACTACTGTACACCCATTCTCTGAAGACTGTTGTAACGTCATTACTGCCTGACTGTCACTATCTATGTTTACATTCTTGTGCCCTATAAAATAATGTCCTCTTGCTTTCAGACGGGAGAGAGACATGATTGAGACCTAAGCCTTGTACCGTCTTCATTTTGTTGCCAGCGGTCTGGTCATTTCTCTCCCAATCTGCAGGTTGTTAAATACTTATTTTATTCAGAACTCCACTGAACTGTCGCTCCGTTTACGAAGAGACGGACAAAACACTTTCTTCGTCAGTACCAGAAAGATGACCGCAAAGTAGACAATAAAAAGAAACGAACCCTGATGCTTTAAGAAAATGAGAACTATCTCTGTGTACGTGAAGTCTCATAAACAGACTGACGTGGTGACAAAAAAGTACTTCTTGTTTAAAGGTGACGTTTCATCCTTTTCGCTCTTTCTTTCTCCTGTTTGTGAACTGTGGTTCCCCTTTTCAGCCTAAATTGTGGTGAGGCTGGTAGGAGGGCCGTCCCCGAAACAGAGAGAGTGGGATGATATTAGTTGGGGTTAGGGTGTCTTTGTGTTTTCCTGTTGTCACACAAACAGGGAAAGTACCTCATCGTTGAGTGGGGGGCCTGGTTGCCTGCCTGGCTGCCTGGCTGGCTGGCTGGATAGCTGCACCCTTCAGAGGATCAGCTCAGAGATCAAGACATCCTCGTCAGATAGTGGCGCGCAAATCTGCTCAGGAAGCTGACTGCATTGAGGTTTGTCTGTAGAGGAAGCCAGGAGGATAACAGTACAGTAGCACTCCTTTCTCTCTCTCTCTCTCTCTCTCTCTCTCTCTCTCTCTCTCTCTCTGTCTCTCCCTCTTCTTTCTCTCCCTCTTTCTCTCTATTTCTCTCGGCCGTGTTCTCTGTCTCGGCCATCGCAGGATGAGGATGTCTCAGACCGTGGAGCGTTGTGAGATGGTGGAGAGCTGCCAGCACCGGTACCTTCCCAGCCAGGGCTGCCATCACCGGCTGGTCACCTTCCTCCTTCTGTGGGTGTCTGTCCTCACTATCGGCCAGGTGCTCTCCATTACTCTCTACCTCACATTCGGAGCACATGTCCGGGTAAGAAAGCTCAACTCCCCACATCTCACACACACACGCACAGCTGAATGTTGATAGTGTAGTTGGCCACAGTGCCGCGTGTGACAATTTGCTACAGATCATTAATAGTTGTCAACGTTTACGATACAGTATGTTGTCGGACACGGCCATTGAATGCCTGTCACTTGAATCGTGTTTGCTGGAAGGGTTGCTGGTTAGCACCGCTGTTCATGTTGCGGTGTTGACACCTGCCTTACGTATCTGATGCTGCATCCCTCTATCATGGTTAGCTGAATAACAGCTGGTGTGAAAAAACACCGTAGCCTGTGGTGTAGGTAAGGTTACCATAGAGCTCTCTGTCAGACAAACTGTTAGATAGGGAAATACTTTATTTCTGACTGTATCTGATCAATATTGTCCTGACACCCAGCAAAGCCATTATGTCCACAGAAGTGATGTTACTTTCGTTAGCTTAGAAAGTTATAGCTCTTTACTCAAACCTGCTATGTAAAAACTTTGGTCTGGCTCCATATACTGTGTTCGGGTTATTACCAGAAAAACTGTTATGATTGAATAACATATTTGTTTGTCACTTGTAACTTGTAACTTGACAGTGGCTTGTGTTCTCTCTCCCTTTCCAACCTTTCCAACCACAAGGAATCAACAACCAAACCACAACAGGACTGGAACATTCTGGAATCAACACAGGTATGACGACCGCAACTTTTGCGTTATGACAAAAATCTGTAAAGCTTTTCGAACCACGTATCGCTTTTCCTTTATGGTGGAATCAACATTTGATGCAGGTGCACAGATCAAAAGAGATTGTGTTTTCTCAGTCTTACTCATCCTAACCACATCGCTATCGTCACCACAAGGAAGAACAACATCACACGTAACTCCATTCTGGGAAATTCACTTCAGTTTCTTGTTGTCAAAACTCTTTTCATCATTGTGTGTTGTTTTTGTTTCTGCAGAGAACACCTCCGGAGGCAGGCATGACATCAGGCAAAATACTCATTTATGCATTCGCCGGTATTAATTGTTTTCACCTGTTATCACACATCCATTGACTTACTAAATTATGAACTAACACCTAAACCTAATGAGAGTCAGTTAAATACAGAATAATTGTGTGATGTTTACCCGCACTTGTCTTTTGAAACTACGAACGTGTCAGGAATTAAGGAAATAAATTGTGGCAAAAAGCGGGTGGGAAATATAGAAAAGCAGGGCAACGACTCTTCCTCTTGATATTTAACAGAAATGTTCATAATGAGACAATGCTGATGAAAGGCTTAACCATGTTTTCCACTGCAGGACTACAGTCATCCGCTTCGCCTGGAGGTGACAGACTGCAGTGGCGTTTGCAAAACGAGCAGAGCGCTCCGTCCCCTGTCTCCGTAGACAACGGAAGGATGACCGTCCGCGAAGACGGTAGCTACTTCGTGTACGTCCAGGTGGGGCTGGGGGAGTCGACGGAGCGGGAACACACGGTCAGGGTGCAGCACGCAGACCAAGCAGCCGTGATCCTGGAGAGTCGAGTGTCTCATCCGACCCTGAGCACTGGGTTCCTGGGTAAAGCTGTGCTGCTCTCTGCCAATGACCAGCTGGAGGTCACCGTTTACCCCAAAGGTCCCAAAGTGAACTCCACAGATTGTGTCACCTATATGGGCATCTACCAGCTTCCACAGCCAATCATAACATCGACTCAGTCCTGAACTAACCCAAGTCATGCACTGAAAACAGGGGAGAAGATAAAGGAAACTTGAGGCTTGAGAGGTTTAATCTGTCATGGAAATAAAGACGTCCAGGCTACTATACAACTAGCCTAGTCAGCAGGCAGAATGCCCTCTGACCTCCTCATGTGACCAGGGAGACAATAAAAGAGAACATTGTCCACCTGCTATATCAAAGTATGATTTAATATTTTTTTTTATTTCGTCAACAGTTATTTATGTTTTCTTTTGCCTTTTATTTACTTAAACATTACACAAGTATAGATTGAGATTGAGTGTTTTATATTGTATTATGTTAAATATGTTTATTTATTAGCTTTTTTTATTTAATGATGTTGAGGGAATAATGACATGGAAGATCAATCCCCATGAATGTACTGTATGTCATTGTGTGACCAACTTTATACTGCTTTTGAACAATGTTACACATTCACTGGAATGTATTATTATTGCTTATTTTGTACCTATAGTAATACATTAATAATTGTTAATTGTTAATAATTTATAAAAAAAATACGTATTTACTACTGGATGTGTTTTGTATAGTTTTTTATGTATTACTTTATCTATTACATTGACATTTTTAAGTCTTTTCTTAAAACTTACCACCAACATTTTGGTTTAAAATAATTCTTGACTGTTTTATAATTTCACTGTGGTGTTTTAACATTGTTTTACTGTATGGTATTTTTTATTTTTTACCTGATTTTATTGTAAAGTGTATTGAGACCATGTACCATGGTGATTTTTCACTTTAAATAATACATTGATTGATTGATTGATACTTTGATGTTTGAATAAATGTTTCTATCTTATTTTTTCTTTTGTTTCAGCCGTTCCAATCAAAACATTCCCAAATCTTTCAAATCAGAGTCTAGAAACCAGAAGCAGTCAGGTTATGTAGAGCAGTTCACTGTTATTCAGTTCAGCTATGGCTGACAGAAATAATATGAGAAACCGCCATGTATGTTTAAATGTAAACAAGTGAAAAGTGAAAGGGAGGCTCGACTGTGTTGTGTGTGACTGTGGTTACGTTAGTGGTAATGTGTTGCTGTGACCAAACCATGAAGACCTCAGACGTGAAGAGAGAGCAAAAAGCTCTCCCCCCCCCCCCCCCCCCCCCCCCCCCCAAATCATGGCTGAATCATGGACCCCTGTGTCACTGTAGCAGAGTCTCCACACGACCATTCCCTTGTCAGTGAGACACTGACGAAACCAGGGTAATGGATTTCCAAACCAGTGCTGAAAGGCCAGGCAGGCCTTGGAGTAACTGGTTCACAAGTCTGAACAGAGGATTTATCCCCAAAACAGACATTTAATGGATTACAAACATCTCACAAAGACAATACTGCTCATTGGACACGAAAACTATTGGAGCTATTCTAAATTCTATTTAGAATTTCTCTTTAAATGCTGTGTTTGATGTCATGTGTTTTAATGTAACTCCCCCTTTGTTACAGTCACCCTGTCGAAGAACAAGCTTGCCTGAAAACCAAACATCCGAACACAGCCTTCAGGGACTCGCATATCAAACGAGACAGAAAGTTATCAGTTGGAACTATCCAAATAAATACACATTGTTTCCAGCCAGAAGAGAAACACACATTTTCCATGTATCAGACTGTCGCGCATGATCTCGTCACTTTGTATTAGATCCTGTCACCGCAAGTTTCTGCTTAATGAAGCCTGTCACGGATGCTGGTTTAGGTTCTCAACCTCCACTCTCCTACCCACTCCGCTGAGGAAATCCCACGTCTAACTCAGCTTCCTCCGTCTCGGTGCATCTCCACTGCCGGATGTGAGGGCCGAGTTTTGGCCCCATAAGAATGTGTGTGCGTCTTTTTGCGTGTGTGTGAACGAGCGTACGATGCAGATTCGGATCCAACCCGTGACGTTTTGTGTCTCGATGAGTTTTCCCCTGGCACGTCAGTTCTCTTTAAAACATTTCTCTATCCCCTCATCCACTCTGCACTCTGACTCTTGGTAATGTGTGCTTGATGTGTCATAGTTCACCACACATGGACTGCCGTTACCCTATCTTGGAGGAGGAACCAGGTTCAATCACAGTTAGATCCAATAAACTAGAAAGACGCGCATTTCCAGCTCTTTGTAACAAACTGTTGGGCAGCAACTTGAAATGATTTTTAGCAAACGCTGCTCATTATACTGTGACTGACACAAATGTCCTCTATCTAATTGATCGAGAAAAGCTAACAGGACCGACAAGGTTTCTTCAGGTTTCAAGCTAACAGAAGCCATCAGGACCCCATGGAAGCGGCGTTACTGTGAGAGACAGCAGGGGGCAGCGTTTAGCTGCTGGGAGATTGTACCGTAGTTCATCTGCTGAGGGAACACGCTGGAACCTTCTCCTGCTTCTGACATGAAAGCACTTTTCCCACAGAAACGTGAAAATCGGATGAACCGTAACCATGACTTAACCTCCTGCATTTCCCCCCCCAAAAACATGGAAACGTTTATTTAACCTGACATGTCACTACCAAGGCAGCCTGGGAATCAAATGATGTACTGGTTGACTGTTTAATCGTATATTGAATGCTACCGATGATGACGTATGGCTTTTTTTCCACTTGATGGTAGGGCCAGGTTGAAATGCTCTCCACACACATGTGATCTGTGGACAGTCTGGTTTAAATGACTAACGAGGGAAAACCCGACCGCAGAAAAGATGCACTGTTCCTGCCACTGGTGCAGACATACAGCTGGTGGTGTGACCACGGAGCCATCAGAAGGAGAGAAGATGACTCAGTATTGGCTGAAAAAAAAAACGAGCGTTGAGGGACTTGTTCAGGCTTGTTAAGGACTAGTTCATACCTGTATCAATGTCGATTCACTTTTTTAAAAGTTTGTTTGCCAAAGAGGACACAAAACACGGAGCTGGCGCATTAACATTTAGTCAGTTCGGTTTGACATTTATTCATTTAGCAGACGCTTTTATCCAAAGGGACTTACGAGGGAGAGCTTTTTACAAAGAGCATCGGTCACTGAGCATAGCAACGTGATAGACCCCGAACACAGTGGGGTTTTTTAGATCGTGAAACATACATCGTGAGAACCAATAGGTGCCAAGGGAAGAGCTGTAAAAGCATAACACAACGATTGTGAACAATAAAGCAAGAAAAAACAACAACTCTGGCGAGTCACCACATGGGGACCGACAAGTAGTTCTAAACAACATTAGATTATGTGAAGTGCCATACTATTCCTAAGTGCCATTAAATTCTCTAAATAAGTGAGTTTTAAGCCTTCTTTTGAAGGTGAGAAGGCAGTCTGTGCTTCTGATGGAGGTGGGGAGTTGATTCCACCATTGGGGAGGCAGGCAGGGTAAGAGTTTGTGTTTGGCTCTGGCGCTCTTGAGGGGGGGGGGGGGGGGGGGTCAGTAGATGGTTGTCAGCTGGCGACCGTAGGTGGCGGGCGGGGGTGTAGGCACGGAGGATTTAGCAGACACTCTTATCCAGAGCGACTTACAGCAAGTACAGGGACATTCCCCCCTGAGGCGAATGTCGGTAGGTGAAGGGCCTTGCCCAAGGACACGTCATTTAGCCACAGCCAGGAATCAGACTCAGAACCTTCTGATCACAACCCCAGCACCTTAACCACTGAGCCACCACTCCACACATGGACTAATTAGGGACTCATCTGTACTGTAATGGGGCTGGGTGCCTAATTGGGAGGCAAGAAGTATTCAAATACGTCGTTCAACGATCAATTATTCAACCGCAACTCGCTGCCGTGTCGCAGCATTGCAAGGGCAGGGTCTCGTCCCCTTTTTCGTCTACCCTTTCTACCTGCTCGGAAACAGAGTCGGCGAAAACAAAACAAGCTGCTGCTCACGTCTCCACCCTCCATCCCCCCCCCCCCCCCCCCCCCCCATTAACCCCCACCCGCGCCCACTTCCTCTGCAGTTTACGAGTATACAAGGTAGGCCTGCAGCGTGGGCGATGTCAGAGAGCAGCTTCTAAGAAGCGGACGCCACAGAGGAGAAGGAGCAGGAAGACAGAGAGGCAGACAGGAGGGACTGCAACAACGAAACAATAGAACTGCCTTCTAGATAGATAAGAACATCATCAACATCATTGACATCATCAACAACATCATCATCAACATCATCAACATTTTAGGGGGGCTGAAGCCCCCCTAAAATGTTCTTCAGCCCCCCTAAATTATTATCTGGATTATTATTATCAATAACAATATTTTTTTAATAACAATATTTCTTTTTCGAAAAATTACCGGATGCTCTCGGTTAAATGTCGGTAACTTGAGCGTCAAACATGTAACCCACAAGTTCGAAAAACTAGTAAAAAACGGACGTCTTTGGGAATCGCTAGGGGAAAATGCCAGGGGCTAAGCCCCCCTTCTCTTTCAATCCTAGCAACGTCCCTGGTGGAAAGGATCTTTTTTATTCACCCTAGGCTTCAGCAAACACAAGGTGTTGGGGGACTCTCGCCCCACCCGGGGGGAAATATTTTTGGGGGTAGGGGAGGCGGGGGGGATGCAGGAAACGGCTCTCGGCTCACTGTGAGTCTCCTGCTACAGAGAGCGGCTGCGACATCCCACGTCTTCTCCATTCACCTCACTGCAGGCGTGACTCAAGCCGTGTCTGCAAGCGCACATGCTGCGGTGTGTGCAAAGGACTCGTACACACGAGTCAGAGAAAGAATAACGATTAAGGGATTTATTTAGGTAGCTTATAAATACATCCGATACACGTTATGTGTTACAACTACATTTTGCCAATACTTAACACTGTTCAAAAGTTAAACTTGAAAGCAGAATGAATGTTAATCAGATTACTGCATGGGCGTATTAAGCAAGGACGACTAGGAATTTCACTTTTTTTTTTAATAAACACAGCAATGGTTAAGAAACAGCACTAAGCACCTGAATGTCAGGTGCTCTTAACATTCATGGTTGGATAGCATTAACATACATTCGTAGCTCTCCGTAATGTTGTCAGTTGATACCGTAATGTAAAAGCGCAAGAAAAAGTTTGATAAAGTCTCCTCTCTAATAAAGCCATGAAACTATCTTCAATCTTAGAGGTTGAGGACCACATCTGAGTCCCTGCAGACTGCATTAAGCCCTCTCCTTAAGCCGGACCTGAACCAGTATTGACTGGACCTGACCTCACAACGATAGAACAAATTCAAATATATATTACATTTGGCAATTCCTCTTGTAATTCATGATGATGAATCATATCATTTACATGACATTTACATGTATTCATTTAGCAGACGCTTTTATCCAAAGCGACTTACAAGAGAGAGCTTTTACAAAGAGCATCAGTCATTTGAGCGTAGCAACCGTGATAGACCTGGGTTTTTTAGATCGTGAATCATACATCATGAGAACCAATAAGTGCCAAGGGAAGAACTATAAATGCACAACACAACGATTGTGAACATAAAGCAAGAGATACAACAAACAACACTGGCAAGTCACCATACGGGGACCAACGAATAGTTCTAAACAACATTAGATTATGTGAAGCGCCATACTATCCCTAACTGCCGTTAAGTTCTCAATCGATTTACTAAATGTTTACTTTCCCACTCTTCTGTGATTGTTTTACCTCAGCGACCGTTTAATAAGCAAAGATCAACAGATCATGACGACACCAAAGTAGTTCTCGAAGGGCTTCGCACGGATCACCAGCGAGGTGTCGGACGCTTTCACAAAGATGCTGTCGTTCCTGAAGAAGTGGAACACCCCTCCCAGGTAACTGTTGGAGTGTACCATCTTGTCGTGAGACGGGGACCACTCCGACTGAAGAAGAGGAATGGATTTCCCCAGGTAACGATCCGTATGTTTGTGGACAGTGTGTGTGAAGTGCGAGGAGTGTTTAAAGTACAGCTTGGAGTAGACGTAGTAGAATCCCTCTTTCTGGATGACCAGCTTTCCCCCGTCTCTGTGGTCCATCTCATAGACGAAGGGTACGTCCTCCACCACCCATTGCATGACCCCATCCGAATGAGGCTTTGGAGGCCCGGCTTGAGAGCAGAGAACATGAGTCAGCGAAGGACTATACAGTGTAAAATAGCATTTACAACACATACAGGTTTACTGAAACAGAATATGTGGTAGTCGTCTCACCAGTCAGATGGGCGAGAGGTTTTGAAGGCACCATAACTGGAGATATCTTGTGGGGGGCGAGGGTTACAACTTCATCTGTGAAGGTTTTTGGGTGTGATTCAAACTAGCTACTATTCAAAAATTAGCAATTTTTTTAAATGTCTGCCTTATATTTAATTAGGGAACGGAAAAAGGAGTAGTAAACGTTGACATACCTTGAATACTCTTGCTAAACACTTCAGACGCTCTCTGCAACACACACAAAGGGATAGGTAAGTGTGGCGCATTGGGCCTTACACTATAGGGCATTCTGAGGTAATGTACAGGAAACCAAGTAGGTTTCCGGCAATGAGAAAAAGTAGCTCACAGGCCATAAAAAGACCCCCCCCCCCCCCCCCCCCGCCTCTTTCCAGTCCCACCACCACCCCGTCCCCTTTTTGAAGCAGACTCGCTTTCTTCTCTTACTCAAATCCACATACGTGGACAGTGCCGTTAGTTCTATTTCCAACACCTGACCAGTTACCACAGAGGAACATGCGTCATGGAGAACGTCCTTGGTCCCTAACCAGAGATAGATGCTTCTCCATATGACACGCTGCTTAATACATTCACAGACTGCTTACATTATGAACCTAACCACACTTTACGATAAGGAATCTTAACATTAACAAGTGGGCTGAAATGTATGAGGTCTTTTACACGGACGTGGAGACAGTTTAGACCTACATAGAATTGACCGCGGTGTTGAGGCCAGGTAGCTGATTAACGAACCACACTTATGAATTTCTGGGCCTATTTCATCATCGCTTGTTTTGGTTCTGTATAGGAAAATTACTTCACAATAAATGTAGACGAAACAATGCATCCTCGTACCGTAGTTTTGGAAAAATGATGAAGCAATTTGCTTTAGTGAATCTGAATCTGCTTGAATCTATTCACCATCTACTTATGTGTCGGTCATCAGCAATTCATTAATTCATGTACGTGACGTACTCGTTTTTTACATGTTTTTTAAACGTCCGGTCAGAACAATTTCAAAACAAGAGGTGTTCAGAGAAATGTATGAAAAGTTATGGCACAAGAAAGTGAGACAGGCTTGAGGAAGAAGAGCTAGATTAAAAGACATGGAGTGGATGGCGAGTAAATGACAGTACTTACAGTGTCCGAGTTGTAGAGCTGGTAGATGAAGAAGCCCTCTATGACCATGACACAGAGAGCCAGGCTGACCAGCAGGAGCAGAAGGGTCTGGATCCCGGGCCTCTGGGAGTGTTGTGCTGGGGGAGGCTTGCAGGGTAGGCGGGGGTAGACAGCGCTGCCGTCCACCGTAAACACGGAGGGGTACGAAACACCCCTTTCTGCCATGGTAGAATCTCTATAACCTGGGATGGGGGGGGGAAGATCTGACCCCCTTAAATTGGACCCAAGTGGTTTCAGCTAACAATGAGAGAAGCGAGAGTTCTGAAGCAAAGAGGCGCTTGACTGGAAGAGAAATCTCGTGGGAGGTAGAGAGATGATCAGCTGCCACCTCACCATACAACCTAGAAGTTCTTCAGTTCTTCTGGAACCAGTCTGGAGAAGAAGTCCAGAAGTCACAGACAGTCAGAAGACAAGAACTGTCTGAGCAGCACCTTACTCTGCGTCAGTTCTCAGCCTCAGGAAGTCAAAGGCATGCGAGTGAACATGGTGGAAAGACAGTGACCATGCACAGTGCATCTACACCGAACCTCAAAGCCCTCCCACTGTAAACGACACGATGCACTTTCTGTTTACGCTTTCCTCTTTCGCCTGGACTTATTTCAGTCTCTGGTTCTCACTCATGCTCAGTCTTCCTGTTGTACCGTCTGCCTCTCGCTCTCGCTCTGTCTCTCAAGCTCTCCCTTGCTTCTCAGGATCTTTACCTCCGTTTTTTGTGTAAGATCTTTTTGATCTGTGGAAAACCAACCCAACATTTCATAGTAGTTGAAAGCATTTTACTGATCTTCATCGTAAATGCAAAAATGTGCACAGTTGGTGGATTTACTAGGCTCAATATTTTGTCTTGTAGGCAAAAACATTTGTCTTTCACTAATCCAATTAACACTCTTTGGGAGTTGAGCAGTGCATTTGTATTTTTTTTTTTTATGATCCCCTGACCTGTTTTTGTCATGCTCATGTTGTTGCTTTATGTCCCCAACTGCATCTGGTGACCTGCGCAACAGAAAGCCAGTAGCCTCTGCACGTGTGCGGGTAACAGGCTACATGACATGATTAGCAAACTCAAAAAATGGGCCGCTATAGGCAACACTACGCCATCAGTCCTGTACCCAGATGAACAGGGGAAGTAGATAGAAGAATCCAGTTGGGTCTATTGCTATCATGGCAAAGTGTTTCCAGAGGCTTGGATACATTATTATGTACTGACTATACAATTACAATTATACAAGTATTGGTCATGCAGAATATACAGTGTTGTGTCAGGATGTACAGGATTTACAGGATATACAGGGTTTCAGCAGAATATACTGTTATATTACAGGATGTTGTGTCTTAATATTGCCAAATATACGTCCAAGTCCGTAATGCAGAGCTGCGGTGAGTTAAACCTCAGCATGGTGTATACACATCCATTCACACTCCACTCGAGTGATGAAGAAATAAGAACCCATTCTGTCACACAGGTCAAATGGGCAGATTAACTCAATAGAGGGTGTGGCCAAGATCACAGCTGGCTGAGTTTGCCCCTAGCTCCTGACAGTCAATAAATAAAGCGCTTATGTCCATGCAGCATTACAAGGAAAAGCGTGGACTAACAGTTTTGACAAAAAGACTGCATATTTACAACAACAAAAAATCTTCATACATATGCAGTTTACACTTTCAACCAAATGTGAAAAGAGACACTGCTCCCCTTGAAATCAAAGGCTATGTTTATTTCTAATAGACTGGGATGGAAGGGAGGGGGAGGGGGTGAGGAGAGCTGGGAGAGGGGAAGTGTGAGGGGTAAAACACACTGGTTGTTACACAGGAGGCACGCCAAAGTTGTGGCATGTGCAGTAAGGGTGCATCAGGTAGTGAGCCGAGGTCCCCATGATGTCACTGTTGCCAGGATGGATCGTACGGAGGTCGAACAGAGGCCCCATGCAAGCCATCACCCCCAGGGAGAGCATCACACCCAGGCAGAAGGTGCCCACACGCTTGAGCCCCTTCCACAGGCGCTTAGCCTGCCGACGCCACCAGCTGGAGACAGAGACAAAGGCACAGGAAGTGAGGGAGCGCAGGAGCAGGAAGAGATACAGTGATGGTGGATAGGAAAGTGGGCAGGTGATGCGAGTCAGATGTGCTGCACACTTACATCATAGCCTTCGCATCCTGCTTGTCCTCTGGATTCCTACAGACATCCACAGAGCCCAAAGCAAGTCAATTTCACAGGTCATAGAGACCACACAACTCCTGTAAATCCCACCCAAGCCTGTAACTGGCCAACACCTGTGTGCACCAATTCCAATTTGATTGATTGATTTAGCCTACATACACTGTTTTGCAATGTGTTGCATGAAGAGATTGCGATGAATATGCTGTGTGTGTGTTAGTTGTTTTTGAATAAAATCTTACAGGTGTGAAGCTTTGAGGCTCTCCTCTTCAAACACGGACATCCTAGCTGACTCAGTCTGCTGATCGTCAGCCCCGTGCGAGCACGCACCTTCAGACATCATCTCCTTTAACCAGAAATGTAATTCCTTTTCTACAAATACGGATTTCTACAACTATTTAGGCTTCCTTGTCTCTCTGTCAAATGTTTCTTCGTAAATGACTTAAATGTATTCATTTAGCAGACTTACCTTCTGGAACTTCTGAATCCATCATTTGATTATGATGTCATAATGTGCCTTCCAAGTCAGGCAGCTTTGACGTTAATTTAATAACATAATACAATAAAAGATATTCTTAAGAACATATATATATTTAGAAAAATGCATTCACACCATTGATTCATCATTCTGCGAAGAGGACGAGTTATGGAGATCAGAACTTTACAAGCCTGGTAAGATATCAGTGACCTCTGTCCATCAAGGTAGACATCCCTCGTTGCCTTCTTGGATGCTGAAACAGAGCTATACTAGACAGCTAGGTTCCACAGGTAGCTAGGACTGGTAACTGTCCTTCTGTAACTAGAAACTAACGTGTGAGAGGATCGGATCTAAATGAACTCTAACACATAATGCCATTTTCAAAGGCACAATGGTAGGATTGAACCTTAGAAGCAAACCTGCACCTTTAGCTAAGTGCTCAGCAGTTTGGTAATTTGTGTGTAGGAAGTATTGGTACATGTAAGTGTGACTTATGGAGGCAGGAGGCAAAGTCAAAAGGTATCATGCAATCATACCTTATGGAACTTTCCACCCAATATGGTCTCTTCAATAAGGTTCCGGTTGATCAAGGCAGAATACAGTCCCTATCCCAAAGACATTACGCTAGGACTACATCCAGGACTAACAGGCCAAAAGCAAGAGGGTGCAGCACTACATAGTAGTGGACTCTCCAGCACAATTTCAACACTGTGATGCAGCAGCTCGCCTGGTTTTCAATCTACCCAGACGCTGCCATGTCACCCCACTCCTCATCGCCCTCCACTGGCTTCCCATCATGGCCCGTGTCAGATTCAAGACCCTGGTGCTGACCTTCCGAGCAGTGAACGGGACTGCCCGGAGCTATATCAACTCTCTCCTCCGGCCTTACACCCCTGCCCACCACCTACGGTCCTCCTCTGACAACCGCCTAGTGGTCCCCCCTCTCAAGAGCGCTAGAGCCCAGCACAAACTCTTCCACTGTCTGGCTCCTCAATGGTGGAATCAACTCCCCACCCCCATCAGTAACACAGACTGTCTCCTCACCTTCAAGAAAAGGCTCAAAACTCACTTATTCCGAGAATTTAATGGCACTTAGAAACACTAGAATTAGTATGGCACTTGTTGTTGCTATAGTTCAGAAACTTTCTATTGTTGTGTTATGACTTGTACCACTGGTGGACTACAGCCTGGCGGAGACTCACCTTAAAACTTGTATAATGTTCAGCTGAATGCTCTTATAGTTCTTCCCTTGGCACTCATTGGTTCTCATGATGTATGTTTTGTAACCTAGATGCCCGCTATGTTGGGGTCTATCACGTTGTTATGCTCGGTAACTGAAGCTCTTTTGTAACGCTCTCTCTTGTAAGTCGCTTTGGATAAAAGCGTCTGCTAAATGAATACATGTAAATGTAAATAGTCATGAAAATAAAGAAAACGCATTGAATGAGAAGGTGTGTCCAAACTTTTGGACTGTACTGTACACCATCACGAACGTCTTCGCTTAGCTTAAAAAGAAACAAAAACAAATCTCATTAATTTCACAGATGTGTAGAATGTTCCCCTCCTCTCAAAGCCAAAACAGCTTGGAGGAAGGGGGGCTGTTTGGGGCAGCAATGGAATGATCATTACAGCATGTGCCCACCTCTGCTGTGTTTACTGCAACTGATCAACCCCATCTGACCAGAACCAGCCAACCACAGTCATTAAAAAGGTTCCTCAGGCACAGTCATCAACCTAGACAGCTCCTTGGTATCAGCACAGCAGATTGCTGTAATAATTTAATAACAACATTAAAGAGATTTGAAACAACAAGGGAACAAAATTGAAAAACACAATGCAGAGCATTAGTAAATTATCAGTAGATTCTTTTTTTCTGTACAGTGGCATACATAATCACCCTCCTAGCAACCACAAAAATAATGAACAATTAGTCAACAGCAGCGTCGAGGTCGAATTGTTTGTGTGTTCAAGAGCGGGGGGGCCAAGACAGTGTCCCCACCCCCCCTCCCCTCCCCTCCGGACCCCTATTCCAGAGGGGACTGGAAGAGGGAGATGACTGGGTCCTCGTGGTTGGTGACCACCAGCACACTGCGGAACTTGTCGAAGAGCGTCTTGAGGTGCGACCGCCTCATGTTCTCGTTGTACATGATCTCCTCCAGGTGGTGGTGGCCTCGGAAGTAGTGCAGCAGCCTGGAGGGAGGAGAGAGGGGGGGGGGGGGGGGAGGGAGGGTACAAGCGACATGGGGGAGAAAGTGGGTCCATCGGTTAGGCTTGGCCGACACACGACGGAGAGAATCTGCACAACAGTCGTTGCCAAACCTCAGGGTTCCGTCAACCCACCTGATCTTCAATCTACCCCGGACGCTCCCATGTCACCCCGCTCCTCATCTCCCTCCGCTGGCTTCCCATCGCAGCCCGTATCAGATGCAAGACCCCCCGGTGCTGACCTTCCGAGCGGTGAACGGGGACCGCACCCGACTACATCGAGCCTCTCCTCCGGCCTCACACCCCCACCCGCCACCTACGGTCTTCTTCTGACAATCGTCGGGTGGTCCCACCTCTCAAGAGCGCCCGATCCCAACGCGAGCTCTTCCCCTGTCCGATTTGAAGTTCTTGTACTCTACTATTGCAGTCTGGTACACTATGGCACTTTTAAGGTTCATGTTGTTTATGTTTTTTCCCCTCCGTTTGGCACTAAATTGGTTTCTTACAATGTTCTGGCTACATGCAATGGTTGGGGCTCATTGTTATGATCGGTGACCGATGCTCTTTGAGTGAAGCTCTCTCTTGGAAGTTGCTTTGGATGAAAGCGTCCGCTAAATGAATAAAGGGCAGCCCACCTGGCGAACATGCGCAGGTCCTCCGGGTTCTGGGCAGCCGGGATGCTGAGGATGACCTGGCGCTCTTGCTCCGTCAGACTGGCCAGCAGGGTCTCCGTCATCCTCTTGTTCAGGGGAGAATCTCCACCAGGCATCAGCTCAGCGCTGGAGTTCTCCATGCTGGGGCTGGTCAGGGTCATGTCGTCGCTGCTTGCTGCAGACAGAAGACAACTTATGAACCGACGACTTCCAAGACAGAGCTTTCCCAAAAGGGGCATCGGTCATGGATCATAACGACGAGCCGCCGGAGGAGGAGGGACTTACTTGGGGACCCGAAGCTGAGGGCGCTGGGAGTGCTGAGGCTGCGGCCCCCCCACCTTGGCCGTCAGGGGGAGCTCCTCCTCCCGCAGCCCCGGCTCCTCCTCGCTGGGAGGCACCAGCAAGCACACGTAGGTGTGCAGCTGGATGAGCAGGCGGTGCTGTAGCATCCACACCACCATCTGGATTAGCTGGGCCTGGACACAGGGTAGGGGGGGAGAGAAGGGCAGGGTAGGGGGGAGGAGAAGGGCAGGGTAGGGGAGGATGGGGGGAGGAGAAGGGGAGAGAGAAGGGCAGGATAGGGGGAAGAGAAGGGCAAGATAGGGGAGAGAGAAGGGTAGGATAGGGGGGAGAGAAGGGCAGGATGGGGGGGAACAGGGGAGAACAGGGCAGGGCAAGGAGGGAGAGGGGCAGGGCAGGGGAGAGCAGGGCAGATGGGGAGAGCAGGGCAGGGCAGGGCAGGGGAGAGCAAACCAGGTCATGTACTGTGGAACTCAGCTCATCCTCATCAATTTTGATACGTTTCAAGCATCTGGAGGGTTCCAGCTGAACCCAAAATAGGGCCATAATGTAGCCTGTGTTCTGATCTTGCTCTCATAAATAATGGACGTGTTAAAGGATGAAGTCCATGTGACCGACTGCTTTATATCATTTATAACCTTCACTTAGGCCATGTCTGTCCAGGACCCCCTTACTTCACTTCTGACTTAAAATAACCATCCGTTTCAGTTTGGTCTACCATCCTTTAGGACACTTACCTCCTGCACTGGAGCATCCAGGGGGTTTCTAAACTCTGCCAGGGACACAGGCAGGGAGAACTTGGCCAACATGGAGGGAAGTTCATGACCAGGAAACTGCAGGGCAAACTGCTCAGCCATTAGTGAGTACCTGGGAGAGGGGAGGGTCACTATTAGAAAACCCCTGCACTTCCAGTCCACTTCAAACTATTTGTACGCAGCATGTTTGGCCAGCTTCATTCAAACTATATTGGGGTTTACCAGACGCACGGTCTGAAAAATATGGTTTATCGGTATGGGTAATCTTCCTGTCAGCTACGATGCGCTTTCCAAAGCGACAGGCTGTCTAGATCTCCTGGTTGGTTGAGCTTGTGTTATCCTTGAGCTCTCGCTGGGTGGTGAGGCATGGTAACGATGCAAGCAGAGATGGAGCAGAATGAAAGAATGAGGGAGAGAGAGACAGAGAGAGGGAGGGAGAGAGAGACAAAGAGGGAGGGAGAGAGATAGAGAAAGAGTGCAAGGGAGGGAGAGAGAGAGAGAGGGAGGGGGGAGAGAGAGATAGGGAAAGAGCGCGAGGGAGGGAGAGAGAGGGAGCGAGGGAGGGGGAGAGAGAGAGTGTAGGGGACGGACAGGTGGAAGGAGAAAGGTGAGAGGAGACTCACAGGCCGATGTTGGCATGGGGCGACAGCATGTAGACGTTGTTTTCACAGAGAGGGTAGACAATGATGGCCTTGCCCCAGTACACCAGGTGAGCTGTGATCTGAAAGATCTACACAGAAACACGACAAAGGGATACTTCAGTTTGGCCGAGCAAACAAAAGGAACAGCTCTTTATTAACCTGTTTACTGCTAAGAGCCTCAAGTCCAGCAGATGGCAGTATGCCGTCTCCTGTTCCCATCTGTTGTGCATCATTTAGGACTTAGTTTGACCCAAATTCCCACATCAAGAGACTATAAATGCCCACATAACTGGGAGGACATGCATTGGCACTGATGCGAACGTGCATTTAAAGCTGATGGCAAACCGCTTGCAACTGATCCGCATGGGAACTCGACCCACATTGTAGCCCACGCATGTGGTGTGGTTCACGATACGCAGTTCTGGATGAGTGGCAGCACGGCTAGACGACAGCGGGAGACAGGTGGCCGAGCGGTGAGGTTGTTGGCCTGGAAGGACCCTGGTTCAAACCCTGGCCGTGCCGACATGACGTTGTGTCGTCGGGCAAGGCGCCCTACATGCCTCGGAGGGGATGTCCCTGTACTTGCTGTAAGTCGCTCTGGATAAGAGCGTCTGCTAAATGACTCAAATGTAGAATAAATAAATAAATTCTCCCTTATTAGTCCCCTAATGGGGACATTTCTGAGGCGCACATTTATTCAACGCATTGGCCGGGATTCGAACCCCCACCGGGAATGAAACCCACATGTTAGGCAAGAATCCTACCACTGAACCACCGGTGCTGCCAAATGTAGTGTGTGTGGAGGTGGACGCTGGTGTTACCGGACCTGAAGCAGGGCCAGGTCTGCATCCTGGGCCAGCTGCTGGAGGTTCTTGACTGCAGAGCAGGTCTTGATCAGGCGCACCAGGGCAGGGGAGCAGTCCAACGGCAGCTGGGCCAGCAGGGCCTTCTCACTGTCCAGCAGCAGGAGAGCATGGTAGGGCCTGCAGAACAACACAAGTCACTGCCTTTGTCTATGAGAGAGACTGAGAGCATTGCTTTGTTATTTAAGATCCCGCCATCCGACCACACGATGACTAAATGGCATTCTACTAGTGACTTAATCCTATATATTTCATCCCATTATTGCACAGAATATGAACAATATCATTGTAAAGAGCAGAGAATTTGCATTTTGAGATGTACGTTGGATAGTGTTCTGTGGGGGGGGAGGGGACACCACTAGGTGGCACTGTATCAGCACAGCCTCTGTGGCTACATTACATTTATATTTCTTCATTTAGCAGACACTTTTATCCAAAGCGACTTAGAAGAGAGAGCTTTACAAAAGAGCATCGGTCACTGAGCATAGCAACGTGATAGACCCCAAACATTGCAGGCTTATAGGTTATGAAACATACATTGCGAGAACCAATAAGTGCCAAGGGAAGAGCTATAAGAGCATACAGCCGAATAGTTTACAAATTTAAGGCGAGTCTCCGACAGACAGTAGTCTACCTGTAGGACGCGAACAATAAAGCAACAACACTAACGAGTTTCTGCTCGGGGATTTAACGAAGTAATTCAGATTGTTTGCTGATATTTTTAAGTGCCTCGGGACATGAGAGTCTTGAGCCTTTTCTTGAAGGTGAGGAGACCGTCTGTGTTTCTGATGGGGGTGGGGAGTTGATTCCACCATTGGGGAGCCAGACAGGGGAAGAGTTTGTGTTGGGCTCTGGCGCTCTTGGGGGGGGGACTACGGAAATGTGTGCTGTGAGGGTGAGCTCGTCATCCAAGGTGACCCCCAGGTTCCTGGCAGAAGATGAAGGGGTCACTGTTGCAGATCCCAGAGTGATAGAAAGATCATAGGTGATTGAGGGTTTGGCAGGGATGATAAAAAGTCCTGTTTTGAGGGAGAATAGGAGCGGTCCAAGGACAGAACCCTGTGGGACCCCAGTGGAGAGCTGGCGAGGACCTGACATTTTTCAGGTCCAAAAAACCTGCTAGAGCTATATTTACATTTAGTCATTCAGCAGACGGTCTTATCCAGAGCGACTTACAGCAAGTACAAGGACATTCCCCCTAAGGCAAGTAGAGTGAAGAAGTGCCTTGCCCAAGGACACAACATCATGTTGGCACAGCAGCGGTTCAAACAGGGTACCTTCGATTACTAGCCCGACACCTTAGCCACTTGACTCAATTATGACTCCCTTACCTATCGCATCAACTTGCTGACCACGAGAACCCACAGGAAGACCTTTCATAGCATACAGAGGTGGAATATGCCCCTAATCCCCCAACTAAAAGCATCCCACAGACAGACACCAACACACACACACACCTTATGGCCTTCAGGCTGCGCTCCAGGGCCTCCAGGGGGATGTGGTTGCCCCCCACCCTGTGGATTTTGTGGGGCAGACAGAAGCTCACCTCCAGCCAGTTGTTGATGTGAACTCGAACCACTCCAGTTGTGCAAAGGCTGCAGAAGCGAGCAGAAAGAAGAGACAACTGTGTTACGTAGCCGTTTTCCGTAAAGCTAGAAGGGTACTGAGGAGGGGGGAGTGACATGTTAGCTGTTACAGACCTGTCGTAGACCTCTTTCAGGTCCCTGGCCAGTTTGCATTTGGGAAGGATCTGTCTGAATGGGGACTGGGGGCTGCCATCTGCTAACATGACACATCCAGAAAAACACCATCACAAACCTGCCATCGACCACACCACTTCACAGGGGCCCTTCTGGCCCCCGGTGCAGTGTTATGAGGGACGGATGAAGGGCGGTGGGGTTGCGTGCGGAGGCTCACTTTCTGTCATGGTGGTGACCTCATCCTGAACAGCCAACATGAGCTTCGCCTCCCTGGTGAGGTACTGGCAGCGCCTCTCCTCGTGCTGCAGGGCGATGGCGATACGGCGGGACAGGTTGTGCATGCAGCTGATGACTGAGGGGTCTGCGTTAGCCTGGGGGGAGGGGAGAGGGGGGGGGATGGGGGTCAGATGAGTTAGGGAGGAATAGGGATGGAAGCAGATGTATATTATTGCACCATGTGTTTTGTAGAACAAAGTCTTGGTATGAGAGAGTTCCAACTTATAGAAGCATAGCTAATGATTTCAAGTGCATTTCCCACTGTGATCCCTGACAGTGTAAACATATGCTTGTTTGTCAAGACGTCTAAGCATGTCTGCTGAACAACGTCCATGCCAGAGAACATGCTAGAGCTGCCAGCCTGATAAGGTGGGTGGAACGTAACACTGTGCCCTACTAAGACCCCCCCCCCCCCCCTCTCAGCTGTTTAAGGACACGGTGAGTCAGCAGTCCTCCAAGCTGAGTCACCCGTCACCCCAGATGACCACCCGGCTCCAGATGATCAGGGCAGGGTGATGCCCCCCCCCCCCCCCCCCCCCCCCCTGGACCCTCTGATTACACAACCCCCCCACCCTGTTTCTGTTCCGTTCTTGACTTCAAGTGGGTGATAACATTCTTGTCATTCCGGCAAGGGCAAGTTCTCACACATATATACCCCTCCCTTCCTAAGAACACAGTCCTGACCATATCCTACTGCACTCTGCCACTTTAGCACACAACACTTTTAAACGTAAAAACTTACTACTGTGATTTTTGCGCTACTGTTTACACTACTGTGTATATACCCCCCCCCGCCAGGTACTATATATACCCATTCCACTCTGTACCTATGTTATTTGTATCATTTGTACTATTTGTATCATTTGTATTATTTGTTCATATGTATCTACAGTGTATTTTACATTGGATTCATTTTTTATTTTATTAGTATGCCACATATATGTTCTATGTTTGCTCATTCCTGCCACAGTGAATTCTATGTTTGTTAATCTTGCATAGCGAATAAACCCCCATTCTGATTCTGATTCTGATATCATAACCTAACCCAACACAGCTACACTAAGTCCCTACCAAACTGCAAGCAGGATAGTATTGGCCAGGTCCCCAATTTATACATAAATGTACAAATACAAATATAAACAAGACCAATATAAACGATGAGAAAACAGATGGAGGCGTCATGTAACTTTTCTACCCTCAAAGCGAACACCACGCTGAACAGGATCATGGTGGGCATCTCCCTCTTAGGTGACGGGTCTGTTTTGGACACCTGCAACAAATCCAAAACATGCTTAAGGTTTAGCATACATTTCACTGAATCATAAAAGTATTTTTACAAATATAAAATTATACATTATTACAACAAACGCTGGTCACATGATTTAATATGAATAATAGAACTAAAATGTATTCCAAGGACCGGGTCTATTTCTATTGTGATTTCCAAAAGACCAAAGAAACATTGATGAACATATTTACCTACATGAATCGAATACAAATTGATTGCTCGTTAAAGGAAAAATCAAGATCATAGTTTGCCTGGAGGATAAGCCAAAAGCAGTGATCGATTAAACTTTCAATGCGTGCGCACACAAAACGGACGGACTAAATCTACGTCCTCTGTGCGTCCTTACCTGGATGGTGTGCGGATGCTGCAGAAGCGTCGGGTGCCCGACGAAACGTACATTGTCTATCTTCAGCTCGAACTTCTTACCGCACATGTCCGATTTGGTGGCCAGGATGGTGGCCAGAATGATGTCTGAGAACCTGATCGAAACACAGGAGAGATGCATTCGTGAGAAGAACGCCAAATAGTCCAAGCGGAGGTGGGAAAGGAGGTGGAGGAGAGAGAAAGGACGAATCAGAGGGATCCAATTATTGTTTATTTTATCTGGATTATTCAAGTTTTTTTTTTTTTTTGGGGGGGGGGGGGGGGGGGGGGGGTTCAACGTGTCTACACTTTAGACGCATTGGCCTGCAAGGTGCTTCACGGATCGGTGTTTGCTGGCAGCTTGTGTGAATCTTTGAAAGAGGAAACGGAGAGAGGGGAAGGCTTTGTAGAAGGGAAGTGATGTACTCATGCTGGTTTACAGAGCTCATGCAGCAGGCCAGATCTACCATCAAAACAAACGGGATGACAACTCATTTCGTAGGTTGGCTGCAGAAATACACTGACTGTATACGTACGTACATACAGTACAAGCACGCTAATTAATATCAATTAGACATACGAATTAGATCGATAGATTATGTATTAACTGAATGGATACTATCATTGCAATTGAGATACTCGACAGTTGCAGACTGCAAAACGAACAGATGTATTTCCGGGATTCAAGGGGAACAAAACAAGTGATGGTTGAAATGCAGGATTTAACCTGGACGATCACTGGATCTTGGGTAATTCTATGGGATTTTCATGTGATTGAGGCACATCCAAAAATGGCGAACAAAGAGAAGAAGCTACAGATACGAAACAGGAAGGAGGAGGCGGGGGTCAATAAAGACAGGGGAGTTCTAAACAGGAAGGAACGTGGTTTAGAATGATTTGGTCTTACCCTGCTACCAACTGTTCATCAGTTAGTGGAGATAGCTCTCTGAAATGGGAATGGGGCCGTAAACAAAAAACAAAAAAGCAAACAAAAGGAAAAAAAATGCAGCAGACAATTGGACAGTATGCACAACAGAGGGACATGAAACAAAAACAAACATCGTACGACCTCATACTGAATCGAAAGCGGTGTTTCGATGTGACCTTTGCAGCGAATAAGCCTTATCGTCATCTTAAATGAAATGATGGGTCTGTAAAAGTGTACGATGTATGTTGGATGTTTTGGGAACAGGTAATGTAGGTTTATGTCAGTTAGTCTGACTCATTTCCAGTTCATTCGTTTCCATAAAGCCCGCTCAATTTAGTTCAAGCTTAGTTACTCCAAGTTATCGGTGGAGTCAGGTGGCTGAGCGGTTAGGGCGTCGGGCTAGCAATCGGAATGTCATGAGCTCAATTCCTGGCAGAGGTAACTTGGCATTCACCCTTCATGTGCTGTAAATTGCTCTGGATAAGAGCATCTGCTAAATGACTAAATAAATAAAATAGTGTGCAAGTCCGTCTAATCACGGTCCCGCACGCTTTATCCCGCTGCTATGACCAGTGACCGTTGCTTTTTTGGAAAGCTCTCGGATAAAAGCGTCTGCCAAGTGAATAAATGTAGTTAATGCAACACCTTATGCTGCAAACAAACCTGGTCAGGGGCTTCAGTCAGGCTTAACCTGTGCTGTTGCTTAACCAGACGTTCCTGTGACACTGACCTGATGTGGAAGCAGTGATTTAATACAGACCATCTGGCTTGCTGTGTCCAACGTTGCTTTTTGCAATGGTAGAGTGATACGATTAACATTCTACCTCTCATTGAGAGTCTCAAGCTGCTTAAGTATAAGGTGCACCCGCAAATATCTTGACAATTTAATCTTGAATCAGATTAGTCAAATTGCATGAATTAGAATAGGACATTATGGAATGGCTTTAGCCTCAATTGGGTTGTTAGGTTAATTCAACTCAGGTTTTGTACGTAAGTACATCTCTTTTGAGCAGGCTTTATGGAAAAGGTTTATGGTATGCTATGTCCTAGATCTCTCTTGTTTTCTAACTTCCCAAGACACTAAGAATCAGACAAAAACATTGTAAAAAGCACAAACAAAACACGTAAGCAATGATACGTGCATACACACATCCTAGGACTACGGTAACCTTACAGAATATGTTAGTGGTAGAAGTCAACACCTAGGCATTCAGTAATATAATGTTAAATAATAATTTTCCTTCAGTCCCTGAAGAAGACAGGATCTACGTTCATCTTAATGCTGACTGTTCAATCCATTTTACAGACATGATGTGGTAATGAGGTGCTGAATATTCTAGCTTCTAACTGATTTACAGAACACATTTAAGTTATTCATACCCCTGCTTCTTTGCCTTGGCGTAAAAAAACATTGTGCCTTCATCTAAAATACTGTATAAGAGGGGGAAACCTACAAACAAGATTGATGAGTCTGTTAGTTTACGGTCCACAGACTGTTCCGGAGGCTAAACACTGTCGGAACATTACCTGGAATCTCCATCTGGGTCTTCCAGAACATCTCCTGTTGTGTTCAGCGCATATGGACTTCTCTGTTTGGCTTGAGGACAGAAAGTCATCATGAGGTTCAAGCACAATGAGTACATCTGTGGTATTACAGTGCTGATTATCTCAGGTTACAGCTATACCTTTATAATAATGTCAGCCTGGATTTGATAAACAAGTGACAGCACTGCCACAGTAATCTACTAGTTCCTGGAGGACGTTCCTACTTACTGGTAAGAGAGTCTGGACCCTCGGCCCCCCTCTGGAAGGGGTATCTAAAGAGCAGTTTGTTACCTCGACTACCCGAACTGACCAGAATAACGCTGATGGGACTCGTCTTCTCGCCGCTTTTGTTGCTATTGTTGTGGGAGTGTTTGTACATGGAGTTTCCATCAGCAGACCCATGAACAGAAGAAGAGCGGCTGTACATGTTAGAGCTGCTTGTGTTGTGTGTTACATCTATCATGTCCGCAGGGAAACCTCGGCTACAACTATGGTTCCGCGTCTGATTGGAGCCTACCTGAATCATTGAATCAAGAACTAACACAGATAGATCATTTGCGTTTAACCATGGATGTTTTTATGTCAAGTGTGTGTGTGTGTGTGTATATTATATGACGTTCTTCGAGCGTGGGAGTGGTGTGACTACCCGGTTCGAATTCCGGCTGAGCCAACTTGACGTTGTGTCCTTGGGCAAGGCACTTCATCCTACTTGCCTCAGAGGGGAATGTCCCTGTACTTGCTGTAAATCACGCTGAATTAGAGTGTCTGCTGTGAATGGCATTCAACTAAAGTCGTCTTTTATATTTATCTCTTTCTCCTCTTTATGTAATATTATTTATATTATAACGGTTTGTTAATTAAATAGCAATAACCAATTATTTTTAGGCTATCTTGTTGATTATGATTAGACTATTGATGCACTTTTTGTAATGCTGTTTCTTGTAATTCGCTGTTGATAAACGAGTTTGCTAAATGAGAAAATGGAAATGTAGCCTAAAAGAAACAGGCTCTGTAGAATTTAGCTGTGGGCTAAACATCTTATTATTTTTGCTGTGACTATATGATGTCAAATACGAGTCGAGACTTGATCAAAATACTGTATAACATCATTACAAATGCAGTTTGTATGGCAATTTATTCCAGTGGTAGTTGGGTTAAAATGGGAAACTATTCCCACACATAAATTGGTTTAATGTAGGCCTTTTTTTACGTAAATGTTTGATGTCAATTTAATTTATTTTCAACATCAACTGCCCATTGAGCTAAAACCAAACATGGCATCGATTGGTCTGCATAAATTGCTTTGTATGCCTTTTTGACTAAAAAAGAATGAAAACTCAGGTTCTTTAGTTTCAACATTTTATTTAGTTTTGAACTACAGAACTGCAGGGCAATGTGGTCCTTTCTGCAAGCTGTTCAGCAGTTTATCTGTACTTCTCAGCCAGAGCCAGAGACACAGCACAGAGGAACTTGTCAATGGACACATGAGCCTCTGCAGTGAAATCCTCAGGGAACATGATGGCCAGAACCACCAGGATATTGTGGGAGAAGATCTGCGGTGGAAAGATGAGGGTTAACAAGTTAACAAGTCACAATATTGTACTGTCCCATTGTACCACTGCTGCCTACTGTGTATATACTCCCCCCCCCCCCTCCCTCCCCCTGTACTATATATACCCATACCACTTTGCACTTATGTTACTTGTACTTCTATGTTATTTGTATCGAAATTGTAGTGTATTTTTTTACATTGTATTCATTTTGTATTATTATGCCACATATATGTTCTATGTTTGCTCATTACTGCCACAGTGAATTCTATGTTTGTAAACCTTGCATGGCGATTAAACCTCATTCTGATTCTGATTCCCAACCCTGGCTCCTTTACTAACCTTGAAGTTGGCAGGATCCACTCTCAGCTGGAAGGCGTGCAGCTCGCTCAGGTGGATCAGACCATTGGCCAGGTTGTCGATTTTGGTGACGGCTTCACCAACACCGTCCATGATGGTCTTTCCATGAGTCCTCACAGAAACAGATCCAGGGGTCAGGTCTGGCCAGTGGGTGAAGTAGGTCTTGGTCTGGGGGTAGACCACCAGCATTCTGGAAGAAAGATTATGTAAAATAATTTAGGCACGCCTATGTTGGTCATACCAAACTATTCATAAAGACATTTTCAATACCTGGACAGAGCATCAGATCCCACTTGTTCAGTTTTAGGTGCCACCTTGGCCCAGAAGGCCTTGACTGTTGCCTTGTCCTTAGAGCTGAGACTCATCTTGTTGGTTTTCTGTGACAAATTGAATCTTGAAGTGAAGATTTGTGATCAGCTCTCAGCTGGGCACCTTTTATATGAGCTGGTTAAAAGGGCACACCCAACTTCACACCCAACTTCTACTGCAAACTTTGGAAGAGTTCCAGTTTTGGGGGGTAAAGATTAGGGCTTCCCATGAAGTGCATGTGATAGTAAATGTACTCCAGTAAACACTAGGCAGACGTCATAAAAATGATGTTGTATGATCCTAATTCATAATATAATTGTACAATTGTACAATGACAATAAAGGGCATTCTATTCTGTTGTAATTAATGAATTATTTTGTAATTAATCATCTCATTTAATCAAGAACATATTAAATGCACAATTACGTAAGACCATTCTAAATTAATTTGTTTAGATAATTTAGGCCTATTTTGCGACTTTTTCAATGAAGTCCTTGGGAGAATATTTCTGACAAGGCTTGATAAACTTTGAAAAAAAAACGGTTTTTGGAGTGAAATCAGCTTTACTGGGAACAATATAGACAACATGACAATTAATTTACACTCAGGTAATTTCTTTTAGAAGAAATATATAAAATAGGCCTTGGTTAAAACTTTATAAACGTTTAAAAGATACAAAATGTACATTATTTATTAATACAAATTATGTAGCCCAACACTCTTCATCACCTTCCTTCATCATATCAGGGCTGCAGTTAGGTGTGCACGTTCATAAAAACATTCAACCTTTCAAACAGGTCATTTTTGTTTGAATGCAAAGCTTTTTAATTTCTTTTTTTTTTTTTTAAGTAAAATGTAGGCAATCCAAATACATTTACATTTATTCATTTAGCAGACGCTTTTATCCAAAGCGACTTACAAGAGAGAGCTTTTACAAAGAGCATCAGTCATTGAGCAAAGCAACGTGATAGACCCCGAACACAGTCGGATTTTTAGATCGTGAATCATACATCATGAGAACCAATAAGTGCCAAAGGAAGAACTATAAATGCATAACACAGCGATTATGAATATAGAGCAAGAGATACAACACATAATACATTAGATCAGGTGAAATGACATGCTATTGTTAAGTGCCATTAAATTCTCTAAATAGGTGAGTTTTAAGCCTTCTTTTGAAGGTTGGAAGGCAGTCCGTGCTTCTGATGGAGGTCGGGAGTTGATTCCACCATTGGGGAGCCAGGCAGTGGAAGAGTTTGTGTTGCGCTCTGGCGCTCTTGAGGGGGGGTACCACTAGACGGTTGTCAGCAGATGACCGTAGGTGGCGGGTGGGGGTATAGGGCTGGAGGAGAGAGTTGATATAGGTCGGGGCAGTCCCGTTTACCGCCCGGAAGGTCAGTACCAGGGTTTTGAATCTGATGCGGGCCATGACGGGAAGCCAGTGGAGGGCGATGAGGAGCGGGGTGACGTGACAGCGTCTGGGTAGGTTGAAAACCAGACGAGCGGCTGCATTCTGTATCCTCTGAAGGGGACGGGTTGCATTTGCAGGAAGGCCGGCTAGTAGCGAGTTGCAGTAATCCAGCTTTGAGAGGACTAGGGCTTGGACTAGCAGTTGGGTGGAATGTTGAGAGAGGTATTTTCTGATTTTCCTGATGTGTTTTCAAATACGTGTTTTATGTTAAGCAGATAACTGCAAAGTTCTCATGGTCATTTATGAATACACTGATGAGGTGTATTATTCCTTCAATTATGCTTATCAGTAAATTCTGTGTTTGTATATCTTGCATAGCGATTAAAATCGATTCTGATCATACATTAAATAAACAACACAAATGTATGTGCGGTCAATTGATTTATGAAAAGACTAAATAGCCAGTATAACCATAATCTAAACCACCAAACCACAAATCAGTTGAATTGATTTTTGCATGTTGACTCTTGCAAAACATTTGACTAGTGTTTAACAGTGGAATCACTTTAGGTAAATGAGCATTTACGAGTTTCTTTATGCATTTAAATAATAAAAAATAAAAATATTTTTTTTGTCATTGTCGCATTTAATTTTCAAATATTCAGTATAAAGTAGCTACTAATAATACTACCTAATTACTACAGTGTTGAAATTGTATGTAACTATTCGAGTTTACAGTCTCTGTGACCATATATGGCCTATAGCCTTGTATGGGCATTTTACACCCTTGATTGGCTATCTAAAGGTCTTGTACACTTTGTATGCTTTATCACAGAGTTTACATGTGGTACCACCCTTTCCCTCAATGTGCATGCCATGAATTAGATTACAGAGACTGTCTAGAGACAGAAGAGGCTTGCTTTCTTTCTACACCCTGAAGGTTCACAGCCTTAATGATGCCCAGGGATGCATACTTTGCAAAGCTGGCAATAGATATTGTATACAGTATTACCGTTTCAGCTAAGAGGATTGTGTGAACATCCTTAATGAGGGCTTTACTTACTATCCATCTTTTCGCCCCTAATTGTTTGCTATTGTATAATTATACAAACCAGTGCCATAAAAGTGCTCTCTGCTGATGTATAGACCTCACAATATGGGAAGGAGGAGAGACGCAATAGACAAATGGTGTTAATATGGGTCAGCCTCAATGGTGGAGCAACCAGCCTTTCTGTCCCTTCATGTAAATTAGGTTGATATGCCCTCTAAAGGAAGACCATTCAATAACATGTCTTCATTAAAAATGAAAATGCAGTTCCTTATGATGTGGTGGATTCTTGACTTCTCTCCATGGGCGCCCTCCTTTCAATGGAAAAGGTTCCTAAAGTCTCATTCATGCCCTTCATATGTCCCAATCTGTATCATTTCCACCAGAGAAATCTGCACTTTTCCAAACAGAGTACATGCAGTGACTTCACTAAAGGTTCAGCCAATAAGTTTCCCATCCAAACATGCTCTTCTTATCTGTCTCTCAAGAACTAAGACTCTACCTAGATACATAAATGTGATTTACAATTTTGTGTCTAGCCTATATTCTAACCGAAATAATGGAGTAGGCCTATTGGGAAAATTATTGCCTTGACAAAAAGTATTACTGTTGGTACAGAAAACGCATTCCAAAGGCCATATATTAATTATTATGATCATTTTATGTGGTTTAAAATCCAACTTGTATTTGAACTATTGTAAAAATATTTACAGTGTATAATTATTATTTATTACATAAATAAATACAATCTGTCAATGATCTTTATGCATCCATGTGGGCTGGCATGTGTCTCTAATGAGTCTATACTGAGCCTGATGAAACAACCATACAGTAGAAGTACTTTTAAAGTTTCCCAATGGTCATGATTTTGAAAATAATAATAAAAAAAGCTTAAAATTTAAACGTAGAGCAGATAAAGCGGTGTTGCATCAGGCAGGATTATTTTATAATTATTCTATAATATGTGAAAATAAAATGTGATTTTTTTTTTAAATCTACACTGTTATTTATCCTCAAATCTTTACGCGTGACCAAAATGAATAAATGTAAAATGAAGTGTGTTTTAAATGAAGTGTGTTTAAATGAAGTGTGTTTAAATGAAGTGCGTTTAAATGAAGTGTGTTTCAATGAAGTGTGTTTCAATGAAGTGTGTTTCAATGAAGTGTGTTTAAATGAAGTGTGTTTCAGCACTAGGACCTGCACCATCTTTGAACCTTATTGTTTTAGAGCATATAGTCAAATAAAACGTGTCATTATCACTAATATTAGACAGATGAGCCTGCATTTGAAAGGCAGCAGTGCAACATTATGTTCTGCCCTTATCTTACCTTCCATCCTTCTCAAGCAGTAGCCCTGCCCATCTGAGGGGTCTATTTAAACCCTGTGCGCTCTCTGTCCAGGTGTCAGAAACTCTTCATATTTTCCAAGCACCCTCAAACGAAACCCAAAGCAGCAAGATGGTTGAGTGGACGGATTTCGAGCGCTCTACAATCACTGGCATTTTCTCCAAAATGGACTTCAATGAAGTGGGCCCCAAAGCTCTGTCCAGGTATCTATACTGGAGCCTTTTCACCATTTCCGATGCGTAAAACAAATGCATTCTTCTGGACAGACATTATAAAAACTGAAATGAACTGTTAAATGTGTACTTTTTTCAGATGCCTGGTCGTGTACCCATGGACTCAGAGGTACTTTGGGAACTTTGGGAACCTGTATAACGCAGCAGCCATTGAGGGCAATAAGATGGTGGCCGCCCATGGAGTCGTGGTCCTTAACGGGCTGAACCGGGCTGTGAAGGACATGGACAACATCAATGCCACCTATGCTGACCTGAGCAAGCTCCATTCTGAGAAACTGCGGGTGGATCCTGACAACTTCAGGGTAGGTTATATTATTATATCACCAAGAAAAAAGGGGTGGGCAGTCCTGGTCCTCAGGGGCCACTGTCCTGACAGTACTAGAGGTTAGAGCAGGGGTGGACAATCCTGGTTCTCAGGGGCCACTGTCCTGACATTACTAGAGGTTAGAGCAGGGGTGGGCAATCCTGGTCCTCAGGGGCCACTGTCCTGACAGTACTAGAGGTTAGAGCAGGGGTGGGCAATCCTGGTCCTCAGGGGCCACTGTCCTGACCATCCTGGTCCTCAGGGGCCACTGTCCTGACCATCCTGGTCCTCAGGGGCCACTGTCCTGACCCTCCTGGTCCTCAGGGGCCTCTGTCCTGACAATCCTGGTCCTCAGGGGCCACTGGCCTGACAGTACTAGAGGTTTCATGCTTTAGCACACCTGGCCCTAACGAAGGGTCATTATCAGGCTTGCAGATTGCTTCATAACAACCCTTTGGTTAGAATCAGGTGTGCTGGAGCAGGGAAAACATCTGAACAATTCAGGACAGTGGCCCCTGAGGACCAGGATTGGACACCCCCTGGTCTGAATATGTTTCTGTGTATCACACATCTGAAGTGTCATTCTGTTCTGCTTTGCAGCTGTTGGCTGACTGTCTGACCGTGGTCATGGCTGCCAAGATGGGCTCTAGCTTCACCCCTGAAGTCCAGGCTGCCTTCAAGAAGTTCCTGACCGTGGTGGTGTCCGCCCTGGGCCGACAGTACAGCTAAGGAGTCTGTGGACAAAGGCAAAGAACATCCAGAAATCACTCATTGCCAAACATTTGTTGAAATGCATTTGTAAAGTGACTCTGTAAATCAGAATAAAAGAACCAAAATGAGCAAAACGTGAGTGGATTTTTTATTTGTGCACACAATAAGAGACAGCACAAGATGAAACCAGCGCAAGAGACAAACCCAGACCCACAGCAGGTCACTTAGAGCAGATGATAATAATAATATCTCATTCAGCAGACGCTTTTATCTAAAGAGATTAATAATAAATACAGATGGGATTCGAACTCACATCCTTCTGATCATGAGGTCAAGGCCTTAACCTGCTGAGGATCTGACTCCATATATATTGTAAATGTAAGTGTTTTGGTCTTAGAGCCCAATATGTTATTTTAGTAGCCTATAAGCACAGAGTGGCAAGTACAACCTAAATTACTATTGATTAAACTAACTTCAGTCCAGATATTTAGACAAAACAAAGTCGGTCATATTCCCTGGTAACAGATTTCCACCAAAGAAGTCCAACAATATTACTTTACACCCTGACGTTAAACCCTTTAATTGTTTAGAAAGTTCCACTCAGATATGCTGAAATGAACGATAAACATGAGCACTTTTAATAACGTTTGCAGACAGTGGTCTCAATTTAAATGAACACAAAAAACCCTATTGGCCGGTGATCCACAGACTGAGTTGTATAGGGAGACTTTCACAGCTGTGGAGTCAACTTTCATGCAACAGTACAGGTTAAAGTTACTATGAGGCTTTTCTCCTTTGAGAACACAAAACTTGCAACTTTTTTAAATTTCCATAACTAATTTAAGGCAGATTTGTTCAATGTACTGTATACATAGCAAAAATCTGCTATTTGTGATATGTAATTTGTATTTATTTATTGTGTTAAAGCCACAATGGTCTGGATTTGAACTTATAACGCGGTTACAAATTCAAACTTCTAATAATTTTTGGGAGATGCCTTTAAACAATAATTAATAGGCATTTAACATTCGTGACAAACTTGTTATCTAAAGTCTTCATGCACATGCCACAGTATTATTTTTGGTTCCACCCTGCTTTCTATTATATATATATTCCCATTACACCCTCAATGTGTTTGATTATAGATATTTCAGAGATTATCACCTCACTTATTATCCTTAGTTTAAGGTCATTCTCCGTAGTAAAGATACCCATGGATTATTATTATTATATATTATTTATCTGCAATAAGTCTGTTTAGACCCTCATTAGTCCACACTGTGTCTAGATCACTACCTCTAAAACCTGTTCTACTATTATTTATGTGAAATATTTCTTTAATAAACAAGGCTTTACCTTATTCAAATGACATTTGATAAAAAATGCACTGTTGCTTAAGACAACAGAGCTTTCTGCTGGTGAAAGACCTCACACTTAAAGAACATACACAAAACGTCTTATAGTCACATATTTATTCATTTATTTCCTTCCAAAACCCCCAAAACGGAAAAATTACAAAATTAGCATATTACATATAGCAAAATAAAATAAAAAATACAAAAATAATAAAATACACCGTGTGCAAGTGAGTAAAATTAGCTGTGAACAGAGTATAAAATTGTAAAGTATAAAATGGAGAGTTAAATAAACAAATATAAAAGTTTATAAAATTCCAACTACTCGACACATGTGTAGCTATGAAAAGACAAGGAAATTAGCAATTGCTAAAAAGGAATACAAATTCACCTTCATTGTAATTTTTTGCTTGGGTTATAAAAAAGTAATAATCTTAGCATGTAACATAATTTTTGCAAATTACATATATATTATTGTTGTTTTGGTAAATCATTTAACACCGAATACCTCCATAGATGATCTTATCTGACACCTTCCAGTGACCATACCAACTCAAAGCACACCAATTATATCCACTTAACATAATTTCCATTTACCATCAAATTCACATCTCCTCTAAATACCTTTCACATGACCCCTGAATAACATTGCAGTACCTTTTCTGGACCATGACTATCAGTAGATGAAAGTAACTACTAATAACAGTTGCTTTATCAGTAAACATTGTATCACCACAGTAATAATGTTGAGCTATTTCCTGATCAACCTAAAGGATCGTAACACAACAGTCCTATAAAAAGCATTGGTGGCAGTGAAATATCTTTGGAACACATCCAAATCTATAAACGTCAAAGGTCAGATTCCTAAAAAAATTCTGTTTCCTCTCCTTCTCATTAAAACATAACAGTATGCAGAAAGTGGGCCAGTCATCAGTGCTGCATCTGAAGTAGCAGTGCTGTTAGTCTATGCAGCAGCACCTAGGGAGCAGCTGCATCTCTAAATGAACATCTCATCCTGCCAACTATGAAGGCAGGAATCTCTGTCAGTTCATCATTGGCTCAATTACCTTCAGAACTGGGCATGAAGTTTGTTGAATATTTTTTTTAAATTCACCAAGTGTTTTGCTCGGGACTGAAGGATGAAAATGGCGTTTTAAGTCGTTTGAACAACAACAGTTTACACAACAAATACCCAAATAGGCTTACTTTAAAATGACTTCTGTGGTAGCTTGACTGACTAAAAATATGCTATAAAAATACTGCGTGGCTAATGTAGGCGTCTCTGTGGCTCACAAGGTCGAGCACGTACCATAGACTGAGACCTTACTGCAGCAACTCAGGGTTTATACCAACCCTGATACTTTCCCGCATGTCATCTGCCCTCTTTTTCTTCCTTCTTTCATATCTCTCTCCAACTGTCACTATCAAATAAAGCAGAAAAATATAAAAGTATCTTCAAAAAAATACATAAATTCTGTGTACAAACATGGGTAAAGGCTATTGACTTTTAATCGGAATCCAGTTTCTGAATATGTTTAGCACTAATCGGTTTACTGGTTTAATAGCTAAAGGACACTTCTGATATTTTGGAATATGTTGGTGGCTTCCAGTGTTCCATGATGATTGTGACGACACGCTCAATATCTGTAACTGTAATGTAATTAATCCTTTTTCTTTGAAATACTTAAATCTTAAAATATTTCTGGAAAAAAGTCTGATGAAATATGCAGATGAAATAAAACAGAAGTGATTATAATAGAATGTCTAGTTGTCAACTATGATAGTAAAGCCTATGTCTAGTTGTCAGTTTATACTGACTGTTTAGTCAAAACACAAACATGAATGAAAGTGGGATTATTACCATTCAGAAACAAGTTCAGCTGGATTTAAAACCAACACCAAATAAGTAATGTCAGAATGTAGTGTACAAAGAACGGTGAGTATAATAACACAAAGTATGGCCATAGTTTAAAAGAATGCATTACATTAATTGAACGCAAGTGTCAAGTGCTAAAATATGTATGTGCTGTACAACGGAAAATAAGGTGAATGACAGGGCAATGACAAAGTCTCTCTCTCTCACACACACACACACACACACACACACACATCATTGTAAAAGCATTTTTGAGGAGTGGGTTTCAAACATGGAGATGGGGAAGTGGGGCCAAGTTTAACTTTGCGGGGTTGTCACTTGGCATCACCAGATGGAGGCGAGGATCCCAAAATAGTAGACTTGGGAGAAACCTGGAGATGGTTATAAAATGCATCCATCAACATCTAAAACACAAAAGAACTGTAGGAATAGGTCTTTATTTACGGTATTTATACAGTGTGCGTACAAAGAGAAAGCGAGACGGATAGGCAATTGATACAGGCAATTGATATGCAAGAAAGGAACACTACAGAAATAAAACTTTTAACTGGGATGTGAGGTGAGTTTTTGAAGTACTTACAGGGGAAGGAGGCTTGGCAAAGTTAAGGTGAGCATAGAGAAGAACAGCTATGTCATTCTGACTGGCTTCCAAGGCGATGGACAGGGCTGTGCTACCATCCTGGAGGAAAAACAACCAGAGGTTGCTCATCAAAACAAAGCAGGTGGAGGAGAGAAGGTAAAAGGTGGACAGGTAAAAAGAAGTCAGGTGGCTGAGCGGTTAGGGAGTCGGGCTAGTGATCAGAAGGTCGCCCGTTTGATTTCCGGTTGAAGCAACATGACGTGTCCTCGGGCACCTTACCTCACCCTACTTGCCTCAGGGAGAATATCCCTGTACTTACAGTAAGTTACTCTGGATAAGAGCGTCTGCTAAGTGACTAAATGTAAAAAAGAAGTGTGAAAGAGATGAACGACTTGAACTAGAACCACGAACGACCCATAAATGTTGGAGCACACGGCTGGACGGACATTTTAAATACGGGAAACAGATAGTGTACCAGGGAGGATTCAAGACTGAAAAGGTTTTGGGGGGGTGGGGGGGGGTAAAAAGAGAGGTGTGGGTCCGTTCACTCACGTTATCCGTCAGCGTGGCGTCGCAGCCCGGTACAGACAGCAGCTGGCGCACGATGTCCACGTGGCCGTGCTCGCAGGCGCACATGAGGGCGGTGGAGCCGTCATCGTCGCGGATGTTGACCTGCGCCCCGCAGGAGATCAGCGCTCGCACCATGTCTCCTCGTCCGTGGCTCACCGCCAACATCAGCGCCGTCTGGCCAGCCTGTGGTGACACAAAACGCAGAGGCTCAAAATCAAAGAGGTCTAAGACAGTCCGTGAGTTAATGACTATGGTTGGGCCTGATGGGCTTTCCAGGCACACGGTTACATGGCGCCTCTTGATAGCTGCATAGGGAGCCAGGATAGCCACATCCCCCCCGTTTCCACACCGAAGAAGTTGGGGCTATTATGCTGCGGAGCTCGGAGAATGATACATACAACGTTCGAAAACACATTTTAAACATTTTAACCAGCTAAAAAATCCTTTATTTTTCTTGGTCTTCTTGTTGTTGCCATAATTCGCTATCGATAGAGTATATAACCCTTGATCATCAGGCTCATACCTATGCTTCAGAATTCATGAGGCTCTCTGAATTCACTTTATGGTTGAATGTGGTTGGTAAGGGGCGGGATATGAGGCAGTGCCTAAATGAGGCACTGAGTCGGGGGTTTTCCTCTGCTGAACCAGGGGCTGCTGCAGTAAGGCCCGCCGGCCAGCAGGGGGCGTACCTGACTGGCTTTGGCGTTGACGTCCCCTGTGCGCAGCAGCTGCAGGACAGTGTGAAGGTCACTGTCAGAGTGGAAGGCAGCCAGAGCAGTCAGCATAATGGCTGTGTAGCCCGCCTTGTTCTGCTTGTCAGCATTACACAAACCTGGGTAGAGAGCAGGGGCAAACCAGGTCATGACAGTGACGACTAACTACAGCGTACGTAATAAGTAAGTATTCATTTAGCAGACGCTTTTATCCAAAGCGACTTACAGTAAGTACAGGGACATTCTCCCTGAGGCGAGTAGGGTGAAGTGCCTTGCCCAAGGACACAACGTCACATAGCCACAGCCGGGGGTTCGAACTCACAACCTTCCGCTCACAAGGCCAACGCCTTAACCCGCTGAGCCGTCTGCCTCCCCTGTATGTAGCTCGTGAGTTCATCACATGAGATACGTACACTGCGTACTAAGTAACGACATCGTGCGTGAAAAGACGCTAACAGGATGCGACGGGTAAAACGACTGACGCAAGCACACAGCCGCATCCCAGGCTCACCGGTGTCCAGCAGCAGTTTGACCACGGGGAAGTTGGAGTGGGACACGGTGTAGTGCAGGGCCGTGTTGCCGTTGCCGTCGGCCATGTTGACCACGAACTCCAGCAGCTGCGGGGAGATGGAGGCAAAGGTGTCCATGTGGGCCCGAACCACTGCAGTGTCCGCCGCCTTGTGGCAGGACACACGGAGCCACTCCTGCAGCACTGTGGTGTAGGCGGTCCTCTGTGAAGGAAACACACCGAGCGAGACCTTAGACCACAGATGTCAAACTCCAGTCCTGGAGGGGCCGCCGTCCTGACGGTTCTAGATGTTTCCCTGCTCCAGCACGCCTCCACAGAGCTTGATAACGACCCCTTCATTAGAATCAGGTGTGCCGGAGCAGGGAAACATCTAGAACCTTCAGGACAGCGGCCCCTAGAGGACCGGAGTTTGACACCCCTGCTAGACACGCCACACCCTGGTTATCAACCAATGAGAGTTGTTCGCTGAGAGAGTCCCACGGTCAGGTACAAGTAGGCGGACCATAAACGCAGGGACGGAACGGAGCGTACCGCTTCCTGTTGGCTGAAGGCGTTGGGTTCGCCAAGAGCTTTCTGAAGGGCGCAGAGAGCCGCCATCAGGCTTTCACCCAGCGTGAGTCTGCAGGAATCAAGGGGCACAAAGCCGTACGATTATGTAACCATCCAACAGATTTCATTGTAAGATCGTTTGCGTGACGGTGCGTATTCATGCTAACCTGCTGTCTTGATTGGCCGATACGCTGCTGCTTGGGCTGCTGTCAGGTGCTGGTGTTGAGGCTGGTGATGCCTGAATAGTGCACTGCTGGGAGCTTTGTTCGGAGGCTGTGGATTGGCCGGCCCCGTGTTCGGAGGCTGTGGATTGGTCGGCCCCATCCTGAGGGGTGAGGTCAGTCGTATGTGCCTCTTGTCGCTGGGTGACTTCAGTGGTCTCTGATTGAGTGGTATTCTGCTGTGGCGCCCCGCAGGTAGGAGGTGATTGGAGGCTGCCTGGTTCAGCTGCTGGTTCAGTGCTTGGAGTTTCAGAGGTACTCTCTGGAGGGACGGCTGTGCCGTCTGGTAATTGGTCGATACTCTCCTGAGGCGCAGAGTCACCGGCTGAGGACTGGAACGCGAGCGTCGAGTCGAAGGCTGGTCGCGGAGAAGTATTTCGCTCCACGATCGCTTCCATGGCTGGTGACTGGGTAGGCTGGTGTTGAAGTTCTGCGTTTGCGACCGCTGAAAGGTGGGCGCTGAGTTCCGCGGCAGGCTGAGAGGCTGGTGGTTGGATGGGCGTCTGCAGAGATGTGAGGTCCGTAGCTGGGGGCTGGGGGGAGGCAGGGACACCTGTTGGCTGGTCGAGCTGTGGCAGTTTGTCCTTGGCTTCGTGATATTCGCTAGAATCGCTCTCCTCCTCCGAGCTCTCGCTGCTGCTGTCCTCTGACGACGTCGACTCGTACCTGGAGGACGAGAGCGAGCGTTTAACCAATCCGGAACGCCTTTTTCGAACTCTCATAAACCAACCTTTCGTCGGAGTTGCGCAAAACGTACCCTCCATTGACTCCGCTGAACTGCAAGTTCTTCTTCGTTGAGGGAGAGTCGGATTCCACTTCCGCCTTCCTCTTCATAATGGACCTCAGAGCGGACTGGGGAGAGGCTGCATCTGAAGACAAGAACAACACAGTCAACACTAGGGACAGTGGTTGCCATGCATATTTATACGTCCACACTCATTTGCTCCAATTACCAGACTCGGAGTGGTCCTCTTGAGACTGGACGGCTTCCACGACTGCGTGCTGGTGCGGCTCTCCTTCCTTCAGGCTGAATGAAACCATCTGTTTGTCGATGATTTCCATGGTGACCGCAGGATTCTTCACCGGCACAGAAGTGGACACCTCGCTTCTCAGGATGTCTCGTACCTGCCTGGAGCTGATGGCGACGGGCAGCTCAACAGGCCGCTCTGGGAAAAGAGATCAACACAATGTAAATGATAGTCGTGTATGCCTGACATAATGACATGGTCGACCACTTCGGAAAGTCATCGAGTCCTCCAGTCAGTTAAAGTGAACCTTTTTTGGGGTCCGCCCTGGAAACTTCACCTACCTTCTGAGCACGGAGCTAGAGCATGTCCTCCCTGGACCGAACCGCCTGGTAGAAGGGTGATGGAACTGCCCCCCTCCGCTCGGAGCAATGTGCCCACCCCCACCACAGTGGGCAGCTCCAGGGTGTACACCTGGATACCCACAGTCCTCTGCTGCCTGTGCTGGGGCTGCTGGGGGAAGCTGACCACAGTCTGCAGCCCCCGTTGCTCCTGCCAGCCCAGACTGGTGGCTCGGACAGAATGGTCAGCCTGGGGGGCCAGTGCTTCGGCCTGCCTCTCTCTCTGGGTCTTTTCCACCTGCTGCTGGGCAACCTGCAGATCCTCCATGGTCCTCTTAAGTTGGCCCTCCAGCTGGCCTACCTGGGTCCTCAGGGCCTGTGTCTCGGGCAGCAGCCCCAGGTCCTGCTCCTGTACGCCCACGCCAACCTGACAGCTGGTCGTCTCCTCCTCTGGACCAACACCGATGGTGCGCACCTCCCTTTTCCCTTCTGGACGCGCACCACCGACAATCACCGTGTCCTCTATCTCGCAGCCCGAGTCCTGCTTGACACCGTCCGTGGAGGTGGGGGACTGCACCTCCGCTGGCACGGAGGTCCTCCCCGCCCCAGCACCCACCTCCTCCTCGGGGATGTCGATGTAGAGCTCCCCCCGGGGCCGGCCCCTACCGAATCCCAGCGTGTGGCCCAGGAACTTCTGGCTCTTCAGCTGGACGCTGAGCTGCCGCTTCTCCTCCTGCAGCACGGAGATCTTCACCTGGAGCACGGGGATGGTCTTCACCTGCTCCTCCAGCTCGCGGATTTTCCTGAGAGCCACCGCCATCTGCTCCCTGACGTGCTGCAGGTGGGCGGGGGTGGGGGACACGGGCGTGGACAGGCCGGAGCTCATGGGCGTGAAGGAGCCTCCGCCTCCCTGGGCTCGGTTGAAGCTGTGGGCGCTGCTGAGGGAGGTGGTGGAGCCGGCCACGCTGCTGTGCATGCTGCCCAGGTTGGAGAAGCGGCGGCTCTCCTTCTCCTCCTCCAGCTTCCTGCGAGCGTCCAGCAGGGTCTTCTCCACCCGGGCCGTGCTGAAGCTGGGCCTCTGGGAGGTGTGGAAGCCCGGGGCGCAGTACGAGAAGGACGAGTGTCTGCTGTCCATGCTGGCGTTGGAGCACAGAGACTCGGTGGAGGTCCACCAGGAGCCGGTGTAGCCGTAGCCACGGGGAAGAGAGCCGTAGCGGGGCCGGCGCTGCATGGGCACCCTTTTGATGGTGTTGCCTTTCTCAATATCGTTGACATATTTGAGGAAGTCCAGGTCCAGACGGTAGCCGTAGGGGGTCTCCACTGAGTAAGGCGCCTCCTGTTCCTTCCCATGAAGGGAGGGGGGAGCTGGCGGGTTAAGCTTCCCTGAGGGGGAAGGAAATCAACTTTAAACAGGCGGAAATCTGCGTCTAATCTCAGAGTCAGACTTCAGAAAATAGCATTATCTCTTGATCTACTGCGTGTTTGCGTATATGCGCTCTAAAATGATCTCTAAATAGGGTACAAACTAAATGAAGGACAATTGAAATGAAGCACAAACACAGTTAAACGCACAGGTTACAACCTGACCTTAACAGATTTCTGGTATCGTAAGCCTTGAATTGGTTTTAATGTCGTTTTCGATGTTAAACCTTCATGACAGATAGAAACCTTACTTGTAGATATTCTGAAAATTGATGAAGACAACCAAAGATATGAGGAAGTACCTGGGAAGCTGGGGTCCATATGGAGCACCTGAGCCATGATGATTCACCTGAGGCAGCTTGTCACACGTTTACCCACAAATCCTCACCTGAAAATAGACAAACACGATGAAAAGTTAGGGTTAACGTTTCTGGTAAAATAATCCAATCCAATCCAATCCAACTTTATTTATATTGCACTTTAAAACAACATGGTTGACCAAAGTGCAGTACATAGCAATATAAAAAATGCAATAAATAGACACACACTATACACAGTAAAAACAACATAACAATAGGTACAAAACTCAACAGATAGAGACACACTGTACACGGTAAAAGTCAACACATCACTCAAAAGCTAAGGTAAAAAGATAAGTCTTTAGAGCCGACTTAAAGACAGATATGGACTCT
The DNA here is from genome assembly GCA_030340685.1 of Protosalanx chinensis. Classification (NCBI taxonomy): domain Eukaryota; kingdom Metazoa; phylum Chordata; class Actinopteri; order Osmeriformes; family Salangidae; genus Protosalanx; species Protosalanx chinensis. Next base: position 11,969,665 of record CM059326.1, on the reverse strand, counting down.
GCCTGTCTAAGGTGCAGGGGCAGCGCGTTCCATAGTATTGGACCAGCGACAGAGAAGGAGCGATCCCCTCTAAGTTTCCTCCTTGATTTTGGGACCACTAATAAGAAGTGATCTGCTGACCTTAGTGAGCGCACAGGGGCGTAGGGCTGAATCAGGTCTGACAGATACTGCGGAGCAAGTCCGTGAAGACATTTAAAAACAAATGATCTACTGACAAGCTCAGAAGCGATAGTATTGGTTGGTAACCCCTAACATGTACAGTACAGTACACTGTATGTCTTGTCAATGTCAAAGACGATGTGTTGTGAGACTAAATATATTCAATTCTCTGCTCCTTGTCCTACTTTCTCTCTGGGTTTCTTCTCTGTGTTGTCTTTTAATTTATCTTGTATATATTTCTGTTCATGATATTCCGCAAAAGGGAGAAGGAGGAAAGTTTCCTGGCAGCGTGTTCCGAGGGAGAACGCGAAGGCTGCCAGTTACAACCTTATTAGGAATCATTCGCGCAACGCTGAGAGCTTCTCGATTTAGGGGTTAGAGACACTCTCCCTCTCTCTTTCTACAACATCCCCCATGCCTAGTTTAGTCTGATCTCTCTTTCCCTCCCCTCCCCTCGCTCTCTCTCCCTCTCTTTCCCCTCGGACGTGTCAGGTGATAATCAGGAGATATCAGCTGACCACCGTCGCCCCTTCTTCTCGCTCTCACGCACTCATCCCCACAAAATGCATTCGTCTGATTAGCAAGTGACCAGTTGGAAGCACGGAGAGAGTTAATACATTATTCATGTCCTCCTCAGGCCCGTTAGCTTAATATAGTCGGGGGTTGTCAGAAACGACAAAGCAATTTTCCTGACAGCGGTTCGTGTCAGTTCGCCTCACAGTGAACGACGTCCTGCCAGCTATGACATTCTGCCCACACTGCCTCTCGGTCTGTGTGTCTCCCGTGCTAAACATTAACTTTCTAGGTCACCAGTTTGTGGGAACCTGGGATGTTATGTTGGAACTATCTACATTGTAAAGTTGTCAAGTTTGGACCTGACCGCTCCATTCTCTCAGGTTCAGGTCCAGGTTTCTGTTTGATTAGCAAGAACGGAGTCTCTCTGCTTCATTCAATTTGGTCTTTCTCTTCTCATTCTCTCTCCCTCTCTCTCCCTCTCTCTCTCTCCTCCCCTGACTCTCTCTCTCACACACACTAACCTCTCTCTGTCTAATCTTGTGACCCTCGTCACTGCCTGTTTATGCTCTTGCCCGTTTGAGGAAAAGTAGGGCACTTGGAAACACTGACTGAATCGACTTGGTATTTCGAAGCCCTTTTAGTCAGTCGAATGTCGCTGTATAATTCCTCCTCATGTCTGTCCCTTCATCAGACTCCTTCACAGTGACGCGAAACGCAGTCCCACACACACACACACACACACACACACACACAAACACACAACAAGCTAGAACTGTTAGCAGAACATGCAGTCCTGCTGATTTTAAATTGTAGACGTCATTTTGAGTTTAGGAAGGTGCACACTAAGAGACATTTGATCAGATTTGAGGTAATTGGCCAGCAGTTGAGCCAGGCTGTGTGACAAACATCCCCGCTTGTAGCAAGGATGTCCAAAACTGTCCTTGCTGTGCTAAACTCTCGTCCTCGATCCCGCTGTCGCAGGCTTTCCATTTCAATACACCCCTTCCTTTCCTTCCTTATTCAAATCAAGAGGACACATCATTTGCTGCTCTCTGCTACAAATTTCCCTGTCACTCCCTTTTCTTGTCTGTTCTCTCCGATGCCTTGCCTGGTGCGCCCATTCCTGCCCTCCCCCCAACCCTCCGCATCTGCCAGCACTAACAACAGCACCTCACTGGGTGTCTGTGATGTGTGTTGTGTTCCTTGTGTGTGTTGGTGACCTTACTCCCTCTCTCCAGGCTCTTAAACAGTGTTCCATTGACATGACAGTGAACAGAGACCAGTGTGCCCCCTCCTCACCCTCAGCCCACCATTCTTCAGCCCTGCTCCCTCTACCCTCCTCCACTCTCCTCCAGCCCTGCTCTAACCTCCTCCAGCTCTGCTCTAACCTCCTCCAGCCCTGCTCTACCCTCCTCCAGCTCTGCTCTACCCTCCTCCAGCCCTGCTCTACCCTCCTCCAGCTCTGCTCTAACCTCCTCCAGCCCTGCTCTACCCTCCTCCAGCTCTGCTCTACCCTCCTCCAGCCCTGCTCTACCCTCCTCCAGCTCTGCTCTACCCTCCTCCAGCTCTGCTCTACCCTCCTCCAGCCCTGCTCTACCCTCCTCCAGCTCTGCTCTACCCTCCTCCAGCCCTGCTCTACCCTCCTCCAGCCCTGCTCTACCCTCCTCCAGCCCTGCTCTACCCTCCTCCAGCCCTGCTCTACCCTCCTCCAGCCCTGCTCTACCATCCTCCAGCCCTGCTCTACCATCCTCCAGCCCTGCTCTAACATTCTCCAGCCCTGCTCTACACTTCTCCTCCAGCCCTGCTCTACCCTCCTCCAGCCCTGCTCTACCCTCCTCCAGCCCTGCTCTAACCTCCTCCAGCCCTGCTCTACCCTCCTCCAGCTCTGCTCTACCCTCCTCCAGCCCTGCTCTACCCTCCTCCAGCTCTGCTCTAACCTCCTCCAGCCCTGCTCTACCCTCCTCCAGCTCTGCTCTACCCTCCTCCAGCCCTGCTCTACCCTCCTCCAGCTCTGCTCTACCCTCCTCCAGCTCTGCTCTACCCTCCTCCAGCCCTGCTCTACCCTCCTCCAGCTCTGCTCTACCCTCCTCCAGCCCTGCTCTACCCTCCTCCAGCCCTGCTCTACCCTCCTCCAGCCCTGCTCTACCCTCCTCCAGCCCTGCTCTACCCTCCTCCAGCCCTGCTCTACCATCCTCCAGCCCTGCTCTACCATCCTCCAGCCCTGCTCTAACATTCTCCAGCCCTGCTCTACACTTCTCCTCCAGCCCTGCTCTACCCTCCTCCAGCCCTGCTCTACCCTCCTCCAGCCCTGCTCTACCCTCCTCCAGCCCTGTTCTATCCTCCTCCAGCTCTGCTCTACCCTCCTCCAGCTCTGCTCTACCCTCCTCCAGCTCTGCTCTACCATCCTCCAGCCCTGCTCTATCCTCCTCCAGCCCTGCTCTACCCTCCTCCAGCCCTGCTCTACCCTCCTCCAGCCCTGCTCTATCCTCCTCCAGCTCTGCTCTACCCTCCTCCAGCTCTGCTCTACCATCCTCCAGCCCTGCTCTACACTTCTCCAGCGCTACTCTACCCTCATCAGGGAGGAATGCCTCCCTTGCCCGAGACAAATGCCCCCTCCCCTCATTCCCCCCAACATTCCACAATAACGGAAGTTCACATTGCCCCCTCCAGGGTCCCCCACCCATTCCAACTATTAAGATTAGGAGTTGGAAGGGGAGGGGGGAGAGTCAGCAGGCATGACCCCACCTCAATTTCCTGGGACAAATTCATTATGTTTGACTGAAACATGCAGAACAAGTATGCCCGCGTGCAAGCTACGCTGCTTGCTCTTAAACGCTATAGCGTTATAATACGAAGCATATGCTACAGTGGAGCGAGTCAGAATAGTTTCTCATAGTTTTCAACAAAGGCTACGGTGAGTAAACACAACTCCCCTGGACAAAACAGATTAAGGAAATAGTTGATGGCCGTGCAATAAAGGAAAGAGAGTCTGTAGTGTCTAGAAGGAGTGGGATTACCAAGCCTAGAGGCAAAGACGTCGGTTTGAACTCTTCCAGTTCACACACGCATCCAGTTTCACACAGACGTCGACCAAACAATCGTCATTCGACGTATCACCTATTTGACACGAAACTGGGTTATTTCTGACGTTATAACCAAGTTCCCCCTTCCTCAACTCTCTCTACTCCTGAGTCCGGATGGTTCGTTCCACTGACTCCTCGTAAGTCTTCGCCTTTGGTGATTCCTATTCTGCACAAGGTTGGGAATGGTTGAGGCATCAGGAAGTCGGGGGGGGGGGGGGGGGGGGGGGGGGGGGTTAGTTTCTGCTCCGTACCAGCTGCTCAGCTCCGGGTGCATCAGGGATGGTCTCTCCTCCCCAGTCTCCTTTCTCTGGCTCCCCTCCCCCGCTCTCCTTGTCTCTCCGTGGGGTTTTATGGTACCTAAACACAGAAATACAGCATGTGAAAAACATTTGAAATGACATAATAACAGCTGTGAGGTAACGGTTTAATCCACGTTTCAGGATGTCGTTTTTTTTTTGGGGGGGGGGGTACAAGTACATAAAAAATAGAAGCCAAGCATGCTGTGTCCATGTCTTGAGGATTGAAATGACATTCGATCGCGTCCCATCTTTTCCATCAACGCCGCCGTTGAGGAATGTCGATGAGAAGGGCAAAAAAATAACTTTGCATTGTGAAGTCGAACCAGAGGCGCATTCCGCTGCTTCGCACTAGCACCGCGAGCCAGGAGAACCAGACCCCTCGCCTCACCCACAACATGTCAATCAAGCTCACCTCCTCACGACGCCCAGAGGACGACCCTCAGAGCTGCTGCTGCTGCTCTCCTGTTCTCTCCTGCCTCGCGATCATCGTCTCCTCTCCTCCACCACAACACCACGCTGTGTGGCTAATCAATCCAGGCCTTGGGAACCACCCTACCATGTCATTGAGCAATGCTCTCCGCTTCCCTGTCTCCATGACTCACCCTCCTGCAGCCGGTGCCATGAACGACCCGCCCTCTCGCTAAGCAGGAACACCCCTGAGGGAATATCAAACGTCCCCTTGCCTGTCCGAAGGGGCTGCGGAGAGTTTGAAACGCGCCCTGGAACAAACGGATGTCCAGGAGAGATGCCATCAGATGATGGCAGCTTTCTCTTTCTCTCCCTTCCTCCACTCCTTCCCCCCTACCTTCAAGTCAGAGGCTGAGTTCTGTGTGTGTGTGTGTGTGTGTGTGTTAGGGGCCGACATTTTGTTGGAGGTTTTCATGGCCCGGTAAAGTCGATGACTGCTATTTACAGAGTTATACTAAGGGTTTGGTATTAGGCAGCCCATTGTTTAGGACTTTTGTCATAGCAGAAGGGCAGATGCAGGAAAAGATGGAAAGTGAGAGAAAGAGAGAGAGAAAGAGAGAGAGAAAGAGAGAGAGAAAGAGAGAGAGAAAGAGAGAGAGATGAACAGACCCTTACACAGGAACGACAGCCAAATCACAAAGAGCCATTCATTCAGCCTCTAGTTCCACAGCTGGTTCCAATATAGGGTGAGGAGGGGCTGAGAGAGAGAAAAAGAGAGACAGAGAGACAGACAAACAGACAGGGAGATAGATAGAGAAAGAGTGATAACACAAAACACAAGAGACCATGAAGCCTGTAAACAAAGTTAATAGTGGTGATGGATCCACACGCTGTCATAAATAAGAAACAGGCCAAAAACAGGCCTTTAATGACCAAGGTTTAGGTCTTGTCAACATGTCTGCTTTGGTACCAACGATCCGCGCTCACAAACCTGATGCAAGTGCATAAGCGTGAGACAGTCCATTACCACACAACATTCCCATGGTGCAGAGGAGATCGCGATATTGTGTGCATTCCCCTGTCTGTATGACAAATACCCCTGAGGAGATACAGTAGTTGTATCTCCCTCCTTTCCCAGGACACTAACTCCTACCTCACAGCTGAGAACACACACACACACATACCCAAACTCCCCAAGACCCTTTGCACTCGTTCAGCGTGTCTCCCACACACCTCCGCAGCTGTATCGCTGGCGTTTTTTCCCCCCCCTCCTCCGGCGAGGACTTTGATGAGACGAGCCGGGAGAGACCTCTAGCCGTTCCAGTCGTCAACACCGCAACCGCTCAAACTGCGAAAGCTGGGATGGCCGGCCTGAAGAGCACCGTGATAAAACCTGCGGCTGCCTCTGCGCAGCAACTACGTGATGACGCCATGCGCCCACTCAAGAGATCAAATCGCCGTCGCCAAGTCATTCGACACCCTATCAGGCGGCCAGGGGGACGAGGGAGGCCTCTCAGTCCCAGCACACTGGAGCCGGGCCTCTGCCGCGTGAACAGACCGGCGGGGCGTTGTGATCTCCGCTCATCTGCTGCTGTCTGAGGGCCGACGATCGAGAAAGGGTTACAGGAAAGGCAGCTCCATCGCTCTATTCCCCCTGGATCCAGAAACAACCCAGTCACTTCCTCCCAAACCCAGGAGAAGGAGTGAGACGGAGGAGAGGGGGTAACGAGGCGGAGAGGGGGAGAAAGAAGTGGGAAGTGAAGGAGTGTGCGCGAGAGAGAGAAAGGGAGGGGGGGGGGGAGAGAGAGAAAGAAAGAGAGAGAGAGTGAGAGAAAGAAAGAGAGAGAGAGAGTGAGAGAAAGAGAGAGAGGGGAGTAACAGTCAGGGGGAAAGGGAGGGAATGTGAGAAAATAAGGGTGAGACTGAAAAAGGGGAGAGAAAAGGGGAGGCATTCTTTTTAAGATGGAAAGTTCTGGAAGGATAGTCCCGTGACTTTATGGAGCTTTGGTATCCACCAGTATGAATCACTGGCTAGGCCAGCAGCAGAACCAGAGCAGATATACAGTAGGTAAGCGGTGATTAACCCAGGCTTCTGTGACACTGCTCACCAACAGTAAACAGGGATTATCCAGACCACTCTAAACAATCCAATCAACTGTGAGTGTAATATTGCCATTGCTTTTTGTCCAGACTCACACTTATTTCAGACTGTTGAGATCTAGAAACACAAACAGCAATATTCTCGTAACAAAAAACAGCCCATTGTTAGTTTGTCAACACCGAATATAACAGTATTTTTCAAACAAAGACATTCAATGACTAGAATAACAGAAAAACATTTAAAAAAAGACATACACAGTAGTGAATGTTAGCGAAGCTTAACCCACAAATGAATTGCATTCGTATTTATGCATCGCTAAGGTCTCCTGCATGCGGCCCTCCTCTGCATCCCAGCTAGCTCCATCTGCTCATAAGACCCGTAATAAATAACAACCAACGAACAACAAGACCCACTCAGATCCCCAGCACCCCAGACTTCAACTTGGCAGACTGAAGCAGAGATAGTAAGCGCGTCTGTCTCCAGCGCTGTGTTTACATCTGCAACCGTGCTTTCATTTATATCCCTGCTTGACAGGGCCAGGCATTTACATTCGCGAGAGAGACACGTGAAGTCATATCACCGGAGTAAAACAAACAGACCGCTCTTCTGTGGAGAAGGTCTCTCTGGTGTCTGACTAATGTGGGGTTTGGAGTGGGAACACTCAAGTCATTACTCAATCATGAGGCATTCATCTCCAAGTTGGAGGCCAGAGATGCAAATGGGTCTGTTTTTCCTATCAAGGAGTTTGTACGGTTTGGGATGCAAGGGTCTGGTCCAGCCTAGCCCTAGCCCTAGCCCAGGTTGGGCCGTACCGAGCCAGGCTTGGCCAGACGGCAGCCGGGCCCTGCCCAGGGAGGGGCCGCCCTACTCACGTTACAGCTGGAACAGGAGCAGAATACACATCATCCCAGCTGCTATTGGTCATTGTGCTGACCGACAACAGGAAACCAGGCATGGGTGGGGCTGAGACAGAGGAATGGCCAGAGAAACCAAGGGGGAGAGAGAGAAAGAGAGAGAGAGAGAGAGAGAGAGAGAAAGAGAGAGAGAGAGAGAGAGAGAGAGCAAGGCCCTAAACAGGGGAAGGGAGAGAGAATTCCTGAGCAGCGCTGGAGGTGGGGATCAGGAGTGATGAAGGCCAGACGGACAGTGTGTTGTAACGATTTGGGGAAGTGGAAGGGTGCTGGTGTGTGAAGGAGAGGAAGACGAAGACCAGAGCTGCCGTCGAGGCGGCACAGGGGAGAGCTGGTCGGGGCAGTGTTGGGGTTAAACCCATGGGGTCAATCTTTTGGATTCAAGCCTGGGGCAGCACACGGGACCCGGGGTGGGGGAAGAGGCGATCGCGAAACAAAAGTTGACGTCTTCTTGTTGGTTGCCTTCACCAGGGTCCTGACCAATTAGTACCTGATTCGATTAAAGCTGTGAATGAAATGACCGTCAGGCCGCAGACAGGGTAAATGTGCACACGCTCACAAGTTTCAAGTTTCAGGGAGTCCATGAAGAGAGCAGACCATCTTTTTTTTAAAGGATTAATGCATTAAGGAGGATTACTGAAGATTAGTCAAACAGATAATGGTTTTCTGCCTTATCTGCACATATGGTCACTAAGTTTATTCAATTGTTGTCTCTCTCTCACTCTAGACATCCAAAACAAAATGCCCATTCTGCCTTCGTTGTTATTTTACAGAAGTCAGCTTTCTGTCTGCAACTATAAGGTCACTTTAATGAAAAAGCACGGTCTCCTTATGTGCATTTAATGCCCCATTAGGAGAACTAGACTTAAAAGTTTCAGAAACCACTGTTTACAAATGTAATTAACTTGTGGCCCAGACAGTAAATGTTGCAGTTTACTGTCCAAACAATCTAGATTCATTGTCAAATCCGTATATCGTTTGTAGATATCGTTCCATTTCCCCCCCAAAAAAACTTGAGTCAATATACAGTAAACAAGCAGTCTGCAATGTGGCAGTTTGCGATGTTTTGAACTGCCGCTTCACGTGAACAAAAATCCAGACCATTCCAGGCAGCACAGGTTCAGGGCGTAATACCATCAGTCTTTTAAATGCCCAGCGTGTCGCCCACCGTACAAATGGGCTTTATAACCTGCATTCCTCCGATGGAAATTCCACCACTGCGCCCCTTGTTCAAAACGTTGTCATTTGGAATTTGAGTCCGTGAGACGCACGCATTCCCCCCGTTACAGTGGCTGGTGATACCACGCGGGGCACCTCTAGCTGGGCACCTCCAGCTGGGCACCATCCATGACAACCCCATGGAACCATGATCAGACGCGGCATGGTGATTCAAATCCTATTCAGCTCAACGAAAGTAACGTTTGACATTAGAACAGGTTGCTTGTTCACTCAGGATTATAATAATGTCGACACATCTTCATCCAGACAGTGTTAGTTCCCGATATCGGGATGCTATTTAAGCATCCAGACTACCAAACGTCCCGTTTAATCGCATCATCAGGGGTCACAACCAGGAAAAGGCCAAAATAGAAAGGCAAAACATGCGTACACAATCCAATCCAGAGAGGTAAATTATTCTGAAACTTTATTTCAGCATGGTTCCTGTAGGTGAGGTCGCCCTTCAATGTGACCCATGAGTGTCTGGCATCTAAGAGTGATTAGGTGAAGCTGCGATGCCAAAATGATAAACATCTGGAAGTCATGAAACCCAAGGACCCACCCACTCCATGAAGTCCAAACATTCACGGGTTTGTTTTTAGTCCATCATCTTCAAGAGTTTATAACTTCGGAGGGAAATTCTATCACATTGTCTCCTAGTTTCAGTATGAACTAGAGATGTTTCCTTGAAGTTCTGTCAACAAGCCTAACATAAGTGTTGATAACAAAAATACATGTTAACCACTTGAGCAGCAGCAGATGGTAACATTTAAATCTACGAGGTGGGATGTTGGTCGTTTATAAATGAAGGTGAAAATACATTTTGACTGTCTCGTCTCTTCATCTCAACATGCTCTACAATAAGATGCTCACTGTATTGTGTGCGCTCATCCACGGACTATTGGGGCATGAAGATGATGCTCCGACCAAAAACCAAAACAAATCCACGGATAACTGGTGTCTAATGCTGAATTAGGACAATACAATGTACAATGTGCTCCACAACCACAATCTGGCTCTAAATGGTGTTCTAGCATAAGAGACCCGTTACTTTAGTTAGTAGGCTACGACCGAGATGCGGGTAGGATCAGACAAAAGAAGCATTTTTCAACACCCATTTCTAAACTCGTGAACTAAGCAAATGCATTCAGGGTGACAACAGAGAGATGAGGCTTAGTTCGATATGTCCGTTGCCGTCCTTACCTTTCCCCAAGAAATCCTTTTAGATGCCTCGGTGCGGGAGCGCTCACTGACAGCGAGACAAAAAAACACCGCAAACCAGATCAGACCCCCCCAACCCTCCTCCCCCACCCTCCCTCCTCCTCCATGTTAAAGGGCCAGCAGACCCAGAGCGATGAGCAGACCCCCACCCACCCCCCTCTATGTTAAAGGGCCAGCAGACCCCCACCATGGACCCCCACCCCCTCTATGTTAAAGGACCAGCAGACCCCCACCATGGACCCCCACCCTCCTCTATGTTAAAGGGCCAGCAGACCCCCACCATGGACCCCCACCCACCCTTCTCCATGTTAAAGGAGGCTTGACATTGTAGCCTATATGTCTATTAAATAAATAAAATTCTGATCCTACTAGCTTATTATATTATCACGAAGATACAGCACGTTTAAAATATCAATGCACGCTTCGTGAAACAAATATATTTACATTTTAAAAGGCCGGGTTCCAATGAGCAGTCCATTCAAATATTGTATCAGTGGGTTTGATTAAGTAAATATGGTTCACGTCAAATGACGTCATACATTCAGCGCTTTCCTCGTCTCTGACAATACCATGGATCTATAATACGAACTTAAATATAACATACTATAATATTAATATGTTATACATCCATGTACAATACAGACAAAAGCTTAGAAGTAGCTTTCCTAACTTTATTGTTCAATGTGAGACACACGGACACGGCAAATCCGTCAAAATAAATAAAAAGGGCGCCAAAAGAAGCCATCTGGATCTGATATCTGCTGCAGCCTTCAGGAGGCTGACTGGTGGTAATGAGCGGGAAAACACCAAGTCCATTAACTGTTCAATACATTATCTAGGTTCAATATTGTTTTTACTGATTAGAGACCGTTTGGGATTACGTCCAGATATACACAGCTATATATGTTCAGCATTTTGCACTTAAATACAATTTATATTGTGATTGTAGACATCTCAAAAAGTGAAGACTTCACACGTGAAAGCTTCGAAAATCAGTGAAGATATCTGAATCACGTAACAGTGCAAACTATCAAGATTTCACAAGGAATTTTAATATAAAGCAGTAAAAAACACAGCATATGAAAAAAAGGAATAAATACATTTTTTCTTTTCTTCTTCCTGATAGGTGAAGTACAAAAGCAGAGAAAATACAACAGTTATAACAGTGGTCAGGTGCTGAAGTTTGAAGTAGTGCAATATAATAGATACAGATACAGTAGTTCCCATACAGTAGTTAGAGTAATAGTTATAGATACACTAATTATTTGCGTCCCACAAGCACAGGGCCAGGGTGATATACAAAAGCCTACGGATGTGCTTCTGTCTCTAATTTAGATACAACCACACAAGACAAGAATAAAACAATTGTTACAGACAGGAAACATAGGAATATCTGTCATATTTTTAATTCATAGAAGGTTCTTGTGTCGGTGCGTGTGTTTTGGTGAAAGAGTGAGATGTAAAGAGATTTTCTTGGGGGACATGTTAATGAAGTGAACATTTGTGTACAGTGACAAGACTGTTTTTGGTCAGTGCATTGAAAAATACATATATTTTCACAGTTTGTAATCAAAGACCATTTCAACCCTCTGCGTCTCTGCTATGCTTCATCTTCTTCACCCTTTCCCTGCCTTCAAAACAACCTGACCCCACTTCCACTGCGTCAGAAAGGACGCCAGGTATTTGGTATCGAGGACACATCAACACAGAAATCTCCCCGGGACGATTAAATGACCGTCTGGCAGCTACTGGTCCCAAAGAACCGCACGCAAATTCACAACGACCACCGATCATGGCGAACAGACATTCTAACCACAACATGTGACCCGGCCTCTTCCACAGCAAACACTCTTACAAGCTCAGAGGAAAGATGCCTGGTTTCAGCAACCGCACATAAAGCCCCAAACCAGCGAGCTCAAAACAAACAAGACTATTACGGAAGTGCTGAAGAGGGTGTGGATTCTCCACTAGTAAAATCCCAAATAACCCATGGACATCAACACGGGGGGGGGGGGGGGGGAACCAGAATGAAGATTATTCTCTTAAAAGAGATTCAAAATGCCCCCCCAAAAACCCAGAACCAAGCTCGCAACGACTATGTTTACCGTGCTGATAAACGTTCAGTATAAACAGTGGGAGAGTGTGAGAGACACATGGTGGAAGGAGAAAAAGGGGGGGGGAGGAGGTTCGGAGTAGGGAGCAGATGGAACGTGAGGGCTTGACCCTGGGGGCGGTGTTTTGGGAGGGCAAGCTAGAGATGGGACAGGACGGACGAGTCTGTCTTGGATGGTGCGTGTGAGAGCGGGGGGGGGGGGGGAGAACAAGACTAGAATAAAGCTCTTAAAGCCTTCAGAACTTGTCTTCAGAAGTCTGCCTTGCTTCAACAGTCCACGCGGCGAAGACTGGACCTGCTGTAAGAATTCCTGTCCCCCCCCCCAAAAAAAAAGAAGAAAAGACAAAAAAAAATACTCCTTACTTTTCGGCAGAAGAATTTTCAAATCTTACAGATGAAAAGAGAGAGGTTTCAGAAAGGGTAAAGGGTAAGACTTGTGCTCTGGCAAAAAGGTGGGAGAACAGTCCTGGTTTCAATTAGAAAATTAGCATCTTTCCAAGCATCACATAAGTCATGCAGCTGGCTCCCAGAAATATGTAATAAAACAACAACCTATGAGCTGATACTTTCCATAACAAAAGTTTTACCGTGATGCATTTCTTTCCCTGCTTTTGTTTTCATTTCACGCTTTAAGTGAGGACTTTTGGAGATTTACTATCAATTTAGTTTGGATGCAGTGTTTGTTCTTGCAGTGCTTGTGAGAGCTGTGTGTTTGGCAGAGACGCGTTAAATTGAATCAGCTTGAAAAGTGTTGACTTCGGGGGAGTAAAGCACGGAGACCCTGTTACCACAGAGCGTTGACCGAGCTTCGGTGCCGGGTTTGAAATTGGACGAGCTCACACCGAGTGTGCGTCTCCGTGTGTGTGCGACAGCAGCGGCTCGTGTTACCGTTGTGTTTGCGCGGTCTGAGCCGGCAGCGTCCTGTAGAGCTGGGGGATCTTGCGGTTGATGAGGGGGACGAGAGACTCTTTGAGTTTGTGGTAGTTCCTCTCCAGCTCCCTGTGGTACTCCTTCTGATCTGGGCCAATCAGAGCCTTGTTCTTCCTCAAGGCGTCTTCGCACCTGCGTGAGGAGAGCAGACCCAGGGATTCAAAAGCTTGTTCTCCCCCCCCGGGGGGGGCAGACAACTCCATTGTTTGGTGTCTGGATCACGTCATTACCTCTTAGTGAAGTCTTTAAAGCAGAGGCGCAGTTTGTTGTGGTGGCGAAACAACTTCGGGTCGTCGGGAATGTCGGAGAGGAAGACCTGCGCCACCTCCAGAGGGCCCTGCCAACGGGACGAGCCGATCCAAAACAAGCCCAGACGTGTTAACACACGACGACCTCCACTCAGACACATGAAAGCTGGCTGCAGGCTCCGTGGATGCAGGGCCGGATGAGGGCTAGCTGTACCTGGTTGACTGTGGTGCCCACGCATCCCTGCAGCACCATCTGAAGCATCTTGGCGTCTGCTGGGTCCTGGTGGGTGGCGAAGGCCAGTTCCTGGGTCTTCTTCTGCATGTCCTCGATGGCCACCTCCATGGGAACCAGAATTATCTGAAGAGAAGGGAGAGCAGCAGGGGAATCGTTCTCGGTCGGATACGCCCTTAAGAATGGACTAACATGCTGGAGCCAGAGTAGCGCACGTGGAAGGGGAGTCTGGTGGGTGAGCGGATAGTGGGTCGGGCTAGCGGTCAGAAGGTTGCCAGTTCGATTCCCGGCTGAGGCAACATGGGTCCTTGAGCAAGGCACCTCACCCTACTTGCCTCCGGGGCGAGCGTCCCTGTACTTGCTTCAAGTCGCTCTGGATAAGAGCGTCTGCTAAATTATTAATAAATTTCATTAAGCAGATGATTTTATCCAAAGCGACTTACAGTAAGTACAGGGACATTCTCCCTGAGGCAAGCAGGGTGAAGTGCCTTGCCCAAGGACACAACGTCACATAGCCACAGCCGGGGTCCCTCACAACCTTCCGCTCACGAAGCCGACGCCTTAACCCCGCTGAGCCGTCGGACTAAATGTAAACGTAAGGGTCCCCCCCCCCGAACCTCCTCTTTGTGGATGACGTTGATGCGGGTCTTGATGTAGGGGAAGGCGTGCGAGGTGGTGAGGATGGTCTTGCGCTTGTACTGCTCGTGCAGGTCCCCGTGCGCGCGGCCGTCCAGGGTGAAGGGGGTGCAGTACATGAAGGTGCGCAGGTTGTAGTTCTTGTCGAAGTAGGTGATCCTCTCCTTCAGCTCGTAGGTGTCGAAGTAGGGCTCCACGTACGTGATCTGCAGGTAGGCCTAGAGGACAGACGTAACTCAGGTTGGCAACAAGGACCGCTGGGAGATGGAGTTTTTTAGACGTGCGGCGCCGAGATACTCGTCTGCTGGTCGGACCTTATTGGGGTCCATCTTATTCTTGTCCACGTGGTTTGAGTCTTTGATTATCTCCACTAACTCATCCCCGAATCGCTCCGAGTAGAATTCCTGAACGGGGGATAAGCGAGAAGCGGTCAGCTCCGCTCTTATGCGGCACCACTCCATTTTACAAACACGCCCTGCGATGTGGACATGCCTCCAGCCTGTGGGAGATCTCAGCCAGCTTGGTTATGGAGGGCTCCTTGTACACAAACTCCTGCTCGTCCAGGTCTCCGAACCTGCAGCCGTAGAAGCCCACCCGGAAGTAGGTTCCGAACATCCTCTGCGTCCTGCGGGAAGAGATGGGGCGTTGGGAAGGGTGAAGAGACGAAAGGACAAAAAAAACAGAAAAAAAAACAACAACCCTGGATCGTTTTCAGAGCTGCTGCTGAGCTGGGACAACTTGACATGTTACAACATTTAAAACCAGCTGCAACCGCAGCCACCATTAAGGAGAACCAGGGGAGAATTAAGTTGAGAAATGGTTAAACGCTGTGTGCTAGTAAGAGAGGGAAAGGGAAAGTTTTTTTTCCGAATTCGGTTCGTGGCTTTATGTTGTTTCACTCACCGACACCATCCAGCGAGGACAAGAAAGGCAGGATGCAGGAATAATGGAGAAAGAGAGGAAAGAAAATGTTATCGGCTGAAAGGGAACAGGCCAAAGTAGTCATCGTCACACACACGCAAACAAGTCGTTTCTTACCTCCCATCCAGAACTCTGAGGAGGAGAAAAACACAAACATAATCTCTCGGTTAAACGGTACTTATTGTCGGTTCATTCATAGCAGAAGCGAACGGAACGGCTGCATATTTACAGTAATGCAGTGCAGCTTGGGGGGGGGGGGGGGGGGGGTGGCCTGTCCCAGCCACAGGCCGACGGCTCACCTGGTTGTAGACTTTATTAAAGGCATCCTGCAGCTTGCCGTGGACCGTGGCCAGCTTCTTGAAGTCGCGGTTGGCCTCGTGGATGGGCAGCAGGATCTTGTAGACCTCGTTGATGGCCTCGTACATGGCGGCCTGGGGGACCAGACACCGCACGGTCGGGTTACGAGCGTGCGGTGAGTTTAACTGCAGGCAGGCCTTGTTTACTAAAAGTGGGGGGAGGGGAGTGTGTGTGTGTGTGCGTGAGCTGTACCATGTTGAAGGAAGCGGCCGCTTGCTCGAGGAGTCCCACCAGGCCGGACTCGCTGAAGTACTTTCCCGCGCAGATGCCCTCCTCCTCTGGGGACAGGATGTCGTCCGACACGGCCGATTCCTCCAGGACGTTCGACGAGACGTTCTGCATGTGACGCATGACGCATATTGTCAGGACAATAACAACACCTCGTTTACATTAGGTCAACCTTTATTTGTCCTCCAAATTGCAGACGCTTTTATCCAAAGCGACTCACAGCAAGTACAGGGACATTCTCCCTGAGGCAAGTAGGGTGAAGTTCCTCGCCCAAGGACACAACGTCACATAGCCACAGCCGGGGTTCGAACTCACAACCTTCCGATCGTGAGGCCAATGCCTTAACCCGCTGAGCCACCTGACCCCCCTTGAGCCATCTGACTCCCCTACTAGGACAACATTGGCATCGTCACACCCCCCCCCACCCCAAACACGCACACACACACACACACACACACACACAGACACACAACAGACCTGGAAGGTGACACAGCCGATGGGCAGATAGCGGCAGTCCTCCAGCATGTTGAGGTACTCCGCCACCAGGGCGGCGCTGTGCACCAGGCAGTGGGCCGCCTCGGCGTGGTTGGACCTCTCGGAGTGCTTCCTCGCCATGTTCTGGAGCCAGGTGAGACGCAGGTCCGGGGAGTTCTGGTAGCCCTTGGCGATCCGGTACATCAGGTCGATGAGCATCTCCGGGTCCTGCTGGTGCTCCTTCATCTTGACGGTGTCGGTGAGGATCATGTGGAGGTTGAACACCAGATCCTGGACCTGGAGCAGCGACACACAACCAGAGGGAGAGCAATGAGGTTCCTCCCAAACAAACAAACAAACAAACAAACAACGACCAAAGCGAATGCTGGTGAGTGCTCCTTCTCCAGGCAGAGAGGAGGAGGAGGAGAAGGGGGGGTTCCTGCCTGTTCGGGGAAGGGGGTGTCTCGGAGCTCCAGGTCATCCTCGGCGTACGTCAGGATGGTCTTCAGGGAGTGGCGGAGGTGCTCCTCGTTGAAGTTCTGAGACGTCCCCACCAGGGAGGACAGGGACATGGTCACCTGCATCTTCACCCTGGCGAAGTTCTGCCCTCGGACGCAGGACAGATCGCAGACTTCAGATTCGTCTCATCGTGGGAGTTTTACATTGAACATTTAGCAGACGCTCTTACCCAGAGCGACTAACAGGAAGTACAAGCCCATCCCCCCCCTAGGGGGTTTCAGGTGGCTCAGCGGGTTAAGGCGTTGGCTTCATGATCGGAAGGTCGTGAGTTCAATTCCCAGCTGTGGCTTTGTGACGTTGCGTCCATGGGCAAGGCACCTACTTACCTCGGGGGGAATGTCCCTGTACTTACTGTAAGTCGCTTTGGATAAAAGCGTCTGCTAAATGATATATTATTGATTTAAGTAGGGTGAGGTGCCTTGCCCAAGAACAAAACGTCAAGCTGTCACGGCCAGGGTTCGAACCAGGAATCTTCTGATTACCAGCCCGACTCCCACCTGACTCCCATGTCTACATGCAGTTTTGTGGCTGTCTTATTGAGTGAGTAGGTTTAGGCTCACGTTGCCGATCTCGAAGTTCTGCCTCATGAGGAGGTAGAGGGAGGCGGAGGCCTGGCTGCGCACGGCCGCCACGCTGCTGCTGCAGTGACGCAGGAGACGCAGGCACAGGTCTGCACACAGCTCCGTGTCCTCCTCAAACAGCATCTCTGGAAACTGCACGCGCAGACGGACACGCACGCAGACGGACACGCACGCAGACGGACGCGCACGCAGACGGACACGCACGCAGACGGACACGCACGCAGACGAACACACAATCACACGCAGACGAACACACAATCACACGCAGATGAACACACACACACACAGACGAACACACACACAGACGAACACACACACACGCAGACGAACACACACACGGATGAACACACACACACACAGACGGACACACACGCAGACGAACACACACACAGATGAACACACACGCATACGTACTCACGCAGACGAACACACACACACACACAGATGAACACACACACACACAGACAAACATACACACACAGATGAACACACACAGAAACACACACACAGATCAACACACACACAGACGAACACACACACAGACGAACACACACACAGATGAACACACACACACAGACGGACACACACGCAGACGAACACACACACAGATGAACACACACGCATACGTACACACGCAGACGAACACACACACACACAGATGAACACACACACAGACAAACATACACACACAGATGAACACACACAGAAACACACACACAGACGAACACACACGAACACACACACAGACAAACACACACACAGATGAACACACACACAGATGAACACACACACAGATGAACACACACACAGATCAACACACACACAGACAAACACACACACAGATCAACACACACACAGACAAACACACACACAGACAAACACACACACAGACAAACACACACACAGATGAACACACACACAGATGAACACACACACAGACAAACACACACACAGACAAACACACACACAGATGAACACACACACAGATGAACACACACACAGACAAACACACACACAGATCAACACACACACAGACAAACACACACACAGACAAACACACACACAGACAAACACACACACAGACGAACACACACACAGACAAACACACACACAGACAAACACACACACAGATCAACACACACACAGATGAACACACACACAGACAAACACACACACAGACAAACACACACACAGATGAACACACACACAGACAAACACACACACAGACAAACACACACACAGATCAACACACACACAGATCAACACACACACAGACAAACACACACACAGACAAACACACACACAGATGAACACACACACAGACAAACACACACACAGACAAACACACACACAGATCAACACACACACAGATGAACACACACACAGACAAACACACACACAGACAAACACACACACAGATGAACACACACACAGATCAACACACACACAGATGAACACACACACAGACGAACACACACACAGATGAACACACACACAGACAAACACACACAGATCAACACACACACAGATGAACACACACACAGACAAACACACACAGATCAACACACACACAGACAAACACACACACACACAGACAAACACACACAGATAAACACATAATGAATCCGCTTTGCAAAGCCTAGAAGCACCTGCCGATACATGATCTGCCAACAAAATCACACGCAGACAACCACAAGCACACGTAAGTGTAGCCACGCACACACGCACACACACACACACACCTTGAAGACGAGAGCCCTCTGTGTAGTGAAGCAGTGTTGCAGGAAGAGGGCGCTCTGGTTTCCCGCCATGCTGTGTAGGAGGACACGGAGAACCCCGCCCAAGACGCTCTCCTTCAGCTCGGACACCAGCACCGTCTGACGCACATGCACGCACACGCACGCACACACGCACGCACACGAGGTGGAGAACACAAAGAGAGGGGTGACACCACTGCTGTCACAAACCAGGAAGCAGAAAGAACGACTAGCGCGCGAAGAGGAGGGTTTTTCCCGCTCTCCTCGTACCTTGACCACGACCTCCAGCGTGTCCAGGACCACCAGGGACGCCTCGGTCGCCAGGTTACCGTCCACCACGGACTCCTGTTCCACCTCAGACTTGGTCCTGTCAGACACACTGCTGTCACTCACACGCTCAGAAACAGCTAGCAGAGCTAAAGCTAACTCGCCGTCTGGGGGTGACAAACCCGTCATTCGAGGGTGCGTTTAAAGCGAAGCGGTTTGCTCGGCGCCCGTCGCCAACGAGGAGACCTACTTGTCTACCCTGTCGGTGTTCTGTCTCCAGTGAGTGACGTTCTTCCTCCATCGGACGTTCTCCTGGCTGTTGTACGGACTCCTCTCTGCAGACAAACACACCGAGGCTTCAGTCACCACACACACACACACCTCACACTCTCCCCAACATTCCCCCGGAATGAAAACATCAACGTGAACAGATAATCTTTTTTTTTTCATGTGTTAGATGTCAGGTGATTGAATGAAGAGGGTGTTGGGCTAGAGTAGTAATCAGAAGGTTTCCAGTTCGATGCCAATATGACGTCGTGTCCTTGGGCAAGGCACTTCACCCTACTTCCCTCAGGGGGGGAATGTCCCTGTACTTGCTGTAAGTCGCTCTGGATAAGAGCGTCTGCTAAATGACTCAAATGTTAATGCGTTTCCTGTTCGGCACCTCGACTTCGTCGGACCATCTCCTGTCGGGCTCCGATGGTGCCCAAGATGGCTTCCTCCAGACGGGCCTTCATGTCCTGAGACTTCTTAAACGTCATACTGTTGATCCTCTCCAGGGCCTTCTTCCCCTAATCGCCACCAATCGCAGAGCAGGAAAGAAGAAGATGAAATTATCCCTTATTAGTAGGGAGTCAGATGGCTCAGCGGGTTAAGGTGTTGGCCTCACGAGCGCAAGGTTGTGAGTTCGAACCCCGGCTGTGGCTATGTGATGTCGTGTCCTTGGGCAAGGCACTTCACCCTACTTGCCTCAGGGAGAATTTCCCTGTACTTACCGTGAGTCGCTTTTAAGCCTCTGCTAAATGAATATTATTTATTTATTAGTCCCACAGTGAGGAAATTCAATGCATTGACCGGGATTCGAACCCCCCACCGGGAATGAAACCCAGGTCTTCCGCACATGGTAGGCAAGAATCCTACCACTGAGCCACCGGTGCTGCCCCCGCCCCGCCCCGCCCTGCCCTGCCCTGAACATAACCGCCACGCCAATCGAAAACACCCCACCAATCAGAAACACCCCCTCCCCCCCAAAAAAACAGGTGTGCTGTCAGGGCAGGTGGAGGGGGGGTCTGGGGGGGCGTTACCTTGTACTCGAAGCAGGACACGGACAGGTGCATCAGGTCCAGCAGGCGGTTGATGTGGAGGACGGACAGGTCGGACACCCAGCGCTCCAGCAGCCCGGCGTCGGCGTTTTTCAGCACCCACAGGAAACACACCAGCAGGGTTCTGCTGCACTCGGCGGACAAGGTGGTGCCCTGCCGGCCGGCCTGACACACACACGCGCACACACACACACGCACAGAGCCAGGCTTGAATCCACCCCCTCAACCTTTGCAGGCAGTAGGGAGTGAGCGTCGGTGTAAACAGGGACCCTGCAGAGCCACCTGCAGGCCCAGAGGCGTTGGTGGCCTCGTCGGAAAAAGAACACGCCGTTCTGACGTTTCGGGCTCCCCTCCGTACGACAGCGGGGCCGACTCCTGCGTGTCCGCGAGGACGCTGCTGATCCGACCTCCGAGTGGCGCTGTCTGATTTGAGCCGCTTTTTGTATTTTGATACGCTGCCACTGAAATGTTATTCTTTTAAATGTTATTCCCCCCCCCCCTCCCCCCGTGCGCGTGGCGCAGGAAGGGGGGGGGGGGGGGGTTGACCTACCACCGCGGGCAGGGTGAACGGGTTGGCTTTGGCGTGAGGCAACGGGGATCCGGCGATCGCCATGGCGACGGACTGACTGATGGTGTTGCCGCTGTCGGGGTCGCCGCCGTCGTCGGCCAGCGTGGAAGCGTGGCGCGCGCGCACGGGCGAGGTGTCTGCGCACGCACACGGACACACACGCATGCGGAGAAAAGCATTGGTACTTATAATAATAATAATAATATCTCATTTAGCAGACGCTTTTATCCAAAGCGACTTACATTAAGTACAGGGACGTTGCCCCCTGAGGCGAGTAGGGTGAAGTGCCTTACTATGTTTAGGGTGACATTTTAACATTTAACAATTTTAACCTTGTGGCTAAATCTGGCATATTTGTATGTAAATGTTGATTAATATGCAGTGTCCCCTGAAATAAAGAAATAAATAAACGTTGAAACAACACGCAGAGGTTCACTGAGCCCCAGACGGTGTGGGATGGGAGGCTGCCCTGACCTGTGAAGTCGTGGAGCTGCGGCAGGGTCTCCATGACGATGGGGATGAGGGGCAGGTAGAGCTGGGCGATGTGGCTGCGCAGCTGGGGGTCTGCGTAGCGCAGGTCTGCATCGTGACTGCACAGCAGGGAGTGGACACCACTGATGGCTTTCTTATGCAGGAAGAACACACTGTGGAACGAAGGCTGGGTCAGTGCCGGGGCTAGTGTGTGTGTGTATGAGTGTGTGTGTGTGTGTGGGGGGGTGTGTGTGTGTGGGTGTGTGTGTGAGTGGGTGTGTGTGGGTGTGTGAGTGTGTGTGTGTGTGTGGGTGTGTGAGTGTGTGTGTGTGTGTGTGGGTGTGTGTGTGTGAGTATGTGAGTAGGTGAGTGTGTGTGGGTGTGTGTGGGTGTGTGTATGTGTGTGTGTGAGTAGGTGTGTGTGTGTATGTGTGTGTGTGTGTAGGTGTATGTGTGTAGGTGTATGTGTGTGTGAGTAGGTGTGTGTGTGTGTGTGTGGGCGCAGTCAGCCCTCACCCCTCTCCGTCAGGCTCCAGGATGAGGGACAGCTCGCTGAGCAGCAGGCCAGACAGGAAGTGCTGCTGGCGGAAGGGGACAGAGAGCTCGAACATGCTGGCTACCCCCTGGTCCTGCACCATGCTGGAGAACGCTGAGTTCTGTGGAGAGAAGAGGCAGAGAGAAGAGGCAGAGAGAAGAGGCAGAGAGAAGAGGCAGAGAGAACAGAGAGAAGAGGCAGAGAGAAGAGGCAGAGAGAAGAGGCAGAGAGAAGAGGCAGAGAGAAGAGGCAGAGAGAACAGAGAGAAGAGGGAGAGAGAAGAGGCAGAGAGAACAGAGAGAAGAGGCAGAGAGAAGAGGCAGAGAGAAGAGGCAGAGAGAACAGAGAGAAGAGGGAGAGAGAAGAGGCAGAGAAAAGAGGCAGAGAGAAGAGGCAGAGAGAAGAGGCAGAGAGAAGAGGCAGAGAGAAGAGGCAGAGAGAACAGAGAGAAGAGGGAGAGAGAAAAGGCAGAGAGAACAGAGAGAAGAGGCAGAGAGAAGAGGCAGAGAGAAGAGGCAGAGAGAAGAGGCAGAGAGAAGAGGCAGAGAGAAGAGGCAGAGAGAACAGAGAGAAGAGGGAGAGAGAAGAGGCAGAGAGAACAGAGAGAAGAGGCAGAGAGAACAGAGAGAAGAGGCAGAGAGAAGAGGCAGAGAGAAGAGGCAGAGAGAACAGAGAGAAGAGGCAGAGAGAAGAGGCAGAGATAACAGAGAGAAGAGGCAGAGAGAAGAGGCAGAGAGAACAGAGAGAAGAGGCAGAGAGAAGAGGCAGAGAGAAGAGGCAGAGAGAAGAGGCAGAGAGAACAGAGAGAAGAGGCAGAGAGAAGAGGCAGAGAGAAGAGGCAGAGAGAAGAGGCAGAGAGAACAGAGAGAAGAGGCAGAGAGAAGAGGCAGAGATAACAGAGAGAAGAGGCAGAGAGAACAGAGAGAAGAGGCAGAGAGAACAGAGAGAAGAGGCAGAGAGAACAGAGAGAAGAGGGAGAGAGAAGAGGCAGAGAGAAGAGGCAGAGAGAAGAGGCAGAGAGAACAGAGAGAAGAGGCAGAGAGACGAGGCAGAGAGAACAGAGAGAAGAGGCAGAGAGAAGAGGCAGAGAGAACAGAGAGAAGAGGCAGAGAGAACAGAGAGAAGAGGCAGAGAGAAGAGGCAGAGAGAAGAGGCAGAGAGAAGAGGCAGA
Organism: Protosalanx chinensis; assembly: GCA_030340685.1. Classification (NCBI taxonomy): domain Eukaryota; kingdom Metazoa; phylum Chordata; class Actinopteri; order Osmeriformes; family Salangidae; genus Protosalanx; species Protosalanx chinensis. Next base: position 11,946,419 of record CM059326.1, on the reverse strand, counting down.
GAGAAGAGGCAGAGAGAAGAGGCAGAGAGAGCAGAGAGAAGAGGCAGAGAGAACAGAGAGAAGAGGCAGAGAGAACAGAGAGAAGAGGCAGACAGAAGAGGCAGAGAGAAGAGGCAGAGAGAAGAGGCAGAGAGAAGAGGCAGAGAGAAGAGGCAGAGAGAAGAGGCAGAGAGAAGAGGCAGAGAGAAGAGGCAGAGACAAGAGGCAGAGAGACGAGGCAGAGAGAAGAGGCAGAGAGAAGAGGGGGAAGAGAGGAAATCAGAGGAAATCTCAGATCGACCGGGATTGGCTGTTGGTGAACGGTTGCCGAGGCGAGGGGAGGGGAGGGTGCGGCGTCGGGCACCTGGGAGGTGGTGGAGGAGGTGGAGGGGGAGGGCGAGGCGGGGGGGCTGACAGTGGAGCAGGGCAGGTTCAGGGTGACGTAGTGCTCGTGGCTGCACACGATCCGGCAGAAATCCATCCTCAAGGCGGTCAAGGCGCTGGGGTTCTGAGCTGTGTGGAGCTTGTTGGCGATCTGGGACACACACACACACACAAACACACACACACACAGAGACGCACACACACACACACACACACACACAAGACAAATATGAACACAAACACAGACAGGATTGTTCAAGAAAGGACCGAACAGAGCTCGAGATCTGAGAAGCGTTTCATGAGGAAAAGCCGCTTGATTTTGCTGGGGTTCGTTTGTAGTTCGAGCGGATGAGGTCGTTAGTACGGTACCTGTTTGTAGTTCGAGCGGATGAGGTCGTTAGTACGGTACCTGTTTGTAGTAGGTGCGGATGAGGTTGAAGACAAAGCCTCGATCCATGAGAGACAAGAGGTCGTTCAGGAAGAAGGCCAGACTGCAGTTCAGTCTCTCCACAAGCTCCACATCCTGTTAGAGACAAGGGGGGGGGGGAGGATAACATAAGAAGAGAAGGAAGACAGGAGTGTCAGACATTCAAAGTCATATCTATAATAATATATACACCCATCCCAATCTGTACTTTTGTCATTTGTACTTCTATGTCCTTTGTATCATGCTCGTAGTGTATTTTTTACATTGTATTCACATATATGTTCTATGTTTGCTCACATTTACGTTCTATGTGAGAGTTCTATGAGCTCAATGACTGACGCTCTTTGTAAAAGCTCTCTCTTGTAAGTCGCTTTGGATAAAAGCGTCTGCTAAATGAATAAATGTAAATGTGTGTTTGCTCATTTCTGCCACCGTGAATTTGTTCGTTAATCTTGCATAGCGAATAAACCTCATCCGGATTCTGATCAGCTGTACTTACCATCAGCACAACATAGATGGAATGAGCTAACCGCACGGGGAAAGGGCTTGCGAGTTAAAAAAGGTGGGGTCAGTGGATCCGGTACCTTGTGGTAGCGGCTGGCGATGTCTGCACTGATCGCACAAACGAGCGCGGCGATGTCGTCCACGAAGCGGTCTGGGAAGCGCTGCCTCCGGGGGAGATCCATCCGGGAGGACAGGAAGAGGTGGTGGCTCATGCTCTTCACCTGGGGGGAGAAGGGAGGAGGGAGGAGGGGGAGAGCGGTGCGGTCAGCGTCACTGACCACAGGCAGAGCACAGGGGCAGGACTCTCCAGGGGGGGAGGGGGAGGGACGTACCATGAGCTGGAAGAAGAACCAGGCCTGCTGCAGGGCCGCCTCCCTCACGGTGCTGGTGCTCACCACCCACTGCAGGGCCAGCTCCTCGTGAAGCAGCTGGAGCACAGACAGGACCAGACCAGACCAGACAGGACAGGACAGGACAGGACCAGACAGGACCAGACAGGACCAGACAGGACCAGACAGGACCAGACAGGACCAGACCAGATAGGAACAGACCAGACCAAACAGGACAGGACCAGATAGGACCAGACAGGACAGGACCAGACCAGACAGGACAGGACCAGATGGGACCGGACCAGACAGGACAGGACCAGACAGGACCAGACCAGACCAGACAGGACAGGACCAGATAGGACAGGACCAGCCAGGGCAGGACAGGACCAGACCAGACAGGACCAGACCAGACCAGGGCCAGACCAGGACAGGAACCCAAGACAGAGGACACCCAGGTCAAAAAAACAACCAACAAGTCAGAAAAAACATCCAAAAATCCATCTGAAATCTGTGTGAGGACATAGCCGAGCATGATTCATGTAGATATGCGTGTTGTGGGAGAGTGGACTCCTTAAGGTCGACTGCAGATACAGGGACCTCACTGAAAGCATTACACGTGCGCTTCAGGCAAGATAAGAACCTCTGAATACTGAGTCGACACTACAAGGACAGGTTCTCACCCAAACACATCTGTTATAGAGTGTTACACACAGACAAAGCTTGGTGGGTGAGGATGGGTATAATAACAAAGTTTGATGTGGAAATGAAGTGGTTGGATGTTTTTTTTTTTTTTTTTTTTTTTCATGTTTTCCATGTTTTACCTTCTTGGCAATCTGCCTAGTGGGGGCGGAGCAGAGGGAGGAGCTGTCCAGATAGGCCGACATGCGACAGCCTCGCTCGCTCGTCTGAGATGGATTGATGGAGACAGGACACACACACACACACACGCGCAGATGAGGAGGAGGGGAGGGAGACATGATGGGAACAATGAGGAGGGTTCTGGAAGCTTGACTTAACCGGGACTAGCATCAACCCTCGAAAACGGATGAGACGCGCGTGAGGAGCGACCGAGCTGAAGGAAAAAGGGGGGCGGGGTGTGGGCGAAGCTGGGGCGAGTCCGATTGGACAGCAGCAGGACGGATGGACGCACAGGCACACGCACAGGCACACAAACGGATGCAGTTGGGGTGACGGGCGCGACGTTACGGGGCGCGGAGGGGGTGAGAAGAGGGGACGAGAGGGGAGGGGAGAAGGGAGGGGGGGGGAGGTCGGGCACCTGCTTGAGCTCGCAGCTGGAGTTGGGGTTCCGACGGAGGACGGCTCTGGAGCCGCCGGGGGCGTAAGCAGAGTTCACCCAGGAGTGGGAGCGGTCTATCCCCTGGAGGCCCACACCAGGTCGGGCAGGAGGAGGCAGGGACCAGGGGAGGGGGGGGACGAGGGAGGGAGGGAGGGGGACAATTACGGAGGATACAAGAGGCAGATTAGACAGGAGTGAGAAGGGGAGGGGAGGGGGGTGTCGAGGGACGAAGACAAGGGACAGAGGCACAGCGTAATTGACATCGGCAGTGGAATCATCATAGCCCCCCCCCCGCACCACCCCACCCCCCCAAACCACAGGCATGCACACCAACATCCAGGCCACCAAGGGGGGGAGGGGGAGGGTAATGGCGCCTTCATTAGCAGGGCAGGAAACGCGCGCAACAGTAATTGTCCACGGGGAAAGGACTGCGGTTTCTGTCCCAACCTACTAAATTACAGCAGTTGAATACATGATACTAGGCAGTATATACTGTAAAAATAAAAAATAAACATGATTCCAAATGAGAAACAAACAGTATCCCTTATAAGTCCCGCAGTGGGGGGGGTGGGGGGGGGGGGGTGGGGGGGGGGGGGGTGATTGTTCAATGTATTAGCCAGGAATCGAACCCCCCACCGGGAATCGAACCCAGGGCCCCGCACATGGTAGAGACGAATCCCACCGCCGAATCTGAAGTGAACCGAATAGCATTCGTGGCTGCGAGGCAGAGCAGGAAGTCTTGGTTCCCATAGATACGTAGAGGCTGACCTTGCTGCCTATGATCCTCTGGACCTCCTCGTCGGGGGAGGTGGGGGACGAGGCCAGGTCGGGGTTGGAGTTGCTGATGCTCTTGGAGCGGGACAGGTGGAGGCTGCTGGGGCGCGCCGTCGCCCTCGACAACGTGGCGTAGTGGATCGGCAGCTCGTAGGCCGGGGATCCGGCGGCTGAGGAGGAAGAGGGCGGGTCTGGTTTTGAGACAGTTGCCGCGGCGACGGATGGCAAAAAACGCCCTCGTCCACGAGATCTTCCGCTAACTGCAGGACAGTGCTAACGGATCTCAACGCTAAACTGGAGAGCCGTCTTGGTGCCTTGTGGGGGCTGACTACCCAGTAGGGCTGTCAAAACTGCTCAAAAAGGATGTTCGAATTTTGGAATATTCCCCACACATGTATTCGAATATATTCGAGTTTACCGGTTACAAATTAATACAACGAGACATAACTACTTCTTTAGGTAATCTATTTAAATTTAAACATATTTAACAACATATTACCTACACAAAAATAAGTAGATTAACTAATGGCCAAGACCGCAGACCTTGGCCTCTCGCTCGCACACACTCACTTTTTCCTCTCTCTCTCTCCCGCACTGTCGCGCTCTGCGCATAGCGCTTTAAATGAACGACGACAATAAACAAATGCTGAGTGTTGATCGAAAGTTTTGTGCAAGAAATCTAAGGTAGCAATTCTTTTTTTATTGTTTTTATACATTCAAATATTAATGTTCATATTCAAAATATGTTTTTTAAACACTATTCGAATATTCGAAATTGAATATTCGTTGACAGCCCTACTGCCCAGGGGGGGGTCTGGCTGTGGGGGCCCAGGGGTCACTCACCAGCAGCGGGCATGGCTGGATCGGTGCTGGGCAGGTGGAAGCAGTAGTGGATGTAGGACATCAGCAGGTTGTTGCGGCCATGTTGGTCCTGGTTCCCCTCCAGGTTCTTATGGATCTGGTTCACCAGGAGAGCCATGGCCTCGAAGGCGGCTCGGCCCAGGTTCACTGAGACGAAACGGGTGAGAGGAGGAGGGAGGTGAGGGTGAGTGTTAGGGTTGCAGGGGGGGGGTGAGGGAATTCATTTATAAATATTCATTTAGCAGACGCTTTTACCCGAAGCGACTTGCAGCAAGTACAGGGACATTCCCCCCTGAGGCAAGTAGGGTGAAGTGCCTCGCCCAAGGACGCAACATCACGTAGCCACAGCCGGGAATCGAACACACAACCTTCCGATCATGAGCCCAACGCCTTAACCCGCTGAGCCATCTGACTCCCCCAAAATGGCCGCCCCTGGGAAGCCAGGGGGAAGCTCACCTATCTGTCCGGCGATGACGGGGGGATGGACGATGAGCAGGATGAGTTTGCTGAGCAGCTGGTGCAGGAAGCGGACGCAGGTGTCCAGGAGCGCCCCCCGCAGGGCCCCCATGCTGGCCTTCAGCTCGCCCTCCACGTTGGCCTCGCTGATGATGACGTCCTTCAGACGGAAGGGGAAGGAGTATTCCTCCAGGACGTACACCAGCGTGAAAAACTTGTCCAGGTGAGGATCCTGCCAACACACACACACGCACCGCGGTTTAGGACTGGGGTTCCCAACCCTGGTCCTCAGGGGCCACTGTCCTGCATGTTTTTGATGTTTCCCTGCTCCAACACAGCTGGTTCAAATGAATGAGTCATTACGAAGCTCAGCAGAAGCCTGATAATGATAATGTATTTGAATCAGATGTGTTGGAAGGGGGAAACATCAAAATCATGCAGGACTGTGGCCCCTGAGGGCCAGGGTTGGGGACCACTAGTGTAGGGGGTATGACAAGAGAGGCAGAATTAGCCAGGGAGAAAGTGTGTGAGTGTGTGTGTGAGTGTGTGAGTGTGTGTGTGTGAGTGTGTGTGTGAATGTGTGTGTGTATCTGTGACTGTGTGTGTGAGTGTGTGTGTGTGAGTGTGACTGTTTAGTGTGTGAGTGTGTGTGTGTGTGTGTGAGTGTGACTGTTTGAGTGTGTGAGTGTGTGTGTGTGACTGTTTGAGTGTGTGAGTGTGTGTGTGAATGTGTGTGTGTATCTGTGACTGTGTGTGTGAGTGTGTGTGTGTGAGTGTGACTGTTTAGTGTGTGAGTGTGTGTGTGTGTGTGTGAGTGTGACTGTTTGAGTGTGTGAGTGTGTGTGTGTGACTGTTTGAGTGTGTGAGTGTGTGTGTGACTGTTTGAGTGACTGTGTGTGTGTGAGCGTGACAGTGTGTGTGTGTGTGTAGAGGTGCGTTGTGCTCGGACCTGAGTATGAACAGATGATGCAGCTGTCACCTCCACATTAAACACTCCTTTGTGGTTGTCTACCCACTTCATGCCTGGAAGCTGAACCTGTGTGACGAGAGACACTGGGTGGGTCAACACCCTGACCACCACACACTCACTCACACACACACTCACACTCACTCACACACACACACACACACACACACACAGTCACAGATACACACACCGTCACAGATACATACTCACACACACAAACCCACACACACCCACACACACACACACACACACACCCACAGATACACACATACTTACATCCGGTGTGAGGACAGAGTAGCTAGGTGGCGGCTTCTCCACAGAGACAGGAAGACTGAAGGAGCCGGTGCGAAGGCGGCCATGTTGCATGAGAGGGATCCACTGTAGGGGAGCAGAGAGGAGCAGGGGCTCAGATCTGAGGCAGCCTGGCCTGGCAGCACAGCTGGGACCTCAGCCCTGTGACCTCAGCCCTGGTGACCTCAGCCCAGTGACCTCAGCCCTGGTGACCTCAGCCCTGGGACCTCAGCTCTGGTGACCTCAGCCCTGTGACCTCAGCCCTGGTGACCTCAGCCCAGTGACCTCAGCCCTGGTGACCTCAGCCCTGGTGACCTCAGCCCTGGTGACCTCAGCCCTGGGACCTCAGCCCTGGTGACCTCAGCCCTGTGACCTCAGCCCTGGGACCTCAGCTCTGGTGACCTCAGCCCTGGGACCTCAGCCCTGGGACCTCAGCCCTGGGACCTCAGCCCTGGGACCTCAGCCCTGGGACCACAGCCCTGTGACCTCAGCCCTGGTGACCTCAGCCCTGGGACCTCAGCCCTGGGACCTCAGCCCTGGTGACCTCAGCCCTGGGACCTCAGCCCTGGGACCTCAGCCCTGGTGACCTCAGCCCTGGGACCTCAGCCCTGGGACCTCAGCCCTGGGACCTCAGCTCTGGTGACCTCAGCCCTGGGACCTCAGCTCTGGTGACCTCAGCTCTGGTGACCTCAGCCCTGGTGACCTCAGCCCTGGGACCTCAGCAGCCCCTACCAGCATGCTGGACTCACCGTGTAGCCCACCGGGGTCTCCAGCGGCGTGTTCTGCTTGGGCTGGCAGCTGATGTGGTAGAAGGTGAACAGAAGGTGGTGGTTATCCGTCAGGTTGGCTGGAATCTTCATCTTGACCTCCTCGTAGAACTCCGGGGACCTGGGGAGGGGGGAAGGAGGGAGAGGGAGGGAGAGGGAGGTGAGGTTGTGGAAAGGGGTACTTGCACTATTACATTTTACATTTACATTTTTCCATTTAGCAGACGCTCTTATCCAGAGCTACTTACAGTGAGTACAGGGACATTCTCCCTGAGGCAAGTAGGGTGAAGTGCCTTGCCCAAGGACACAACGTTATGTAGACACAGCCGGGAATCAAACTCACAACCTTCTGATCATGAGCCCAACGCCTTAACCGCTGAGCCATCTGACTCCTACTATCTGTTCCATTTTGCACATCTGCATATAGTACCATTTTGCACTATCTGTACATACAACACTGTAAACTCGGTAAAATATAAATAAAAATAAGTAAATACTGTAACATTTTGTACAATGTACGATTTTGTTGCTACCAAATCACTTTTATACCCTGTATATATTCTGCTTATACTAACTGTTTTGCACTTCCGGTTGAATGCTAACTGTATTTCGTTACCCTGTACCCTGTGTAACGAGAATAAAGTCGAATCTAATCTCATCTCATGAGGATCTGTATCTAACTAAAGACTGAGGGGCGTTTGTACTTGTTGTGGTAGATGACCGGTGTGTAGGCTTCCTTTATGAACTCGGCGCAGCTGGACTTCCCGAAGATGACCTGTTTGAGCGGGGAAAAAGATCCGGTCAGATGACGTCGGGCGGGTCTTCTCTTTGGTTTTAGCGGCGGGAGGCGGACCTGAAATCACACTCTGTGTCTCTCTGCGTCTCAAGCAGGTCTGATCTCAAGGATAATTTAGTCAAAACAAGCGTGATGTAATCTACTGGCAAAACGTGAGTATGGAGTGCCATTGTCCTGTTTGTAAAAATACAAGAAAAACACGAGTCACTTTTCCGATATGGTTCGTGTTAATTATACTAAGCAACTGCCCTTGTGCACTTATGAATGCATTAAATAATATACAACTATTTCAATTGATTGGACACCTCGTTTCCCATTGGCTGGTAACAGTAGAAATGCACCCCCCCCCCCCCCCCCCCCCCCCCACACACACACTTTGTCTGAACTCTAAAACGTCACACCGTAAAAAAAAAAAAGATATCGACTATTCAAACGTACTGTATTTCCCCAGAAACCAAGACTACAAGGATCCTAATGTAACCCAGCTGTGCACACAATGGACGCTCTTGTAGGGGGGGATGTGTGTGTGTGGGGGGGGAACCTAGTCAAGTCAGGGAGACCTCAGCTTTCACAGCCCATGGGCCTGTCTCTGTGGGGTTGGGGTGGGGTGGGATGCCATTGTCATGAGGACAACGCATCCTCCCCGGCGTGTGATTGGTGGAGCCCCTCACCGCCATGGCCTGGCTGGGGTCTTCCCCTGCCATGAACTGGACCTTCACAGCGATGTTCCTGACCGAGCCCTGGCGGCTGCTGAAGTTCAGACTCTGGGGGTAGATGTACAGCAGGTTCCTGCGGAGGGCACGGGGGGAGAGGGGGGGGGGGGGGGGGGGGGGGGGGGGGGGGGGAGGGGGGAGGAAGGGGAGAGGGGGTGGGGGGAGGAAGGGGAGAAGGGGGTGGGGGGAGGAATTCAATGACAGAACAGCTTATGAGATGTCAGGTCAAGGCATGCCAGTTCCAGGTTGTCTACGTCAGTGGTTCTCAACCCTGGTCCTCAGGGCTCCACTGTCATGCATTTTTTTTATGTTTCCCCCTTCCAACACACCTGATTCAAATGAATTGTCATTATCAGGCTTCTGCTGAGCTTCCTAAGGACCCATTCATTTGAATCAGGTGTGTTGGAGCAAGGAAACATCTAAAACATGCAGGACAGTGGGCCCTGAGGACCAGGGTTGAGATCCACTGGTCTACGCTACAGTGTGTTTGTGTAACCCCTCCACCCAGGTCCACTCGCTGAGAGCTGCACTTGCGCGGGCCTCGAACCCGGGTCTCTGGCATGAAAGACGGATGCTCTAACAAGGAGGCTAGAGCAGTGGTTCTCAACCCTGGTCCTCAGGGCCCCACTGTCCTGCATGTTTTAGATGTTTCCCTGCTCCAACACACCTGATTCAAATGAATGAGTCACTATGAAGCTCAGCGGAAGCCTGATAATGACAATTCATTTGAATCAGGTGTGTTGGAGCAGGGAAACATCTAAAACATGCAGGACAGTGGAGCCCTGAGGACCAGGGTTGAGGACCACTGGGCTAAAGGCGGCAACGTCTAGAATCAGTCACTGGAGAATCCTTTCAGATCAGAGGAGTGAGTTTCACTCACACACAGCTACCAGCTGGCCTCCGTTACACTTGCCTACGTATCTTCTACCAAACACGATTTCTCAGCCTTGCCTGTGAAATACCAAGAAGGTCCCTGGAGGTTTAAAAACAGCCAGACTGCCCAAATTGGAGCGAAAAAAAGAAGAAGAGAGAATTCCATCTGAATCTGAAACGTTTTTTTATTCGCCATGAAAGTTTGCGCAGACAAGGGATTTACTTTGGCAGGAGCCTGCTGAGGCAGCAAATTTCCAGCGCCGTATGCAGAATAATATGCATTTATGCTAAATAAATCAAACGAGTGACGCGAGAGAGAGAGGTGGTGAGAGTCTGCGTGTGTTTCGTGTAAACGGTAAAGGACACAGCAACCCCTCGGCCAATCCTGTCCAGATTTATGCCATGTATAAAGACTGTGGGGGGAAACAGGCAGGACTACAGTCTGACCAAAATAAAAGAACCGTCCATCTGTCAATCTACCGGACTGTCCTTGAAGCGGACAAGATGTTTTGACCTCTGCGTAAGGTCGCTCGCACAGGCGTGAGGCGTGATTCACCTGGAATCCACTCGCAAGTCAAGAAAGAGTCACTGGCGTGATTCTGTTGCTTGTAATCCACTATCAAGAATCTCTCAAAGAAAATATCCTTGGATTTGTAATGGATGGTTATAGATACAATAGACTGAGAGGAGGGATTGTGTAAATCAAAATAATTGATCTATTTCAGGGGTTGAGCGGAAACTTCAAGGTCATTCTGAGCTAATATTTCACAGCACTGTTGTATACCTAGTCTCTAATCCAATATAGATAACAACCAAACACGTGAAAATCACTTCCAGGAGAGGCTCCACCATAAACTATTAGGCGGTCGGAGAATTGGATTCTGTCGTATTGATTTTTTCAGAGAGAACCTCGGTCGGCCTCCATTTCGAATCTTTCCAGGATGAGGGTGAACCTGTGTTGGGTGTCCGTGGCGCCGTGCCTGACCCTCGCCCTCGCCGCGCCCAGGAAGGCGGCCCCGCAGAACGTGGTGAACGCGCTGGCGCACGGCGTGCTCCAGTTCAGCCCGTCCCTCCACCGAATCTACCGAGGCACCGAGGCCGAGATCGGCCGCATCACCAGCTCCCTGAGGAGTCGGGAGAAGGTTCTGGAAGGGCTGAAGCGGGACGCTCAGCAGGGGGCAAGCTCCAGATCAGAGGCGCTCTCAGGCTGCTGGAGGGGAGAAGAAACGCCCCCTTCCCCCCTTCCCGCTTCCCCCTTCCCCTCGACACTCTCCTCCCCTGTTATCCCAGAGCTCTCGGACTCGCGCAGTCGAACGTCCGACTCGTTTTAACAGCAGCGTTCGGGGCTAAGTTGTGGATGGCGGGTGGGCTAGCTGCACTGAAGCTGAGAGAGATAATGACGGTTACGCCAGGTAGCTGGAATCCCACTCGGATAAGCTTCTGTTGTAGCGTCCGGGGGGGAGCGCAGAGCAGCGGAACAGACATAACAACCTCGCTCCCCTTTTCTTCCTTTGCCAAACGCGAAGAAAACAGCCTCGCCTCAGAAACTCCGTTCCGTGGTGCCTGAGACTAAAACACAGGCTGTTTTAGCGCACCTTTACTTCCCGTTTCAACGCGCTAGACCGATTTTCAGAACATAGGAAGGTCGGGTTAAGAGAGAGCCGACGGCAAGTACGTGTTGAGGTGCGGTCAGCTACCAGCTGGTCCCGGGCAAGTGTGAGGGGGAGGGGGCAGGAGGGAGGAGCTGACAGGCTGGCAGGGCCAGGTGGCTGGGCTGTGCGCTCACGCGGCGCGCACCAAGGGCAAGTTGGCACGCGTGGAACAGGAGGAAGAGGCGCCGAAGAAGAATAAGGTGGCCAACCTCGAGACGAACCTGGAGAACGAGCGCTACCTTTCATTTACGTTGAGTCATTCAGCAGACGCTCTTATCCAGAGAGACTTACAGCGAGTACAGGGACGTTCCCCCCCTGAGGCGAGTAGGGTGAAGTGCCTCGCCCAAGGACACAACGTCATGTTGGCACTGCCGGGATTTCAAACCAGGAACCTTCTGATTACCAGCCCAACTCCATAACCGCTCAGCTACCTGATTCCCCTTTCAATACGCAGGTTTGCTGAGGAAGTACGGTATTTGTTCCAAAACTTCAAAGACACCTTTCATGTTTTTTTTTTGGGGGGGAGAAGGATATCAAGCACTCGGACGTTTGAAGTGCTCGGACAAGTGGAACCGGAGGCGGAACCTGGAACTTCGGAACAAGAAGCCGACCTAAGCTGCGGAGGATAGGTACGTCTAACGATCCAGAGCGGCTGACCCTGCTTGCTTGAGCGAATCGGTCATGTTGTTGTTGTCGTTTGCAGACCCGGGTCAGGATCCAGCCCCGGGGGGATCGATTCTAAAGGGACGCAAGCGCTTCTGCCTGACAGGAGAACCCAGCGATCTGACAGAAACAGCATGCAACACTCCCTAGCATACAGTAACCCATCAGAATGAATAACCCACTGTATTTAGTCTACATTTCATTTTGTATGAAACTAATACAACACAGCAGTATATTTGTTGCTACCAAATCACTACCAATCACCCTGTACATACTCTGTATATTCTGCTTATAATAACTGCTATATTCTGCTTATACTAACTGTTTTGCACTTCTGGTTGGATGCCAACTGTATTTCGTTAACCTGTCCTTGTACCTGTGTAATGACAATAAAGCTGAATCTCATCTGATCTAATCAATTTTGAGGTTTACATTACTTGGAGTGCATCGATTCATCGTGACAGCCTGCCTTTTGGGAGGAATGTCTGTGTGTGTGTGTGTGTGTGTGTGTGTGTTTGTGGTGTGTGTGTTTGTGTGTGTGTTTGTGTGGTGTGTGTGGGTGTGTGTGTGTGTGTGTGTGTGGGTGTGGGTGTGTGTGTGCGTGGGTGGGTGGGTGCTGACCTGTACGTGGTGTGAGGGGGTGTAGACGTAGCGAGCGGGGGAACTCCAGCACCTCCTTGGTGGGGGCGCACGCGGAGGTCGGGGTAGGGCTTGACGTGGAGCAGCTCGGGGGACAGACAGTAGTGAGGGAGTCAGGGGCCGGGGAGATGTCGATCTTCAGCTGGGCTGGAGACACACAGGAGGGGCTGGAGTTAGACTGATGAGGGTGGACTTCGTGGGGGATGCATTTGAGACCTCAGTGTGTGTGTGTGTGTGTGCAGGTGTATATGTGTGTATGTGTGTGTATGTTATACGTGTGTGTGAGTGCGTGCCTCTAACCTGTAACAGGCCTCAGTCTACGGAGAACTGACGATGGTCTGCGCATGTCTGCCAGGAACTTGTAGAGATCCTCGTCACTCAGCCTATCTCCCTCCTTCACGCGCACACGCACGCACGCACGCACACACGCACACGCACACACAAACGCACGCACACACACACACAGCTGATTATTACCAAAACTGGGAAACGTATGCAAAGCGTTCACACGCTTAGATCTGCTAAGCTACCCCCCCCCCCCACACACACACACACTAAGACAGCGACGGACCCCCAACCGACCTGCTTAAAGAAATTCGTGACCGTGAGGGTTGCCGGACGGAAGGTGGCAAAGTTACACATGTCATCCCCCACACTCATCCGCTCCAATCCTTTCTTCTTCCTCTCGTTCCACGTGCCGTGGCCTTTGCGTTCTGACGGAAAGGGGAAGAGAACGTAATTCAGAGCCTCGGGGGAACATGTCCTGTCCCCCAGAGCAGGGGGCCCCCACGCAGGACTCCCCTCCCCCCCGATACGGTGATACGAGGGCGGGGGCGGGAGGACGTACCCGAGTCGGAGTCCGGGTCGGAGCGGTCCAGCCCGCCCACGCTGCTCACGATGTTCAGGAGGTGGATGGCCGTCCAGGCGAAGGGCATGTGGAAGGAACCCAGACGGCCGCAGAACTGCTCCGCCTGCAGACGCAACTTCTCCAGCTTCTCCTTGTGCTGAAGACAGAGAGAGAGAGAGAGAGAGAGAGGGAGAGAGGGAGAGAGAGAGAGGGAGAGAGAGAGAGAGAGAGGGAGAGAGAGAAAGAGAGAGAAAGAGAGAGAGAGAGAGGGCGAGAGAGAGAGAGAGAGGGCGAGAGAGAGAGGGAGAGGGCGAGAGAGAGAGAGAGAGGGAGAGAGAGGGAGAGAGAGGGCGAGAGAGAGAGAGAGGGAGAGGGCGAGAGAGAGAGAGAGAAAGAGAGAGAGAGAGAAAGAGAGAGAGAGAGAGAAAGAGAGAGGGCGAGAGAGAGAGAGAGGGCGAGAGAGAGAGAGGGAGAGAGAGAGAGGGCGAGAGAGAGAGAGAGAGAGAGAAAGAGAGAGAGAGAGAGAGAGGGCGAGAGAAAGAGAGAGAGAGAGAGAGGGCGAGAGAGAGAGAGAGAAAGAAAGAAAGAAAGAGAGGGCGAGAGATATACAAAGACAGAGAGAGAAGGCGAGAGATACACAGACAAATAGAGAGAGAGGGTGAGAGATATATAGACAGAGAAAGAGAGAGAGGGCAAGAGATATACAGACAGATAGAGAGAGAGAGAGCGAGAAGGTGAGGGATATATAGACAGAGAAAGAGAGAGAGAGGGCGAGAGAGACATCCAGACAAGAGAGAGAAAAGCAGACAGAGAGAGGGCAAGAGAGAGAGGGAAATGTAGAGAAGGTTAGAGAAGGGGGAGAGAAGGGATTTCATCCCAGGCCCTGATGGAGCAGAACCCATTCCCAGCAGCAGTGCCAGACGGCTGGATGCTGCAAGCCTCTGACTGCACAGCAGGATGTGTCATTAACCCCCTTCACCATCCAGGCAGTCAGGATCTTTACCTTGGATGAATCGGACTCCTTCATCACCATGTACGGTTCACAGCATTCCCCAATGTCTCCCTGCTGAAGGACTTTCTCCAGCTGAAACACACATCATATAAATACATAAATGACGTTTTATAAGTATGTTATAAAACGTACAATTCCATTTAAAACCCCCAAAGCCAAATTGTCGACTGATGTTTCGTTGAACTTTACTGTTTGATCAGACCCGATGAACTTCGTGAAGTCAACAACAGATCCATTCGTTTTTGGCCATGTGAAATGATTCAGTATTGCAAATGGTTAAAGCCGATGTCTAAATGACGTAACGATGATATTCTTGCCAAAACTGTAATCAGAAAGAGTACTAGATGGATTCCAAACAACTGGAGAGAATCTCATAAGAGTGTAATAGTGTTTTGTGTGAGTGCGTTTGTACAGATCAGTAACTGTTTGTGTCCGTTTATGTTTATATTATACATATTTATGCATATAAAAAGTGTTATATGTGCCTGTGTGTATAGATTTATATTATGTTCATCTGTCGCTGTCTGGCACGTCATACTTTAAGTTATTATGGTTAGGCAAAATAAGTGCCTAAACCCTTTCGGTCTGTAAAATGTTTTTGTTCTTTATTAATAGGCTTTATTGTTATTCTTAGAGTTTTTTGTATTTTTATGGACCGAAGAAAAAAGAAACTAACTAATTTGTTTTTAATAAGTCCTCAAATCCCAGGAACGGAGTGTATCAGAAGGGCGTTTTGATGCTGGTAAGATATGGGGGGACAGTCGGGGTCCAGCGCCGACTGTACCTTGATGACCAGGAAGATGTCTGCAGAGGGGTAGGTGATGGAGAAGATGGCGGAGCGGGCCAGGGTGGAGATGGCCGTGTGAGGGGTGTGCGCCTTCAACAGCGTCTTCATCTGGTCCGAGTTCAGGTCGAAGTGGAAGTCCTCCGAGATCTGCGGAACGCAGGTGCCCGTGGGAGAAGGGGGGGGAGAGCGAGGAGGGGGGGGGGGGGGAGAGAGGAGGGGGGGAGAGAGTCGATCAGTGGGGAATGGAAGTCAAGGGATTCTAATTATGTTTCGGAGGGTGAGCGGGGCTGATTCAAACCACAAGACGCTGCGGAGTGGTGCGGTAATAGATCAGTCATCCACAGGCGACAGCTTCACCGTGGCAACATGGACCGGTCATGTGCGTTAGATAAACACGGCGCCCACGTTCGCGCTGGTCGACAGCGTCGGACGGCTTACCTTTTTCTTCTCCTTCACGTCGTACAAGGCCAGGGTCCCGAAAATCGGCTCGATCTCGATTTCAAATCTGAAAGAGGCGGCGGCAGACGTGTCATCGGGGTCGAAACAAGATGGCGGCTCGTGCACAACGCGAGGCCCAGTGTCCCCCTACTGTACTTCATTACCCTGTACCCTGTACATTGACATTTATTCATTTTATCCAAAGCGACTCACAGCAAGTACAGGGACATTCTCCCTGAGGCGAGTAGGGTGAAGTTCCTCGCCCAAGGACACAACGTCACATAGCCACAGCCGGGGTTCGAACTCACAACCTTCCGATCATGAGGCCAACGCCTTAACCGTTTAGCTATCTGATGCCCCTACTAACTTTATTGTCATTACACAGGTACAAGTACAGGGTAACGAAATACAGTTAGCATCCAACCAGAAGTGCAAAACAGTTATTACAACAGAATATAATAGTGGTATACTCAGAATACATACAGTATGTACAGTATAAATCAGAATATAAGGGTATAGGGCACTTGTACCTGTGTAATGACAATAAAGTTGAATCTACCGTATTTTTTGCGCTATAGGGCGCACTGGATTATAAAACGCAGTGTCAATGAATGGTCTATTTTCGATCTTTTTTCATATATAAAGCGCACCGGACTATACGGCGCATTAAGCGGGAAAAAAACAGTCAGATAAATCAGTCGAATAATTTAATCCATATATAAAGCGCTTCGGATTATAAGGCGCAGTGTCGTTTTTTGAGAAAAATAAAGGCTTTTAAGTGCGCCCTATAGTCCGAAAAATACGGTAATCTAATCTAATCTGTCGCCCGGAGGCACGGAGGGGCGGCGGGTGGGGGTAACTTTAGGGGGCGAGCGAGGGGACGGGGGGGACTCACTTCAGGGACAGGCACTTGACCATGATCCGCTGACCGCTGTGTTCCTTCGGCACCTCGGGAACGGCACATCGCTCCACGGCCTCGTCCTGCCGCCCCGCACGCCCCCGTGAGAACACAAACACCCGTGTTTGAGCAGGCGCCATGGGCAACAGGGAGACCGGCGCAGCGTGCGTGCAGAGATATAAAAGAAGAGAGGGGGGGGGGGGGGGGGGGGCGGCAGGAAGAGAGAGAGAGAGGGAGTGAAAACAGATGTAAGATAACGAAAGAAAGAATGTTAACATTCAGGGATTTTCCCCAAGTCCCAAACTTCGACAGCTCCCTAACAAGGACACCGGTACGAAAACCCGATCCGTTCGGCAGATTTTTTGCGGCTTCGGGTCTGACCTCGTCTGGAGGAGGGTAGAGCCCCAGCAGGTCCGGGTGGCGCCCCTGCAGGCGAGCCTCTGCGTTGCGGCGATCCATCTCCTCGGCGGCCGTCCGCTCCAGGACCGAAGGCAGCAGGGCGTCGGGGAGGAGTTCTTCAGGTCAAAGATGCTGGAGGCCCAGCTGCCCCGCGGCGTGTCGTCCAGGGACACCGACCGTCTCTTCGCATCATCCTAAGGGAGTCAGACGGCTCGGCGGGGTTAAGGCGTTGGCCTCGTGAGCGGAAGGTTGTGAGATCGAACCCCCGGCTGTGGCTATGTGACGTTGTGTCCTTGGGCAAGGCACTTCACCCTACTTGCCTCAGGGAGAATGTCCCTGTGCTTAATGTAAGTCGCTTTGGATAAAAGTGTCTGCTAAATGAATATTTATTTATTTATTCTGATGTACACACACACACACACAAACACACACAGAAAGAGACCTTGTTTGAGTGTCTGAAGAACAAGGTATCATTTCACAGTTATATTACATTTACATGTAGTCATTTAGCAGACGTTCTTATCCAGAACGACTTACAGCAAGTACAGGGACATTCCCCCCCTGAGGCAAGTAGGGTGAAGTGGCTTGCCCAAGGACACAACGTCATGTTGGCAGAGCCGGGATTCAAACAGTGCAGCCTTCTGATTACTAGCCCGATTCCCTCACTGCTCAGCCACTTGACAGGTCATATGCTAAGAATTTGGAGAAGACTCTCTAGTTGCAAGCTTAACAGTGTGAACAGTGCCGTGTGTAGAGCCCTATCCCCAGCACATTCCATACGATTAGTCTGGAACATTCCACCAAGCCGGGTCGGAGAAGCTCCAGCTACCTGGTCATCCTGACGCTCGGCGGCAGCCATCTGGTCCAGCTCGAAGGTCTGCTTGACCAGGCCTCTCTGCCTCTCCCTCTGGCGCTCGGAGCTGTGGGGGCGTGTGGGCGGTGCTGTAGCGCTGGTACCTGCGGGGCACCAAAACATGACCCTCAGGGGGGGGGGGGGGGGGGGGGGGGGGGGGGGGGGGGGGGGGGGGTGACGGCACAGCTAGAACATCTCAAGAACGCGGTGGAACCCCGAGCGTGACAAGAGAAGCGCTTCGGACGCGGCGGCGACATTGCTCACTTCCTCTGGATGATCAGCCAGTCGTCCGTGTAGACCGCCAGGGCATCTCTCACTCTGGGGTCGAGCGTGCTGCGCGGAGAAGCACATCTATTATGTAGCACGTCATCCATATTGATGGAGGCAGAGCGCTCCTTTAAGCAGGGTAAGTGGCCTGTAATGCTGTTTATCTGGCGCGCCGAGATGTACTTTGGCGAGTGTGTGTGTTTCTCTGCGCCTGTGTGTCTTTGTGTGTGTCGCTGGTGTGTATGTTTCTGTGGGTGTGTGTGTGTGTGTGTCTCTGTGTTTGTGCGTGTCTGTGCCTGTGTGTGTCTGTGCGTGTCTGTGCCTGTGTGTGTGTGTGCGTGTCTGTGTGCATGTGTGTCTCTGTGTGTGTGTTTATGTGTGTGTCTGTGTGTGTGTCTGTGTATGAGTCTCTGTGTGTGTGTCTCTGTGTGTTTCTGTGTGTGTGTGTCTGTCTGTGTCTCTGTGTGTGCGTGTCTCTGTCTGTCTGTGTGTGTGTGTGTGTGTGTGTGAGTGTGTCCTCTTGTGTGTGTGTCTGTGTCTCTGTGTGTCTGTGTGTGTGTGTGGTGTGTGGTGTGAGTGCGCGCCAGCGTCTTACTCCTCCGCAGGCAGAGGGGGCTCCAGCGTCGTGCACTCTCTCTCCTGCAGGATAAGCTCCAGGTCATCCGGGGGGAACTCCATCAGCTGGCGCAGGGGCCCAGGCTCGGCCCCCGGGGCGTGGCTGCTCACATACTCCTCAAAGTCCAAAGGCTCCACCACCTCGGTCAGGGGCACCTGCGGACGAGAGGCACCCGGCCACGGTGAGACAGTTTTCAACAGGACAGCGGCAACGTGCGTGGAGAAAGGGGCCGGTGAGGAGAGACTCACTGGCTGGTGGGCCCCTGGTCTCTTCTTGGACAGCTGAGGGGAGCCGTAATCTCTGGACACCTGCTTCCTCACCTCCGCTGCCACGGTCCTGCCGCACAGACAGACGGACATGCGTGTCATCGAGCACATTAAGAGATACGGACAGATGACTAGGCTGGGAACGAAGGTAGATTTATTATGCTTTTATTATCGGGCAGGAGATAATATGAGGTTAGTGACAGATGGACGTTGGGTCAGTGATCTTTATAGAATCCATGCTGGAAAATACAGCCTTTCAAGCAAGTAGACAGGCACTGTATGAGTGTGTGTGTGTGTCTGTCAATGTGTTTGTGCATCCATGTGCAGGCATACATGTGCCTGTGTGCAATTACAAATCATCAAGCTCTTTTCCGAGATGAGAATAAAATAAGGAACTCTAGCAATGTCCCAAAAATCTAATTGCCTCTTCACCATCATGCGCATTCAAATCACGAAGCTTTATTTGGATTGTCTGCAGATACGCTAACCCAAATCAGATGGCATCGACGAATGAATTTGCCGTAACCGTGAAAACCGTGAAATTCATTATGCGGAAAAGGGTTTTTCAAACTGATGAGAAGCCATTTGTGTTCAGAACTATTAATATAAGACTTCTTAAGATTCTGAGGAAGATTCTATGAACTCTCTCCCACTGTCTCCAGCAGCTGGTACCGGTAGCTATGCTGAAAGCCTGCAGCTGTTGCGAACTGCATTCAAGCCAGATTTTCCCAGAGAAGCGTCCAGACCAGCAGACTGCCAACACCAGGCAGAGAGCCATAACTCGAACCGTGGCCTTTACAGAGCAACAGTTAGGACGGCTTACAGAGGGACAAAGACGCACGCACTCCAGAATCCTCTGAGAGAGAAGGTGCAGCTGCTTCTCCAGAGTACTAGCGGGCCGTTTCTTCATTTTCCTTCAGCGTACACAAAGGCTCCCCCGACCCCTTGTCACAGTCCCAATATTGGTATTTTTTTTCCACGCATAGCACGCATTCAATCCAACAAAAGAAAATCTCTGGACGAAACAATTCCCCGCAACACTTCCCATTTCTCTCCTGCTACAAGCTTTCTGACAGGAAATGTGTGGCTGTAGGTTTCACGTATATAACGTACAGTAGCATCGACAGGTCAGCATGCGAGGACAAGCCTACAAGTTGGCCTCCTCACATCCAGCTTGTATTTAACACAGGAAATGGGGAAGCTTGCAACTCCAAGGGCCATAACCAGACCAGCAACTCACACCCTTTTCCTGTATCCTGAGCAGAGACAATAGATCTGGATCCCGGAGAGGAGCCCGAGCTGAAGACCGAGGACAGAAATGAGTGCGGAGAAGTATAAACACGAAGGGAACCTGCAACCTCTGCACGTCTGCAAACAAAACCTGTCGGTTTAGCGCTGACTGCTGGGCCCACTGATCATACTGCGGTTTCCCCGCTTCGTAAACATGTTGGAGAGGAGCCATTCAGAGATACTGCCAGCTGATGTCTGTGAGATCCTGGTATCCTGGTATGGGCCAGTCTGGTACGGGCAGGTCCTGTTGTTGACGGCTTGCGTGCCTGCCGTCTCCTTACATCACAATACTTTTGTTTGTGCACCGGCATGCTGCGATGCAGATAGAGTTTATCTGGAATTCTCTCATGTTCTCTCTTCGTGGAGGTTAACGCCACTCAAATGGAGGCAGGAGAATCTGGTGGGGGCCGGGGGGGGGGGGGGGGGGGGGGTCACTGGGATTGTATGGAAGTCAAGGCACTGATTGGGCCAGGATATAAACACATGTTGATCCTGAGCCTTAAGTGGAATTAAATTCGCTTTAGACTTGCTGGGGCGTGTTACTTCTCTGAAACATTCAGATCACCGTGAGTGATCCAACCCAGTTTGACACCAGATGATTTGTATGCAGGCACGTAAACTACTTAATGTATTCAGTCAGAGACTTTATGGAGTCCGCTGCATTAGCGCCGGAACAGAGGAAAGCTTTCCTCCCATTTCCAGTGTTCTCAGAAACAGTTAAATGATGAACAGATGGATCACACCCACAGATGGGATGGAGTCAATATGGACCTGACAACAATGGCATGCCTGAACTGAAGTTGTCTAGATAACCAAGTGCAACAATGTGACAACCACTACATTAAGTCTATTATTACCGTCCAGTTTAGTAGAAAGAGGTGTGGGATTCAATATTTCCTCATTTATTGACATTTGATCCGTGCACTGATAATTGGCCCTAATCCCATTGAGTAAAGCTAGCTAGAAAGCTAACCGGTTGGCTAGGCTATTTAGCAAGTGCAATGCCAATGATTCATTCACACCAAATTATCTGGACGAATGCATGTTGTTTTATTTCATGAATTTAATCTTAACGTCATCGTAGCTCCGATCGAAGTTGCACAATGAACAAGTCTAGTAATCAGACTAATCTGACGGTCTCAGTCTTCCGCGGTTATTGTCAGTGATATCCCTAATCCAGACCCTGCTGAATTCTGTCTCCCAGGAAACCGAAATCAAATGAAGTTCAAAAGATGACTCACCGATTAATTTTGTGTGCAAACGCCCTCCTTTCGTTGATGGAACTTGATGCCATTTTGAATGTCCATGTAAGAGAAGTCTTCGGAAAGTGTCCTGTCTGAACGGGATCTGCTGCGGTAGCCTGTCCTGTTGTGGATCTCTTATCCCAGCTTCCTTGTCCCACAGTTGGGTTGCCTGTTCCTCCTAGTGGCAGGGAGAAGAAGGGGAGGGCTGTGTCTATTCCTCCTAGTGGCAGGGAGAAGAAGGGGAGGGCTGTGTCTATTCCTCCTAGTGGCAGGGAGAAGAAGGGGAGGGCTGTGTCTATTCCTCCTAGTGGCAGGGAGAAGAAGGGGAGGGCTGTGTCTATTCCTCCTAGTGGCAGGGAGAAGAAGGGGAGGGCTGTGTCTATTCCTCCTAGTGGCAGGGAGAAGAAGGGGAGGGCTGTGTCTATTCCTCCTAGTGGCAGGGAGAAGAAGGGGAGGGCTGTGTCTATTCCTCCTAGTGGCAGGGAGAAGAAGGGGAGGGCTGTGTCTATTCCTCTAGTGGCAGGGAGAAGAAGGGGAGGGCTGTGTCTATTCCTCCTAGTGGCAGGGAGAAGAAGGGGAGGGCTGTGTCTATTCCTCCTAGTGGCAGGTAGACGAAGGGAAGGGCTGTGCCTGTTCCTCCTAGTTCCCAGGAGAAGAAGGGGTGTAAGTGGCAGGTAGACGAAGGGAAGGGCTGTGCCTGTTCCTCCTAGTTCCAGGAGAAGAAGGGGTGTAGTGGCAGGTAGACGAAGGGAAGGGCTGTAGAAAGACTGATTGGCAGTTACAGTTCTGCATTGATACTTCTCAACGGACCGGTTTCAGTAACACAGCCACACACATAATGAAGGCCCATATCTGTGTAAGGGTTCGGGTTTCAGTTCTGTATGAACAGGAAGCCTTTTGAAGACTCTTCTATTCCCATGACAATCTAGATGACTTTACACTAACTGCAGCATTCAGTTGGGTATATTGACTTTGGTTAAAGCCAAACCATATGATTTTGTCATTTGTGAGGACAATCAGGACACTAGTTTGAGGTTGTAGGCCTGTTACAGAAATCATTGTTCGTAGCCAACATCATGGTTTGTAATATTATGGATAGTGTGATTTTGGAAATGGAAAGGATAAACATGTGGAAAATAGATACAAATATAGTGTGTTTGCGAATGAATAACTAACTGTATACTGTAAGGGGCTCTTTATCTGTCAATGTTTTGCAACTGTGGCTATTTTGTTGTTTATTTCATTCACACAATGTTCTGACTAACTTTGACCAGCAGATGGAGGTGTTGGCCATAATGTTGTGGAATAGGGCAGGGCACGGGTTTCTGGACATAATTTATCTTCTTGGTTCTACTAATGACGAAGGTAATGGTTTCTTTTATTTATTTTATAATTTTATTCATAAAATAAACCTGCGCCTTTAGGTTGATAAGATATCACATATTAAAATAAGATACGCACAAACGGAGATTTACTTAACCTTAATTTGATAATAGTGGTTTTTGCACCCAAGCTCAGCTCATTTACCAAAATTGTGTTTAGTATTTTTTTACTTGATTACTATACTTACATTGACGTTGTATATTGTCAAAGTTAATCAGTTAATATAACTCAAACATAAGCTAGACATTATCTCTCTGTGTCTCTCTATCTGGACAATACAAGCGTAGAGGTTTTTTTCCCCCTTCAGCCTCTCCCAGTTGGAAACGTATGTCAGTTTACAGTAAATCTACCACTCCCTCCTTCCTGCCTTCCTTCCCTACCCCCATGGCCTCCATCAGGATACCCTAGACATGCAGGGCTACTGCTGCTGCTATAGCCCCACCCCCACCCCTGCTCCCTGCCTCCCTCTCTCTCTCCCTCCCTCCCCCCTCCCTCCATCCCCCCCTCCCTCCCTCTGCTCTGTGGTCCTCCCCTTCAGCACTCTGGAGAGCTGCTGCAGGTACTCAGCCCTGCCAGACAGCGTCCGCAAGATGGCTGATGGATAGCATGTATACGGGGGGGGGGGGGGGGGGGGGGCGGGTTATGAAAAATGGAGAGGGGGAGACTGAGGAGAAATTAACCTTGTGTGACAGAGGCTGGGGCTGGGGCTGTGGCAGCGCAAGGACAGACATCTTGGGGATGTATGTTTATGCAGAGAGCTCAGAGAGCAGCCTCAGCTCTCACAGCAGGCACGAGTCTGGCCCAGAGACCGAGATAATGAAGACAAATGAATCCCGGCTCCCTCCATCTCCTGTATGTAGGTCCACTGCACGCACAGAGCCAGAACTCATCCTTCTTCACCTTCTGTCTACAGCGAATCACGGCGAGCGTGTTGCCAGCTCTTGTTGAAAGGAAGCTGAAAGGAAGCTTGAGTGCACCAGAGATGGTAAAATTTTCTGCGGAAGGTGAACGCATAAATCTTTGCACATT
>CM059326.1:11907496-11922218 GCA_030340685.1 Protosalanx chinensis | reverse complement strand
GGAAGGTGAACGCATAAATCTTTGCACATTTTTTTTTATTTGTCTGAGATATTCCAAGTCCATTACGAATTAAACATTAACACATTTTCCTGCCGTGGCAATTTTATTTATAATCTAATCGAAACGTACATGGGTACTCTGTGAGTCATACTTAAATCTATTAGCGCTATGACATAATGCACATTATTGGATGAAGAAAGGTCAGTGATTGCTGGTAGCGTTGTGTACACTGAATGCTTTGCCGTGACATTGTGTCGCCCTTGCATTGTTGTGAAGCGTAAGACTGAGAGGACTGAGTACTACCGGTCTATTCCTCTGTCTCCGCCCCCTCAGCCCTCCCTCTCCTCCTCGGTCCTTTCCTGTCTGTTCATCGAAGGTTTTTTGTATTTTTTTATTCCTAGACCAGCACCATTGTTCGACCGTCCCTCCCCCCCACGGCAGTGCGCGAGTCCCCCCTCACCCCCCACTCACCCCCCCTCACCCCACCCCCCCCACCACCACCATCCCTGCTACATTACCAAAGAACAAAAGAGAGAGTGTCAGACACCACCCACTAGATCTCTTTCACATAAAAGCCCCCTCCCCGTTTCCAGATGGGGTTGCTTTTTTTTCAGGATTTCTGTCGGCCCCAAGAGTCCTCCAAAATGGATGACCCCTCCCTCCCCCCCCCCCCCCCCCCCCCCACAAGCCCCACTCCTCAGCTGCCCGTCATCCACCTGCTTGCCCGCCACGCGTCCGTACCCAGGCACGCCCCCTCTCGCGCCCCACCACGCCAGGGAGCCCCATTCAAATCATTAACCACTTGCTCGCTGCGGACTGCCTGCAGAACAGTGCCTCTGCAATCATGAATATCTTTTACAACTTCACATTTTTCACTCCGAGAGAGGGGGAAAAAAAGCCAATCTGTGTCTAGAAAAAATATATAAAAAGTATGAAAACCCGTACATTGAATAAACCGAATTGTTGAATTATTCGGTCAAAAGACCAGATCAACCTGTGTCAATAACACAACAAACCAGACAAAGAGAAATCTTGAACGCATTACAAAGTAAGAAATCTCCTAGGAGAGTTGTTCTCCTCAAAATCCCAACCCTTCAGCTGCTGTTCACAGCCCATTACCCTAACAATAACCAAAACAAAGTGATCAATAATGTAAATAGTAATCTGTGCGTCTCGCCACGGCCCTGTTTGAGAAGCAGGCAGATGCTCTTTTTGCATGTGTTGCTCCTAAAGCATCAACATGTAGCATCTTCAGGACGGCGTTTGCTTTCCCCTCCACCCCTGGACCGACCTTTCCCCTCCAGGGAGCCACGGGGAGGTGAAGCCTGAAGCTGCATCTGCTGCCGGACAGCTGTGAGCCCTTAATGGAATTTGTCTTCCTGTTGAAAGGGTAGGGGGCTTTGGGGGTGGGGGGGTGGGGGTGGGGGGGGGGGGGGGGGGGGGGGGGGGGGGGGCGGGGATCACTGCTCAAACGACTCAAATCTGTTTAGTATCTCAAGACTGCACGAGCCTAGAACTCAACTCTACTCTGCACTTCCGCACGCTGCAGATGGAGATACGAAACGCCGGGGCTTTTCGCGAAAACAACCGATCAAACCTCTGGGCTCGGATGAGGATCAGCGTAATCACAGTTCTTGGATTGTGGAAAGCACCACGTTAAGGGGAAATGGTGGCGTCCCTGCAGACTGCTTTGTATGCAGACAGTATACAGAGCAGGCATAGCTCATATACCAATCTGAGGAGCTTCGCGCTCTCCCCTCTCCTACTTCATTACATGCATGGGTGCATGCAACGCTGTCTCACACTAACCAAGATTTAATGGGATTTCTCCATCGCGCTTCCAAGCAGCATGCCAGAATCCACCCCTCGCCTCCGCATGAGGAGACGCCATTGTGGGCGTGTGACGTGCACGGTACCGTCAACCTCCTGCTCTGCCTGACTTCCCCCCTTTGACCGGCAGGAAATGACCAAACCCCCATTCCTCTCACCTCCAGGCCTCAGCACCCTGTCCCCCCACCCCACCCACACACCCATCCACACACACATATACACACACACACCCATCCACACACACACACACACAACCCATCCACACACACCCATCCACACACACACACACACACATCCACACACACATATACACACACACACCCATCCACACACACACACACCCATCCACACACATATACACACACACACACCCATCCACACACACACACACACACCCATCCACATACACACACACCCATCCACACACACATATACACACACACACACCCATCCACACACACACACACACACCCATCCACACACACATGTACACACACCACACACCCATCCACACACACACACACACACACCCATCCACACACACACACACACACCCATCCACACACACACACACACCCATCCACACACACACACACACACACACACCATCCAGTCCCTGAGGGTTCGAACCCCCAAATCAATGAGAGAAAGAGAGGTGGGCTGAGTTCCTCCCTCTGCATCTGTCGGAGGGAGGGCAGGAGGGGGGTGGGCGGGGCCAAGCTGTAAAAGGGGGGAGCAATCTCAGTCCATCTGTCACAAACCGCTCCGATGGGAGTGAAATACGTCTCTTCAATACAGCTACCTATATATTACAGGTTTATTACCGGTGGCCAAGCCTGCGCCAATCCCCCTGAAGCGTTTTATACCGTTTTTCCGACTGGTTCCCCTCCCCACGTCTAACTGTTCTGCGCTCCCCAGCGCCCTGCAAGCTGTCACCGCAATCTCTCAGTCGACGCCCCTCCTCCCCCCCCACCCCCAAATGCCACCTTTCAAAAGTCATCATTCGTGTCCCCCCCCCCCCCCCCCCCCCTTTTTTCCCGAATCCGTTTATTAAAAAGCGGGGTGGAACGCCTTACCTGCCCCGCTCGGAAAAAGAGAGGCAGATTGTAGTCGGAGAGAGGGGGCCGTCTCAAAAAAATGCGAGACGCAATCTGTTCATAAACCGTGGCGGGGTCTTTCATATTCAAATAGTGCTGCTGCTCTGAAGGCAGGGTGGGGCTGTGCGACTCTCCCTGCCTTCCTGAGCCGTCTGCCCACGGTCGCATCCAGACCTTCTGTCTTTTTACCCACAACCACGCCGGTCACCCCTCGACCACGCGGGAGGAAACCTCGAACGCTCGCTTGCAGCCTGATTTCCCTCCCAGCCACGTCCCGGCGATCCAACCTGTCACGAGGTTCAGCAGAGGCCCGGGTGTTTACCGGAAAGAACTCAGCACAACTCCATATCCCCTGTGGGCCGCCATGCATCTCCCTCAGTAGCAGGTAGAGCCGCAATCTCAGTCATTCATATTTAATTCGACCAGAGCTTCCGGCCAGACTAATGTGCTATTGATTTCGAGGCTCTTATTACTGGAGCTGGGGTGGGGGTGGAGTGGAGGGGGGTGGGTGGGTGGGGGTGGGGCGGAGGGGGGTGAGGGGGGGGGGGGGGGTCAGCGAGATGCATCAGTGAAAGCAAAGGGTGGAAATCAGAGCAGAGCAGGGAAGGAGAGAAGAGGATGCTTTGGAGACGAGACAGAGATGAAGAGGGGGAAAAGCATTTGCAGTTTTGCATTGATCCCCCCCCCCCCCCCCCCCCCCCCCCCCCCCATTTGTTCTGCTTTGCTTGAGGGAGGAAACATTTTGGGGGGGGGATTTCTTTTGACTTCAAACTTAAAATAAGCATGAGCGTA
Organism: Protosalanx chinensis; assembly: GCA_030340685.1. Taxonomy (NCBI): domain Eukaryota; kingdom Metazoa; phylum Chordata; class Actinopteri; order Osmeriformes; family Salangidae; genus Protosalanx; species Protosalanx chinensis. The sequence goes on along the minus strand of CM059326.1, from coordinate 11,918,499 downwards.
AAATAGCCGGGCAGAAAATAGCTCAGCCAAGGCACTGACACTTTTGACGAATTACATTTCTTTCGCTTGCAGTTCTTTTTCATCTCGGTTATTGCGTTTGCGTGCCGCAAAAAGGCAGTGAGGAAAGAATGGTACAGGAAGAGAGAGAGAGAGACAGGGAAAAGAAGAAAAGAAAGAGATTGTCTAAGAGCTTTGTGTATTATAAGGTTTTCTCCCAGGGTAGCAAGGCAGACAGGTCGGGATGAAAGATTAATAACTACGTCTCTATATTTAACAAGGTTTCGAGTCAAACATGTTCCTCTGCCAGGCAGGGTGTTCCATACTGACATTCCTAGTTCTCCTTCTCTCTCTCTCTCTCTCCCACACGCGCTCACACCGTGCACTATAACTTCTCCCATATGGACAAGCTAATGGGAGCGTCAATTCAAAATGCATGTATGATTGCATTACTCCCCTATGAGCTTTACGTGCGCCTATACCACAGGAACGCTGAAATACAAACATTGACGCGGAACATACTCATAAACACACTCACACACACTTAAGCTCCAAATCAATAAGTAAAAATGACGTGGAAAAAATGAGCCTAGGAGTGTTCCTCCTACGAGACTGTCTGCTCTAATAATAGCCCAGAGACAACACACAGAGACAGAGAGAACCAGACAGGGAGCGTACAAGAGAAATACCAAATAATACATGCAGGGTTGAATCACGCCAATAGCCATTATCTCCAAATGTCCTTTAAAAGAGGCGTAATTTAATTCTGGATCCAATCCTAAAAGCTGTAAGCCTTCTTTCCTTTTACCATGAGGCCCTGCCTTGCCAAAAGCAGAGCCCAATGGAGAGACCACTAAATAAACCAACCCATCCTCCAACTACACACACGCACACTCATGCACACACACACACTCATGCACACACCCTAATCCACTTATAAAACCAAGCATCCAGAGATCACGACACTGCAGTGCAACAACAATGTAATAACACAACATGAAGGTGGACATTTCTAAATTGATTCGGAAGGCACGTGAGGTCTGCACTCAGCCAATTAACATTTCCACATATTAATATTCTCCTAGAAAAACCGCAGCTATTAAATTGATTTTCCATTTTCCTTCCTTGTAATTATCTGTTACTATACTACACACTCCAACCTCAACACGCTGGTGACTTTTTCCAAATAAATCTTACAATTAAAACAAAGTGTCAAATGAGTGAGTTATTTACCCAATTATTTACCCAAGTATTTTTCTTAAACCAACTATTTGAAAAAATATATATAGATTTTTCTTTAGCTTTTATCTCAAGTAACTAAAGTACTCAAATGAAATCTGTTTTACACATGAATGGTTCTAGATTCAAATGATTTGTCGTAAACAGCCATCTAGTTCTGACACGTCCAAGGACCCAACATGTTGAATAAAAGTACTGTCTTAAATTTTGAAGCAAAAATATTCATATCCCTACTTAAAAGGATTTATTTATAGCCAACGGTGCGTTCGAAAAAGCTGTGAATTCAAATGATTCACATAAGCAGCTTGAAATGTAGTCAAACAACATTCAGCAAAGACTCAGTAAGTAAAAAAATAAAATCTAAAATAATATACTGGGGTTTCTTTCAAATCTCCGCCAGTGCAACAGGGCTTCTAATCACTTCCCTCGCTCTTAAAAAAAATAGGCCAATAATCAGCAGGATAACAAAAGGGTTTTCAAGCAAGAGCAGCACTTGATCCTTTCATTCAGAACAACAGGTGCTTCAGATGCCCTCTTACCCACTGGGTGGATTCAGCTGCCCTTCTGCCACCTAACCACCGCTCTAATGAGGGGCTGCAATTAAGGCCGCTTATTCATGCTAAGTGTGAACTGCGAGTGCTGCAGTCAACAGACCTGGCCATCTTTGGGTCACAATAGTCGCATTTATCCAGCCAATAAAGCGCCAACACAATGCGCAAGCATCTAATGACGAAAATTTCCATATCTCTCTCATATGCAGACGCGCGCACCCGCGCCCTAGCTCTGTCGCTCTCGCGCACGCACACACACTAGCGCTCGCGCTCTCCGTTCGACACACCAGACTCAGAGACGCGCGCGCGCGCGCGCATTCACGCACTCGTACTAATAAGCAAAGGCCTGGAAGAGTCACTGGTTTACAGAACAGAGGGGGCGGGGTTAAGACAGACTGACAGTGGAGCCCCCATCTCAATCCTCTTATTAATGCTTAACGAGTGCTTTCCTCATGCAATATTCATCTCTGCTAATATCATCCAAGCTTGGAGCTGAGCTGGCTACTTATGTAAGGCAATTATGTAAAAATATCAGACAGGGCCCAAATTCAGAAGCTGATGGGAGAAAGCTTCAGGACAAGGACAGAGAGGGAGAGAGGTGGCAGAAAGAGAGGGAGTAGAATGGAGAGAGAGAGAGAGAGAGAGAGAGAGAGGGGGGAGAGAAAGGGAGAGGCTGTGATGACCGCTGGAATAAAGAAGAGCAGAAGGCTTGGATACAGTTATGGGAAGAATGAGCATTTATTTCAACCCAGCGTAGCTGTTGACATCAGCTGGGAGCGGCTGGTCTCACCCCACATCAGTGCTGCTCACGCTGTAACCGACCTCCCGTTTGACCTCCCCTAACCCAGAAGGATTTCCTCCGCAAACACCTAGCCTCCTCCTGATTGGTTCCGATAGCCCCACCTGATTCCTTGTCAGGCTCCATGGATTATTTGACTATTTTCTTGTACACACAGCGGTGACCGTATAGATTTTTTTATTTTATTCAATCCAGATACCATGTCCTCCAAAATCTTTCATAGAGTAAATAGTGTATGAATAGTTCCCAGATTAAATAAAACATGACTGATATTTGAGCAGCTAATGCCTAATATCGGAACTAGCCCCACCCATCCTTTTCCCTCCCTCCCTCCTCCTCTCTTTCTCCTCATGACAAACACCAGAGGAGGACTTCTCAAGGGCAGCTGGTAAGATAGAGAGGCGGACCCCACCATTGTTGAATCACACCAACCCCCCACACGCACACACATGCTCCATGCAAAAAATGCAAACACATTAACGCACTTACTGCTTTGCGCAAAATAAGCAACCTCCCTACGCATTTGTCAAACAAACAAACAAACAAACACAATCCCCTCACCCGTACACAGGCCCACTCGTAGGCACGCACCCTCAGGTCAAGGCCCGATGGGGGTCTGGGCTGAAATAGGTCATTTGTCACACATGATGTCCCGGGGCAGGGGGGATGCATTATAGATGAGACCAAACAGCCTGTCTCAGCGAGCACTCACCACAGTACTGGGGAGGAGGGAGGGAGGGAGGGAGGCAGGGAGGATGTAGGAGGTGTTGAGACAGATATGACAACTTCTCACTGCGAGGATGCTTAAGCAACATAACCGACTGTAGTTTACAATCACAGCGGAGGTGCTCCTGTTTACGTAACAGCGTGCGTCCTTCCGACAAGCGGCCCGAAACGTTTCCATGTACACCACGTACTCGAAGAACAATTGAGGTGGCCTTCAGAGAGAACCATGCATTAAATATTCAGGCAAAGGAAAATCCATTTGAGTCTAATTCCATATTCTCATGCTTGCACCTGACCCCTCCCAGTATGCCATCTGCACCACGCAAATCAGTACAGGCCACAGCACGCTAATAGGACTTGGTGAGGGCGAAAAGCTTCTCCATCTTGTTAGTTTGCTCTTCCGATTTCGTGCTTTGTTACGTCTTTCTGTCATCTTCTGTCACGTCCAGAACTCCACCATTGTCCCGCGCGCTCACCGCTTTTCCCTGACACACACAAAGGGCAGATTCTGGTCATGTGCCGCACAGCGCCTGACGGGAAAGGACACGTTTCGAGACGCGGAGAAAGGCTCTGGAGAGGGCGAGAGTGGGATGTGGAAGAGAGAGGGCTTGTGCTGCACCCATCTGTTCTGATAGTGCAGGTGGAGCCCCTATTCACTAGCCCTCTGCGTGTGTGTGTGTGTGTGTGTGTGAGAGAGGGAGAGAGGGGTGTGCTGGAATAAAGGAAGGGCAGAGAGAAGGAGGGAGTGAAGAGATGGAGGAAGGGAGGGAGGGAGGCAGAGATGGAATAGGGAAGGGGGAGGAGAGAAGAGGGAGGAAAAGAGGGGAGGGGAGAGGAGGGGGGGGTGATCTCTCCTGAAGGGGATAATGGGAGAGCAGCGCATTGCAATGGCTGCCATGTAGTACCCTCCCTGCACAATTAGCCAATCAGCAGCGCGCTCTGCCAGCCAGAAGGACGCATAAAAGAAGAACATTGCAGCAGAGGCACAGAAGGAGACTGCAAGAGGAGCTGGGAATTACACACAAACACAGCCGAATCCGAACACTCTCCCCTGGACACACCCTGCTGGGGATCACTGCTTCTTCTCTTTTTTTTCTCCTCTCCCTGATCCATCGCCCACGCCGCTCTGAGAGAAAGCTCTCCCGCATCATCATCCTGAAGAAGAAAACCCCTTTCTCCTCATTTTCATCCTACAGAGGACACCTACAATCTCAAAGGGCTGAGATTCCCTGGTGAAGATAGGCTTTTTTCTTTTTTTTTCTTTTAATTTGGACACAGCCACGCTATACAGAGCAGAAAGACCATATGCTATAGGGGCCAAGCAATACTTACAATCTCAACCAACGGCTTCAAGACCTGTGAAAAGAAGGACCTAGACATCTTTCATTGTACGTCAAGAATGGTTACTGTACGTATGAATCTTTACCTCTTCTATTTGTTAGGGTGATATTGTAGGGGCAGTTAGGCTGTACGTATTCGATGAGCAAAAAAGATAAATCCTTTGTTTACAATTTGATTTATGATTTTTAAGCGATTGCATTGTACATGGGGGGGGGTTTAAATATCAGCAGCTCACATCTTTGTTGCATCTCAATGTACTCCCAACGTAAACACATGCAATGGGATTCACTGGACTGAACTAACAAGGATTAGTGACACTACGAAGATTAAAATATTCCCTGTTTAACGTAATCCTGTATCATTTTGACGAGATTAACGATCGATCGTGGCAATTAGTCATGTCGATGCGCCAAAACCAGCGCTATATATCCACCATATCGCCTGTCCTCGACGATGCACAACTCTCCCATTTTAATCAGCAGTCATGTTTAATGAGCTTCCACGCGCATGAAGTCCGTTTAAACATTATGCCTCATCGCGGCAACAAAGCAGCCAGGAAGGTTCCCGAATTCCGAGGGGAAACAAGGGGTGGTGGTGAAGAGGCAGAAGGGCGTAGGGGACAGGGTGCTGCTGAGGCCCCATGCTGCTGAGCGAGGAGGAGGGGGGGGGGGCTGCTTTTCTCTGCCTTGCGCAGCGAAAGGATGCATTTCTGAGACAAAACAGGATGCCTCGGAGGCTGAGGGCCCGTCGAGAGCAAAGCTAAAGAAAAAAGGGTCGAGTCACTCTGGGAGGGGGAGGAGGGGACGGGAGAGGTTACGCATCCACCGGCTTGGATTGAATCAGGCAAAGTCGAAATTCCTAAGGGTTTGGCGTTGCGATGCAACCGAGGGAAAGAACCAGGGATGCGGGAAGCATCTCTCCTTTTTTTATCCCCGCCATCATAACGCATCTATGTAGGCGCTGCCTCCATCCGAATCAGGCCTGCTGGGTGAAAAGGGAGTGCAGCGCAAAATAAATGAGCTTTGTTACGATGCCGATGGCCGAATTGGGCGTGTCTGCTGGGCTCGAGCGAATAATGATGGCACGCGCCAGCGTCGAGGCTTTCATGCTCGCGCTCTCCTCTTGACTTAATGACGCGAGGTCTCTGTTCTCCATCAGCTGGCGGGAAATATATAAACATTATCTATATTTCATCGCTTAGGACAACGTTCAATAGTAAATCAAAACAGTATTGCCAAATGTTCGGCCGAAAAAGCAATTTCTTAGGCCGAAACTACACATGAAGGGTTAATGTATGCTAGACTATCCAGTAGAATATATATATATTTATTCTCTTTAGGTTTATAGGCGAGAGAATAAAATCAGATAGCGTTTTTTATTTATTTATTATTATTTTATTTTTTTGCAGTACAGACGTTGTTTCGTTTCGTTCGTCCAATATGTCTGTTTAGGCTCTGGGACAACACAACATCCACCTAAGGGCCTACATATCCCTAGTTTATAGCTTCACAAGCATGTATTAAAGTGTAGCACGTTCTAACACCATAGTCACATGAAACTGACACAATAAAAGGCCACAGTTATTTTACCGAAGCATTCTGTGTTCCTATTGTCACTTGGGCCTTCATACAAACATGGGCATAAATAAAGGTTAACGTTCATATTTCCTATACTGCATTTCATTGACGCTTTCGTGTTTTCACAGTCTCAGAAAAACGTGTTCTTGTATGTAGTTCCTATAAAGGCAGAGCAGGCAGAGCAGGCAGAGCAGGCAGAGCAGGCAGAGCAGGCAGAGCAGGCAGAGCAGGCAGAGCAGGCAGAGCAGGCAGAGCAGGCAGAGCAGAGTGCCCAGGCAGCGTGTCTCTGTCCTCCACATGGTCCGCAGTCCTCCATTAGCACGCCTGCACCGCAGTGCAAATAAATGGGTTGAGTCAGTTTAACCTTCCCGGAGCGTTTACAACAATCCAAGGGCAAAGGACAGTAGAAGACACCGAGAGAAAAAGAACTTAAACGGATTTGATGACACAGTATGGTACAGATAGATACACTTAAAACGATCTAGTAAGCGTATCCGGAAAATTCCACGTTCATCCTAAATATTCTGATAATATTCGATTATTTTTGGGTTTGGGTATTCTGGATGCACGAAAATCATAAGATCTCTTATGTCAGGTTGTTATGTAAGTCATAGTAGTAATAGTCTACTGTTGCCTACTCGTGGATTGGGGTAATTGCATGCAACCATGTGGAAATTGGCCGAATATCAGTATTGCCCTTTAAGGCATCTTACAAACGCGAAGACGTGTTATTAACGTGAACATGATGATTATTACTATGATACATTTTTTTTTTTGGTATTCTGATCATCTTTATTAACATCTAGCATGATCATAATATAATAATAATCATTTGTAGTATAAATTTTTGGGGGGGCGTGTGGACGATTCTCATCGTTATTTATACTTTCAAAGGGGAAATAGTGCTGGCAGTGTACCGTGCATTGTTCCCGTCCGCCTGCAGCTCGTGGTCCTGCAGCCCGTGGCCCGGGCACAAAGCACGCTACTGTTCACATTAATATTCATAGTGCTGCCCCATAGTCTCTGCGCGCGAGAACAGGAACGGGTGTCTCTTTTGTTTGGCTGCTTCAATACGTTTATTCAGCGAAAAGGCGTCCGGGTCTCTGAATGCCTGCAGAGCAGCACATGCCCTGTTTTCATAGAGAGGGTGAATACCTCCAAATAAAATACTAGAAACGAGCTGTCAAAACTAAAGATTTGACCATTCCTTACGAAAGACGAACGTTCATATGTTCCACGTCGAGGAAGCATATTCCTTATTTCATGAAAAAGAAAGAAAATAAATGAAAGACCTGTCTGGACTGGCCTCAAATCTAATCTGCCCGAGAGCCACTCCCTTCTTCAGCACTCTGGACAGCGCCCCTGGTCTCAGTGTAGACTGGACTTTCTCCGTACAGTGAAACGTTGACTGAAATGATTTCGTCTCAACTGAAATATATATATATATATATATATATATATATATATAAAAATACATCTATAAAAACCAACGGCCTTATTCCAGTGCTACGTTTTATTATTTTAGCGTTTGTATATGTTTGTGTTGAGCAGTGATTCCTGTTGTCCTGTTGTTTTACAGCTGCCACCATGATCCCCTAATCTGCTGCAGGAGTGAGACTAATGTCTTTTGTTTAGGATAATCCTGTAATCTGTGATATTTAGAAGGCCTATTTACACTTCAGCCTATAACAATCAGATTGGATTCAGGCCCTCCAAAAGAGGAATACATGTATTTTAGACAAAATGCATGGGGAAATACAGGTGATGAGATTTCTTCAAATCAAATGTTGACCTTTTAATTGCTGTAATATGATTGCTATAATAGGAATTAAGCAGCCTTTCCCAATGGTATTTTCCATGACACTCGGTCCATTGACGTTACGATTACCAGGAATTCTGTCACTATAGTGACTTCTCTTTACCAGGAAGTGTTTGTAACAGTCATTTTGACCAAGATGCTTAAAATGGACGAACAAAACCGATTCACTTTCATACTACTTGCTGTACAAAAACACCTAGCAAGGTTGTTCGGTTTACCTGGGATTTCGTTATTGGATATTAGGATATTGTTTTGTCCGTTTTGCATTTGGTCACGTAAGGTTTCAGTGTTCTGTCCCTGACAGCGTTACAGTGTAGGTGGTCTGTGTACTTGGCAGAGGAGGCAGGCTTCTTGTTTGCGTGCAAGTCTGAGTCCATGTGGAGGCGATGCTGATGCAGTGTATTAAATATTAAGAGAGGTCTACCAGATCCCAGAAATAGAAGAAACCCCAGGCAGGGACAATCTGGGCTGGAACAAGCTGGGCTGGGACAAGCTGGGCTGGGACAAGCTGGGCTGGGACAAGCTGGGCTGGGACAAGCTAGGCTGGGACAAGATAGGCAGGGACAAGCTGGGCCGGGACAAGCTAGGCTGGGACAAGCTGGAATGGGAAAAGCTAGGCTGGGACAAGCTGGGCTGGGACAAGCTAGGCTGGGACAAGCTAGGCTGGGACAAGCTAGGCTGAGACAAGCTGGGCTGGGAAAAGCTGGGCTGGGACAAGCTGGGCTGGGACAAGCTAGACTGAGACAAGCTGGGCTGGGACAAGCTAGGCTGGGACAAGCTAGGCTGGAACAAGCTGGGCTGGGACAAGCTAGGCTGAGACAAGCTGGGCTGGGAAAAGCTGGGCTGGGACAAGCTGGGCTGGGACAAGCTAGACTGAGACAAGCTGGGCTGGGACAAGCTAGGCTGGGACAAGCTAGGCTGGAACAAGCTGGGCTGGGACAAGCTAGGCTGGGACAAGCTGGGCTGGGAAAAGCTGGGCTGGGACAAGCTGGGCTGGGACAAGCTAGACTAAGACAAGCTGGGCTGGGACAAGCTAGGCTGGGACAAGCTAGGATGGAACAAGCTAGGCTGAGACAAGCTGGGCTGGGACAAGCTGGGCTGGGACAAGCTGGGCTGGGACAAGCTAGACTAAGACAAGCTGGGCTGGGACAAGCTAGGCTGGAACAAGCTGGGCTGGGACAAGCTAGGCTGGGACAAGCTGGGGCTGGGGAAAGCTGGGCTGGGACAAGCTGGGCTGGGACAAGCTAGACTGAGACAAGCTGAGCTGGGACAAGCTAGGCTGGAACAAGCTGGGCTGGGAAAAGCTAGGCTGGGACAAGATAGGCAGGGACAAGCTGGGCTGGGATAAGCTAGGCTGGGACAAGCTGGGCTGGGACAAGCTAGGCTGGGACAAGCTGGGCTGGGACAAGCTAGGCTGGAACAAGCTGGGCTGGGACAAGCTAGGCTGGGACAAGCTAGGCTGGAACAAGCTGGGCTGGGACAAGCTAGGCTGGGACAAGCTAGGCTGGAACAAGCTGGGCTGGGAAAAGCTGGGCTGGGATAAGCTAGGCAGGGACAAGCTGGGCTGGGATAAACTAGGCTGGGACAAGCTGGGCTGGAACAAGCTGGGCTGGGACAAGCTAGTCTGGTCCTCCAACAGAAACCCAATGACAATTTTTGCCTGCCTCATTTCAGTAACATGAAATCTGTCTCGCAGTGTTTACTGTAAGATTTTAGTAATTAAATAGTTCCATTTTGATGTGGAATTATTAAGCAATTTTTTTTAAAACCCCCTTTCATCTTTTGCCAGTTGGGTTACCTCCAGAATGGTCACAGATACCATATAGCCTGCTTGGATATTGCCACCATTTGCGGATGCCGGCGATGTTGTCAGTCTTCCTGGAGGGACATCCATGCATACATCAGAAGTTTGGAGTTGTTTTATTTATAGCGTATCGCCTAAAAGCTTTTCGTATCCTTCCGTTCTCTTTCTTTGGCATGAGAATCTCTGGGCAGTTCGAGCTTCCGCTTGTGTCAGCCAGTCTCTCCGGCCACCCAGCGCCTCCTGATCGCTGGGTTATATAACCAGAACTTCCCCACTTGACACTATGGATGGGTGCCCTGCCATGCTTCACTTCAGCTGGCAGATCCGATTCGCCTTGATTCTGTGTCTTTGTCCAGAGAGCAGTCTTTTTTTTTGTCAGTTGGAAAAACACATTCTGTCCGTGAGTGACAATATCTATATTTGATCCGTACAAATGCACTGCCTGTATTCAGGGATTGAAATGCATGTATTCTCTTCGCTGTCCTCAAAATAAAGGGCTTATTGAAGGAACCATTATATTTATGTGATGGATGGCTTCTGCACTGTGCTGCAGCTCTCGTGTCGAGATAAGGGTTTTATTTTTAGTCTGTTACGATTCTTCTCTGACGCTCTCCCTTCTTGTCAAAGGGGATTCGACTCGCAACATATTCGTTATGATTCCGCAAACCCTTAGAAGAAAAGAATATTAACACTAGGGGAAAATGATGCCTGCCTGTTAAGAGCTGGTTTTGATCTTGATCTCAGTCGCCCTCGCTCACTTAAACTGGCTTTGCCTCGTACACAAACACACACACACACACACCTCAAAGTCAGCAAGTCAGTGTGCAATTAGCAACTGTCTTTCAGCTGCTGTTACCTGGGCAACCTGGGTTTGAAGCAAGGTTCAGAGGAAGAAAACAGGTTAGGCTGGGGAGAGGGGAACTGCTCGATAGAAGCCGTTTCCAAGAGGGTAGGAAACGTAACGGACGGAACTATATTTGCTATCGGCCAACAGCGTCCAAACATCATCGCATAAACCGTCGTCGACGATTCCAGGCCAGTAGGTTTGCAGGGTAATTCAGACTAGCCTTTACGGTGACCCCTTCAGAGTGTTTGAGTCATCCGCCGGCGTTTTTTAGCCTGAAAAACCTCCTTTTCAGATGCCAATCAG
>CM059326.1:11872496-11902496 GCA_030340685.1 Protosalanx chinensis | reverse complement strand
AGCACAACAAAAGCAAATAGCTCCTCCGAGCAGGAAATATTTTAGATCAAAGGGATTTCCTCCTCCCTCACCAGCCAAAACGAATCCAGCAGATATTTCAACACTGGCAGACCAGCCCACACACATGGCAAAAGCACACACACGCGTAGCCACACACCTCCTGTATGTGCACACATCCCACTTGTCTAGTGGAGCGTTGTGGTTGGCTAGGCTAGGGCTCTCTGGTTGGTTCTTTGGGGACTTTAGACTCACTGGCAGTGCACGGCGCCCTCTGGAGGTCAGCCGCTGAAGACGCTGCATGATCAATGAAACAGCCCTTCCTTTTCTGGGATATCGCAAACTAACTTCTCCACCCCCTTCATTCTCCCTCTTGCGTTGCAGACTCGACAATTTACTAAACGCCAGCTACGGAGTCAAGAGGTAAATGCCAAAGGTGTACGTTCAAATAGCATCCATACCTCAAAAATATATACCTCAAAACAAAGTGACCGGAATACCAACTGCTGATTTGAGAAATTAGAGATAATGTTCTAATTTACTATTCACACTGTCCATTCAACTGTAACACAAGCATCCAGGACAATTAACACTATCTGCACACACTTCAGGCAGTCTTAAGACTCCTTACAGCAGGGTATTCTGGCATGGCTTTGTTGAACCTTTTCGTTCTTTTGTTTTGATTGATGGGATGGATTTGTACGTATTTCTTTCTGAACTAACATTATCAGTTTGGGTTGCTTTAATGTCTCCTTTTTTTCCACCAGCATGGACATACCAGATTGCGTTTGCGTCTCCCTCTGTTTGCTCCAGTTTTTTCCTATGATTTCATTTTCCCGATTTGCTTTTCATCCCTCTCTAGGTTTCTGTGTTTTGTTCAATATTGTGATTTCTGTTGGAACATCGTGATTTCCGTGTCTGATTTTTCCAGAGACATTTGGTCAGCAGAGAATATGACTAAAATATGCAGAGGGTGTGGGTGTGTGTGTGTCATAGCCCACGGTGTCGTTTTCGCGTGAAAGCAAGGGGAGTTTTCCAACCGCTGCCGTGCCCACGCACGCATTTATCTACTTAAGGAAATGGGGACTGAGATGGTGGGGTCCAGACCCTCCGTTGCCTGGCTCCTCTATGATAACGGGGGCAGTACGTGCCTGTGTTAGACAGTAGCGTGCTGGTTGCTGTGTAGAACTTCAGAATGACACCCATGGTAGTTCTCCCTCTCTCCTTCCCAGGTTCTCTCCCATAACCATCGACAGCATGACCAGCCTGGCAGGGGTGAACCTCACCGGACCCACCGGAGCAGGCTGGTGCATCTTCGTGTACAACCTGTCCCCCGAAGCGGACGAGAGCGTCCTGTGGCAGCTGTTCGGCCCGTTTGGCGCCGTTACAAACGTCAAGGTCATCCGTGACTTCACCACCAACAAATGTAAGGGCTTCGGCTTTGTTACCATGACCAACTACGACGAGGCGGCCATGGCCATCGCCAGCCTCAACGGCTACCGCCTCGGCGACCGAGTCCTGCAAGTCTCCTTCAAGACGAGCAAGCAGCACAAGGCCTGAGGAGAGGTGCGGCTCCAACCTGCTGCTACAGCCTGCAGGGAGAGTACCTGAGCTCCCTGTACGACCACTCTACATGGGCCTGGACTGAGTCTCTCTCTGACACACACACACACACATACGCAAACAAACACTCACTTTCTCACACACACACACTTTCAAACACACACGATACCAAAACATATCCACACATCCAAACAAACACCCACACAATGATAGTCAGAGTTTCAAACAAATACACAAGTAGAGTTTTTTTTCTTTTTTCTCTCTTACACAACATGCTAGTCCTCCCCTGCGTTTGCCTGGATTGAATTAGTAGGGGTGCATAGTTGTTCTGTGGGGGTGGGTTTGAGAGGCGTCCATGAGGGAGACCGTCTAACGAATGTGACAGAGAATGTGTGCTGAGTGCTTTGATTGAATTCAGGCAAATGACCACTGCTGAACAAAATGATCAAAAATCGAAAAACGAAGAGCAAATATGTGCAATTTACCCAAACTCTTACCCAACCAACTCTCCCGGCATCTCGCTGGAGAAGATGTAGTCACTTTTTTTACACTTGGGCATTTTGAATCAGTGATTTTTTTTACGATCAAAGGAAAATAATTAAAAACAGTGTTCTCTTATATACGTATATTAAAAATATAACTATATATTCAATATTTAAGGTGGTTAAATAGCCGAGTATGTAAGCATTTTCTAGAAACGTTGACTACTGTTCCCTAGCTCTGCATGAAGTGGCGCCTGGTTTTTAGGGCCATTTCTCTATTTGAGCTGAGACCCCATATGATTTAGGTGAAGTAATGGCTACTGGTCATAGCGAGGAGCAGCTAGATGGACCTTACAATCACGCAATTTCCTCACAACACACGAGAAAGTCTCACAGGAGAAAAACCACCGCTGGACTAAAACAGGACACACATTTACCACAGAAAGACACTTTCACAAAACCACCTTTCAATAGAGGATAGGTAACACCATCGTTTCGGTCACTGAAGCTGAGCGATCTCCTTGAATTTTCACAACATGTTTTGTATTCATGAGAATGGATTCCACAACAAGCAGCTGTCCCAGATTTCTTTTGTTCTTATGGAGCCAGTGTTCCTGAGTGATGAATTTTAGAGAGAAAATATTTCACCAAATCACAGAGCCACTTTACCCTAACCTCGAACCTGAACAGGGCTCCACAAAACAGCAGGCCTGAGGCAGACTGAGAGAACGGACTTCTAGATCTTTCTATTCCTTCTGCTATGCCACGCACTCCTCAATGTCTTTTCAATCCCTTACAAGAAGCGTATCATCAGAATTATTCCCATCATCGATTGGATAACAAGTCATGCCTGCTCATTTTAGCCAGGGCATGTATATCATACAAACAAATCATATAAACGAACAAAACAGTAGCTATTCTATTTCTTCATTTCATATCTGATCGGCACTACCACCAAAATAGCGGTTCCCAAAATATCCCATTTGCATGAAAATTATTTACGGCATACTTGATGAAATGTTGTGGTGACTGGAGTTTGGGCTGCAGCATCGTGACCTTGTACAGTATGTATGTACCATGGGGAGAGCTATTGGCTTACAATATCAATACATCTGCACAGAGTAGATTCAATAAGGTCAACTGTAGTCAAGACATTCTGCTTTTTGTTTTTATATAACGCTGTGTTAGCCAAAGAGGAAGACGATCTCTTTGAAAGGATTACATTAGATAAATCTATTTTTATACATACAAAAAGAACAAGACCTTGTGCTGAATTTTTACAGATTCTTGAGCTTGGCTGAAATTGGGACTCCACAGGGGGCAGGGAGGGGAGGGGGAGGAGAAAGGTTCGAACTCACCTTTTCAAATGTACGAAACGAGAGAGAAATCCGACATCGATCATCACGAATCAACGCAGTTCCCTGATTAGCAAATCATATTGAAACATGTCAGCATCTATAACATGCGAGTGTAGAAGAAGTCCTACAATGTTGTTCTGAGATTGTATACGATGTTGTTTCGATCACGAGGCAGTAAAGTGCAGTGCGGATATACTAAGCAGGACCTGTTACTGTTGGTCCATGTTTGGCTGCTTGAGTCACAGAGAGGTTTAAAGCAATTCCTAATAACACCAATCTTGACTGTAACGATCTGACATCACACTTAGCCAAAGAATTTGATTGAATTTCAGTATCAGTATGGTTTGATTCAGTCTAACTATATCAGTCCCAACATTTATTTACTGCATGAGGATACCTTTTGAGTTGTGTGCCATCATTGAGTCTTACTATCACAGATCTTCATATGAGTTTGCACTCGCCCAAATGCGAATCCCCAAACTTAACACAGCATATCACACTTGTTCCTGTGGTGAATGAATATCACTTAGCCAGAATGCTTGGATTTGCATTCGTACACTATAGGTCCATATCACTGGATGGTCTAATGGTCTGTACACTGGATGGCCCATCTTGATACGTGCTTACAACATCTTTTTTAAGACAGCAGTGTTTGAATTGAACCCAATGCTCTTGCACCTCCTCTTCTTTGCCTTTGGCGTTTTATCATCTTAAAACCATTTCATCTCCTGTTTGGCCCTGATGACCATCATCATTGGTGGAGTGCCGAGTGCCGACCAATAAAACAAACAAACAGCAACATCCAATCACAAGCAAGCCTTTTTTCACTTCTGCTCTGGAGAAGGGGGCACGTTAAGCTGACCCAGCAGCACTTGGGAGAGTCCAACAGTGAAAGTTAGGGAACGAAACAGAAATGTCTGGCCAAATCCAGACTACTATAGTTAACTAACACCCCCCCACCCCCCACCCCCCCTCGACCAAAAGCCCAAATGGTCCCTCCATATACCGTCAATACAGAGACCCATCTCCCTCCCACCTGCAGTAGAGAGACAGTGTAAATGGCTGGAGGCCACAGTACTGCACCGCTTGAGCAACAATAATAATCATTTAAAAAGACAAAAAAACTTTCCTATGGAACAGTAAGTGCAATGTGCTTTGTTTTTATATTGACTGAGAACAAAAGATATATATATTTTTAAAAAAAGAAATTAAACGTCACACTGAAATGGTTTGCGGAATAGAGAAAGGATCAAATGTAGAGAGAGAGAAAAAAAAGTGTTAATGAACAGATTAATTAACAGAGAATCAAAAAGGCGCCAAGAGCTCCGATCTCTAAATGTCCATAATCCCTTCCAGTCCCCAACTACTGCTCTAACCACGCGAGGTCAAACTAACTGCATATCTGGGTGAATTATAGAGCAAATTCAAAAGACCTTGAAAGGAATACTGTCTAATATATCATCAGTTTTAGCCCATGTCGATTTCAGAATATCATTTTCTTGTAATTTATTGATTTATTTTACATATCAAGTTTCACTTGTTAACTTAGCGTATTTGTGTTGTTGATGTTGCCATAGAAGACACACATGGGTCAAAGTTTTTATTTGGTTGCTTTGATTGGGTACAATTTGTTATGATTTTTATTCCATTATTTAATTAGTTGCAGTTCTTACAGTGTATGCCGATTTTAGACTTAGTTAGAATTTTATTTAAATCAAACTGTGTTCAATTGTGTTTGTAAAAGTCTGTGGTAGCTTTTGTTGCAACATAAATAATTTAAACTGAAAAAATTCAAGATAGCGCCAACAAACTTGTATTATTTGGCGACTTTAAGCTTGTAGTTTTAACTTATTGTTAACTTAAAAACTATTTATTATTATTATGATTATTATTATTGCCTCGTATAAAGTATGTTTTGTGTATATTTATGGTTTATTTCATTATATTTGCAAGTTTAAAAAAAATTAAGTTTGCCAAAATTGTGGTTACACCATTTCTTTCTTAAAAAGGGAACAAATAGATTAAAAACAGCTTTAGAAGTACGATTTGGAAAAGTTCTCCATAGTCAAAGAATGCACTGCTATATTTAACTAATTGAAGTGTATAAACATACATGCTGTGTGTTAGATGTTATGCCTTTACTGCCTGTGTTCTGTTTGTCTTGTTAAATGAAAATCTTTTGATTATTTAATCTAATCACAGTCTTGTTTTTCTGGCCACTTTGAGAACCCCTGAGATAGTGAGGATGTGGGGATCTGGGGCCAGGCTGTGGTGCCTGGGGCCAGGCTGTGGTGGTGGTGCCTGGGGCCAGGCTGTGGTGGTGGTACCTGGGGCCAGGCTGTGGTGGTGGTTCCTGGGGCCAGGCTGTGGTGGTGGTTCCTGGGGCCAGGCTGTGGTGGTGGTTCCTGGGGCCAGGCTGTGGTGGTGGTTCCTGGGGCCAGGCTGTGGTGGTGGTGGTGCCTGGGGCCAGGCTGTGGTGGTGGTACCTGGGGCCAGGCTGTGGTGGTGGTGCCTGGGACCAGGCTGTGGCCTTCAGCAGGGTCTTACACAAGCCTGGGGCTCCATGTGCTATCAACAGGCTTTACTCCTATTACTGGAAAGGTTCACGACTGAATACAACACGAGAGGTATCTCAGTCTGTGGAGGCTTCCTCTACTTGTTCCCTCTGATCTGACACTGTTGAATTGGACCCCTGATTCCAAGTGGACACCTCAGTTCCAGTGAAGGTAATCGAGGGGGAACAAAAAAAGGAAGCCGCTTGAGCTGATTGAGATGCAGCCCAGAGCTTGTAAGCAGCGAGAACTGCAGGAGGAAAGGAAGATTGTGGGTCACGTGGGCTTAAAAGGGGTCAGTGGTTCGTCTGTTTCTCAACCAACTGTATTTTGTGTCTATTTATTTAGAAGAAGGGACACAGAGTAACTTATTGATGTTCTTCTTACATTTTCCTGGAATGGTAGAACAAATCAGAGGAGAAAATGATCAATAAACCTACTGGCATTCATGTCGGTAGAAAGAGATCGAAATCTCATACTTCCAAACATGACCAAATGAACAAAGACAAAACGTTACCAAGAAAAATAAACCTTTCAGTTTAGTTTAGGATATTTATTACTGGGATTTCAGCTGAAGACGCTTGAAGACTTTTTCATGGAATTGTTTAATTATTTGTACTTTACATGCCAGAAAAAAAAATAAAAAATAAAAGTTACAAATCTGAGTGAACCAAGTTGCTTTTATTTGTTAAATCTTGTTGATGTGCTTAAAACGTGTTTAGATTATGCTTGATTTTCCTAATCTTTATAGGATTGTTTTGTCATGCATGCACAACATGTAGTTGGAATAATTACAACGATGGGGAATTTCATGTCAAAACGTTCTCAGACTCAGGCACAGAAATAAGTCTCACAACACAATTCTAACCGTTAACCCAGTGTTGTTAATGGTTAGCATGTTTGTTAGCTTTTTGGAGGTACTGAACCCCACAAGTTTCCTGTGCGCATTCACCGAACTCTTCTTAATTGGTCGTGTCATCACGAATCATGAGTCGGATGTGTGTCCTGACCTCCGCCGGACCCCTGAGACCGACTCACCGAACCCCTGGGGTTCGATCGAACCCAGGTTAAGAACCACTGCATTAACCTCTCTGTGATACTGAAAAAGTTACATTTCTGAATTAATGGTCCTTTAGCTTCAAATGGGTATCAAATCTTACCAATACCAACATGCTTTAAACTGACTTAAGGCTAATGAATGATGTCTTAGTTCAAATGCTATTTTATTACACCTTTTCTGACAAACACAGAAAAGCATGCCGCAAGAATACTTGCCTCAGGGGGGAATGTCTCTGTACTTGCTGTAAGTCGCTCTGGATAAGAGCATCTGCTAAATGAATACATGTGAATATTTGTGTTTCGCATTTAGATAAAAGAAGCGAAATCAGATCATTTTTAAAATCATCTTTATTCAGATTTTTGGGTTGGAATGACATTAATATGGACACCAACTGACACTAGGTCAGATCGTTACAACAAAACAGGTGACAAACAGAAGTCTGGCCAACATAAGAATGGAAATGTATTTCAGCAACACTCCCTCTCAGAAACAGTAGTGCTCTGCCTGTCCCCACAGTGGTCCCAAAACAACCTGGAAAACCCCCCCAAAGAAAACATTAACAAACGAACATGTGACTTGCAACGCACGCTAACGTTTCCTTCCAAAGGTCAGGTCAAAGGTCAGAGGGACACAGCAGGTGGTCCGGCATCTGCAGACGTACCTCTCAGGTTCCCCCCCTAGAGCTCCTGGTGGTCGTGGGGGGCCGGGTCCCCGCTGGGGGGCTCCTGGCACACCGCAGGGGTGGTGAACTCCATCAGGTACTCGCAGCGGCTGGGCTCCGAGGTGGACGTCACCACCGTCTCCTTCCCGCAGGTCAGCTTCACCTGAGCCCAGCAGCACACCGTCAGCATCTCAACCCTCTCGGTCCCTGTGACGACCCTGCCTGGATGTCCAGCTCCCCGGACTACGCTTCCTGCTCCGCTCCCATAGGGAGTCAGATTGCTCGGCGGGTTAAGGCGTTGGCCTTGTGAGCGGAAGGTTGTGAGTTCGAACCCTGGCTGTGGCTATGGGATGTTGTGTTCTTGGGCAAGGCACTTCACCCTACTTGCCTCAGCGAGAATGTCCCTGTACTTACTGTAAGTCGCTTTGGATAAAAGCGTCTGCTAAATGAGTATTTATAATTTATTCATTTCCTTAGCAGTACCGAGTTGGATTCAAAGCGCCCGAGCGCTCGCAATCGGCTGAATGGCATTCCAGGAAACGATGGGTGAAAGGTGGCATCGTGTCACTAATCTACAACTGAACGAATTGGATCAGACTGGATCCGACTGGGCTAGAGACTTACTGTAGTGGATCTGTTGGGCCCTTGCCAGCAGCCTGTCCCATGGTCATACTTCATCAGGGAGTAGATGTTGCCCTCTGGGCCTGACCATGTGCCCCAAGAGCTAAGGGACACACAGAGAGACACCACAGTGGTTATGTACCATCATATCAGCCTTCAGTAAAATGACGTCACGACTAGAAGGTTCTCTCTTACCCAAGGTTGGTCTCCGATCCCCCAAACTTGGGCTTCTGTGTTACTCGATTAAAAGGACACAGTCTATAAATGTATCTGAAATGAGAAGATAATGGTGACAAGAGGTACTAAAGTAACGCACTCCCACCTTGACCAAACAACACATGAGGGGGAGACTTACTCGCTGGTGCTCAGTTCGTAGCACTGGCTGTAGAGGTAAGCAAACTCGGCGCTGGGCCCGAAGTCGAAGGAGATCTCCTTCTCTAGGCTCCTGGACACAGAAAACGCAGGTTTTAAAATGGCGGATGGATCGACTTTTTCATCCGCAGGTTTCCAGCCGGACGGGTCATCAAGTCACGGCGACCGGCCCTCACTTGATTTGGTCGTCGATCTCGCGGAGCGCTCGCTCGGCCTCGTTGAACTCGTCGCGGGCTTTCTGCGCAGCTGAAGGGAGGGGAGGGAAGGCGGTGTTACATGACATCATCTTTCAGCAGCCTTCACACACACTCGCGCACACACACATGATTTGTCTGTTTCAGCAGGTCCTTCAGTCAGGAGCGCGTCCTAAGCAGAGCGCTGTGGAAGCTCACCCTCAATCAGGCTCTGGGTCTCTGGGTCGTAGGGGGGCATGGACACCTGGTCCTCTTCCTTCTTCTCTGAGGTGGATGGTGTGGGAGGTACCTACAAAGACAAAACCAAGGGTCACTTCTACACTCACATTTTAATATATATATATATATTTTTTTTTTTTTTACATTATTGTACAAATTCCAGGTTTCTGGCAATCTTCCTTGTTCTGACTGTGATCCATTTACATTCAGTCATTCAGCAGACGCTCTTATCCAGAGCGACTTACAGCAAGTACAGGGACATTCCCCCGCTGAGGCAAATAGGATGAAGTGCCTTGCCCAAGGACACAACGTCATGTTGCCACAGCCGTGTTCAAACCACTGCATCCTCCTAGTCCCTTTTCGGACTATAAGTCGCACATTTTTCCCTGGTTTGGCTGATCCTGCGACTTACTCTTTTGAATTACTTTTATATATTACAAATATTATATATCAAAATGAAATGTCTGTTCTTGGTCTCAGATTTTATCTAATACATTTCCCACCCAAACATGTGACATAGTCCAGTGCAACTGGTGTTTTATTTCTTCTTCATTATGCATTTTTTGGCTGGTGCGACTTAAAACTTCGGAGCGACCGGAAAATACGGTAGTATAAATGATTGTGAGAAATCATGTGAGCTGAGTACAATTTAGATTGGCGAAGGTAATGTTTGTTTGTACATTTTGCGTATTGCACTATCTGTCCATTTTGCACGTCCGCTTTGCACATCTGCACATCTGTTACTGCACCACTGTACATTTTGTTCATTTTGCACACCTGCTCATTGCATCCTTTGCACTAACTGTACATACATGCAACCTGGTAATTTCTGTTTAAATTCTGTTTACCACTGTAGCATATTGTACCTATGTACACACACTGTATATTCTGACTATACTGTTCATACTATGTATATTCCAAGTATACCCATATTTAATATATTCTGTTGGATTAACTGTTTTGCACTTCTGGTTGGATGCTAACTGTATTTCGTTACCCTGTACTTGTACCTGTGTAATGACAATAAAGTTGAATCTAATCTAATCTAATCTACCTCCCCCTGCTTTCTCTCTGTGAAGAACAGACCTTAGGTAGACGCACTCGTGCGTACCTTACTATCCTCATCTTCGGGCTCGTCGTCGTCCTCGTCATCGTCTTCGTCGTCGTCCTCCTCTTCGCCGACGTCTTCCTCTGGGTAATGGTCTGCTTCGCTGTCAGGGACCGGCTCTCTCACCACCTCCTCCTGGGGGGGCTCCACCGGTGCCTGGCTGTCTGCCTGCGTCCCCCCCCCCCACACACACGGTCACCCACATCCCTCCTCCCAAGAGAGACTTTCCATGTGGAGTGTAGATCTGCCGTTACCTCTGATATGTATTTGTCTTTGATTCTGCTCCAGGTGCTCTCAAACAGCGTAGTGTCGACCCGGTCGAGGGACCCCAGCAGGTCCTGGTGAAACAGAACAGAATGTGTCCTGTTAAGCCTCTGTTGGAGCAGCTAGGAGAGGGAAAACAATCTAATCTGATCCAATCCACTGTAGAAGCTATACTGGTATCTTGTAGCGAGCTGGAACGTGTTCCCAGGAACCCAGAGAGAAGAGAAAAGACTGCCCTCGACGGAGCGCCTTACCTGGGCCTCCGCTTCTGTCAGCTCGCCATCCGAATCTGGGTCAAGCTCCGGGTGGGACTGAAGTTCTGCCACCGAAACACTGGGATGAAGAAGAACCAACACTTTAGTCACCACGGAGGAATCTCCGGACGACAGGGGAACCGATCGATCTGAGACCCAGAGAAAACTCCTCACTAGCCGTCCGCGTCATCATCCAGCTCCAGGAACGCCTCGGCCATCCTCGCCTTGTCCTTCTCCACGCGAACGATCTCTTTCTGCTCTAAAAATATTCAACAAAAAGGGGATTTATTTATTTTTAAATTAAAACTTAAGAACACCACTAGCTTAAAAAAATATATTTTTTTAATGAAAATGACTGTTTTTATCAGTAGCATTTATTACAGACCTGTCTTTTTCCCTTAGCAGAGGCACTATCTCCTCTGGTTATTTCATAAGGTCCTTAATACTTATTGCGTAATTATTTTTTTTTATTAAGAGTTGAAAATGTATTTTCCTCATTTATAAAAAAAAGAAATCACATAATTGTTTGAAAATCCCAGCTCTCCTGTGTTAACCATCATTTTGATTTCCTTTGGTGATACTTTCCATCTCCCTTTCGGGTCTAATAACGGCATTGTTTCAGTACAGAAGCCAGTCTGTGCCAGAGGACAACAAAATGTCAGCGTCCGTTAACTGGAACATACCCTCCCAGGCCTTCAGGTGGCGCTCTTTAGCTTCCGATTCAGGCTGTTCTGCCGTTTCCTTCACTGTTCGATACGCCTCCAGCTTCTCCTCAGATTCCTTCTTTTTGATTTGAAGGTCTTTCAGTTTGGCCTGCAGAGGAAAACGAACACACGTTTGAAAAAGCCTGTTGAAGTCGATGAAAGTGTTGTACCACGAGCGAACAGCTTCTCAGGTTCGTTTTTTCCATTCACATTTAATAATTTAGCAGACGTTTTTATCCAGAGTGACTTGCAGCACCTTGTGTTCCCCCCCCCCCCCCCCCCCCCCCAAGGACACAACGTCATGTTGGCACAGCCAGGGTTTCGAACCAAGTACCTTCTGATTACGAGCCCGACACCCTAACCCCTCAGCCACGTGACTCCTCACCTGTTTGTCCTCTTGACCACTTTTGGCTTCATGTATCAGTTGCTGTTTGAGCAGGAAGCCTTCCTTAGCTACCTCATGCAGCTTCTGCAGATTATCCCTCTCTATGCGGCCCAAATCCCTGGGGAGCACAGCCACGCAATCAGAACAGGGACCATATGGAGGAACTTGTACAATAATACAGAGTCATAACAACAACATATCAAAATCACACTACTGGTGGGTTAGTGCTAAATATATAACGGTGTAAAAGAAGGGACGTTCCTGTTTGGTGGTTCAGTCTCAAGGAAACATGTGATCCGGTCCTGAACGATCTGTTTTTTTGATGAACTTCTCACTCACAGCATCTGACAGCCTCCACCCTGACTCTATCCCAAGAAGATGACCTGAGTAAAGACTGTCAAGACAACTGCTCACCTGCAGGTGTTCTTACATGCTGCGCCACTGTTGTACTCATCTGTAGTGTCACAGCAGTCTGTGGAGGGAGAGGAAGGGGAGAGAAAGGGGGGAGAGAGACAGACAGAGAAATAGAAAGAGAGGGAGATAATTACAGAGAGAGAGAGCAAGAAATAGAGAGAAAAGGGGGGGAGAGAAAGAGAGAATTAGAAAAAGAGAGAGGGAGAGAGAAATACAGAGAGGGAAAGAGAATTACAGAGAGAGAAATAGAGAGAAAGAGGGAGAGAGATAAAGAGAGAAAGAGGGAGAGAGAGAGAGGGAGAGAGAAAGAGAGAGAGAGAGAGAGAGAGAGAGAGGGAGGGATAGAGAGCCTCACACACCTGTACACACTTCAAGAAAGCCCCAGACTCTGACAGCAGAGGTCATGGGGAACTGACCTTGACCTCCTGGTCAAGTGAACACTGTCATTTCTTACCACAGATGCCATCGTTGATGCGTGAAGAGGGGATGAAGGCGGACCTGAAGCCAGCATTGGTGCAGTGGAAGCTGCCATTAGGGCAGGCAGCTGTGCCTGCAATGCATAACAGGGATGCATGCTTGAAATGGCAGGTATGATTCATGATACTGTGGAAGAAATTATATTTCCTGTGTACTTATATTAATCACTACTGAACACACCTTCTCTGAAGACTGTTGCAACGTCTTTACCGCCTGACTGTCACTATCTATGTTTACATTCTTGTGCCCTATAAAAGAATGCTCTCTTGCCTTCATCCTGAGAGAGCCATGATTGAGACCTAAGCCTTGTACCGTCTTCATTTTGTTGCCAGAGGTCTGGTAATTTCTCTCCCAATCTGCAGATTCTTAAATACGTATTAAACCCAGAACTCAACTGAACTGTCACTCCGTTTATGAAGAGAAGGACAAAACACTTTCTTCAACAATACCTAATACATTAAGACAGCGGCACTTGATCCCTTGCAATGATAACTGTACGCCAAGACGAATCTCTCCTGTGTTGAGATCTTCATACCTGGCTCATCAGATCCATCCTTGCAGTCACAGTAGTCATCGTTGACCCTGTCGAAGGGGATGGTGCGAGAGCCATCCAGACAGGTGAAGGGTTTGTCTTCTTCGTAGAACTGACGCTCTGGGCAAAAGATGAGGATCGTTTATTCACTCAGCACATGATCAGGCGGTGAAGAAGAACACGTTTACCTACATCCACATACTCTTGCGTGTGAGAACGTCTAATGAAGCAATCAGATGTCAGTCAAATGGAACTCGGTCAATCCACTGCCTTTAAGGTAATATACTGCCTTTAAGCTGACTTGATACAGGAATATATACTAATATACTGCCTTTAAGCTTATTTGATACAGGAATATATACTAATATACTGCCTTTAAGCTTACTTGATACAGGAATATATAGTATAGTAATATACTGCCTTTAATTTCAAGCTTACTTGATAGAGGAATAAATACTAATATACTGCCTTTAACTTCAAGCTTACTTGATAGAGGAATATATACTAATATACTGCCTTTAACTTCAAGCTTACTTGATAGAGGAATATAAACTAATATACTGCCTTTAACTTCAAGCTTACTTGACAGCAGAATATATACTAATATACTGCCTTTAACTTCAAGCTTACTTGACAGAGGAATATAAACTAATATACTGCCTTTAAATCCAAGCTTACTTGATAGATGAATATATACTAATATACTGCCTTTAACTTCAAGCTTACTTGACAGAGGAATATAAACTAATATACTGCCTTTAAATCCAAGCTTACTTGACAGAGGAATATATACTAATATACTGCCTTTAAATCCAAGCTTACTTGATAGAGGAATATATACTAATATACTGCCTTTAAATCCAAGCTTACTTGATAGAGGCACGCCGCGGGGTCGCTGGATCTCTACCCCAGTGCAGGAGCACACAGCCAGGCTGATCATCAGGAGGATGTGGGCAGCAGACATGGTGCTGGATGATGCTGTTTGCAGATGATCTGAGAAGATTCCCAAGTTCACGTCAAAGAAATCCCCGTTCGTGTGGTATTACAGTATATACAGACGCTAGACAGTGTTCACCAACAGCCCAACATTTGCTTAACTATAAGAAAATTTATAATAATAAACTAATAATGTTAGCTCCACCTTACCTAGCGCAGTGGCAGCAAAAGCTAACAAGCTAGGTCGCTAATTATGTAGCTAGTTAAATTATATGACAATGGCAGACTTTGCACTGAGAACATGAGGATTGTAATTGCCTATACTGTCTACGAGAAGGATAGATTTATGATAATTAAAAGTATATAATATTAGAAGAATAGAGAGTGAGAAGCTAATCATTCATTACCTTTCCTTCTTCTGCACTGCCGACAACAAAACACTCTGAGGACGTGAGTGACGTAGGATAAGGTGTTTCTCTCTGATTGGACAGCGGCACGTGTTCCGCTTGGTGATTGGTGGAAACGTAAGGCGACCGAAGAAGAGGAGGATTCTGGGTGAATGCGTCGGAAGCAGCCATCTCATGCAAGAAGATCAAGTCCAATAGAAGCAACAGAAGCACATGGTGTCTGGACCATATAGACATTATCTTCTTCTTTATACATGTCTATGGTCTGGACCATATGGTCTGGACTGTGTCCTTACTTCACCATGTTCTGTATCAAATAAACGGGAAATTAAATACATATATTCCCATATTTAGATATGGCCTGGGCATAATTCATCTGGAATAAATATGCACTAGTATTGTGGCAGGGTGGAAGGTTTTCTTTAAAATAAGGTTGTTATAGAAAGTCAAACTTTGCATGTTTGTTTTAATATAAAAATCTTCCTTTATTTGTAATCTTAACACACTTTACAGTACCGAACAGTGAAATAAAAGAAAAATATACTGATATATAATTATTTTATATATAGATGTTTGCTTATTAAATGCATTTTATTCACAAAATGACACTTCAGTTCTCTCAGAGGAAAACCTTTCATAAAAATAATATAATAGAAAATAACTTGGACACATTTTACACATTACGGCAATATAATTTACAAATATTACAATCATTTCATGTGTTTTTTTTAATTCATATAATTTTACTATTTTGTGAACAAACAAATGAATTAAAGCCCAGATAATTTCTCTGAATGATTCTATGACCAAAGTGATTTAGAATTAAAAGAGGAGATTATTCTAGAAATGGCAAGGTCGTGACCCTTTAAAGTTGCAACCCTTTTTTTTCTTCCATCTGAGTCACACCATGTGACAAGAACAGTCCAAAACACTGGTATGAGCTTTCCTGGATTATTAATGGCGATCATTTTCAAAGACATTTGTTTATGCCAACAGAACATGGGCAAATAACAATAAAAGGGTCAGGTACCCGATGGAATGCAATCAGTGTAACAGCTAATTATCAATCATCCGACACATAGACCCACACTACTGAAACCACATCACCTACCTTACGACCCGCCCAGAAATAAAGTGCTGGTACAAAATATTTTTCTGACTGTTTGTATACAATTAGAAATTACACAATTCAGAGTGTGTGAGAAAAAGGACAGCACAAGAGAGGACAGTAGAGAAGAGAAGAATGAATGTGTCAGGATTTGGCCTATAGTGCTTAAGTGATTTAATTTACTACCTCAGTCTTATAACAACCATACAAGGTAATTTGTCAGTGATGATGACAAATATGCTTGGATAAATTTATAATGTACAGTCCAACATTACATTATATACAAAACAACCTGCGGTAATGCTAGTAGCTAGACTATCAATATGTTGTTCGATTTCCAGACCATCCACCAGAATGATACAAAAATAAAAACTGTACACAAACTGTTCAAAGAAAACACTTCTGGTATTTTCTATGGTTTTCTTTTCATCATTTAAAAACAATGGCAGCGATCAATCAATTGAATAATTCCTTAATAAGAAACGATTGCTACAGTATTGTGTTAAAATGGCAATTAAATTGGTGTTTGTTTTTTATAGCTCATAACAACGAAAAGCCGCAAAAACAAAGTCACATCTTCAGAGACAGGTAGGTGCATCATGGGAATGTCAGATTCGACTGCAACAATAACCATGGATTCCCATTCCACCTATCAAAGGCCAGAGCAGTGACCCCACAAAGCTGCTCTATCCAATCACAGAGCTGGCCAGACACCCAGGATCCTCTTCCATGAGGCACAGGATTCTTAAAATAAGCCCAGTTACTGACCAGCAGAAACCAGCTTCGTATGCCCTCGATAGAACCTTCCTGATTGCATTTGACCCTATGAAAAATCCCAAGTCAAACTGTAACCTTTACAAGGCCTGACCATCAATCCAGAATAATGATGATTGTGTGTGTGACGAGCTAGTTTGTGGCAACAAAAGACACCCTCTCCCTATTTATCTCTCTCTCTCTCTCTCTCTCTCTCTCTCTCTCTCTTTCTCTCTCCCTCTCTCTCTCTCTCTCTCTCTCTCCCTCTCTTTCTCTCTCTCCCTCTTTCTCTCTCTCTCTCTCTTTCTCTCTCTCTCTCTTTCTCTCCTCTCGCTCTCTCTCTCTCCCTCTCTCTCTTTCTCTCTCGCTCTCTCCCTCTCTCTCTCTCTCTCTCTCCCTCTCTCTCTCTCCCTCTCTCTCTCTCCCTCTCTCTCTTTCTCGCTCTCTCCCTCTCTCTCTCTCCCTCTCTCTCTCTCTCTCTCTCCATCTCCCTCACTCCCTGTCTCTTTATCTCTCTAAATAGACCTTCACATTCATCATCAGAAACCTCCATCCCTACCTCTTGCAATTTGACATTTATTCATTTATCAGACGCTTTTATCCAAAGCGGCCAAATTTCCCACCTAAAGCAGAACCGTAAAGGGTACAAAGCAGACCCTCCCCTAAAGAGGCCCTCAAATGGGGACTGAAATGTGGGCTTCTCCTCTCGTGACCCCCTCAGCACATTCTTCATATTGGCTATAACATTGAAGCAACATATTAATTATGCAGCAGCAACGTTACACTTTCTCTTTTAAAATGCAGGACGCTGGAAAAATTGTGTAAAGACAAACTCACACAGACAGAGGCATACAGACATGGTATAAATATACGAGGATATTTTCGAATATATCATATAAATCTACATAGTGGCAGACACCGCATGTGCCCTGCATGTGACATTAAGG
This sequence comes from Protosalanx chinensis, assembly GCA_030340685.1. Taxonomy (NCBI): domain Eukaryota; kingdom Metazoa; phylum Chordata; class Actinopteri; order Osmeriformes; family Salangidae; genus Protosalanx; species Protosalanx chinensis. The sequence goes on along the minus strand of CM059326.1, from coordinate 11,885,128 downwards.
CAAAAAAGCTTCAAACATAATAAGGATGATTTGGGACAGCCAGTCGTTCTTTTGGACAGTCTTCTCCCCTCCAACCAGTCCTCCTCCCTGATTTTTCAAACCCTAAAATCCTCGTTTTTCTCCTCAGCCTCCCTCTGCCCCCTGCAAGCACCTTTTCCATCCCTGATCTCTTCATCTTATGTTTTGGTGACGACCGAAGCGTCACGTGAAGAGAGACTGGACGTGAAACAATTTGCACAAACGACGGAATTGCTGCTGAAATTATTAGTAAGCGTTCAACATACTCGGCAAAACTTTGAGAAATAGAAAATAGGCATAACGTATGCTCCAAAGGTTTTACATGGCTTATACTCATAAGGTTAAAAAAATTCTTAGAAAAAAACCCAGTTGCAGGAAAGAGTCTATTGGCGGTACAGTGACTTGTAGTAGTATAGGCTCATTTGAGCGTTTCCGAGATATCTCATCACTAAAAGAGCAACAAAGGAAGACTTAAGACTGAAAAACATGTCACCACAGAAACAAAGTGAGCGTGAGTAACGCACGGTAAATCAAGGACAGTTAAGATCGAGATCTCAAGCGACAATCGAAAATGAAGACAAAAGCACGCACTCCTGTCCCACGATGCATTGCTTCACGGCAGCTCCGTTCAAGAAGCTGGTGTTTCAGAAAGGCACACGGCCATCTTGCACCGGTAGCACTTCTCATAAAGGGAAAAGGGGGGGGGGGGGGGGGGGGGGGGACCAGCAGGTCCCTTTATCGCAGCATGGTCCTCTCAATCGTTACCTTCCTCTCCTCCTCTCCTCCTATCCTCCTCTCCTCCCTTCCTCTCCTTCTGCTGTAAATATCCGTGTTATTCTTTCCGACATAAATGGAAAAAAAGTCACTCTGAAAGTGTGGCATTGCTGAGGAGAGTTCCTGTTGAGATCCTGACAAACATGAACTAGTAGTACTGACTGACACTATTTAATACTCCATTAAGAGATGGCTTTTTCCATAGAGACCCATCCAAGACCCCCCCCCCCCCCCCCCCCCCCCCCCATCCACACACGCAAACGAAACGCACAAGTGCGTTGCGAGTGCGCGATGGCGTCTGAGCGACTCTGTGTATCGTGCGTGCGTGTCTTTGTCTGTGCGCGCTGCGCGTGTATTAGCGTGACTGCTTTGGTGTACGTGTGTGCGTCCGTATGTGTTGCAGTTTCACAGAGCACTACACCTACATCTTCAGTGGCCCGTTATTGGTGTGTCTTCCCATTCCTTTTCATCCGTAGTTCCTCAGATTATATTTGCCGGAAAGACTCCAGCTCCCACGTCAAATCTACAGTTGCTGTGTTATTAGCTTTAAGCGTTATTATTTAGTTCCCTTTTTGAAAAATAGATTTAAAGGTCTGTATTGTTTATGTAGTCTTTTTTTCCCCCTTGGTTTTGCCATCAAAAATAACAATGGATAAAGAGAATGTGGGTGAGTGTGAGTTGGGTGGGGTTGAGGATGGGGTGAGGGGGGGGGGGGCGGCAAAACTCATGTGTCATCGGCTGGTGAGGATGAATCTTCCTCCTCCTCCTCTTCCTCCACGGGACTCGTGTCCGAGTGTCTCCCCTCCTCCCCCCTTGACCGAATCTTCCCCTGCTCCCCTCCCTCCTCGTCCTCGTCCATGACCACCTCCCCCTCCTCCTCGATGATGTTCTCGTCCTCCTCCGCTATCCCGTCGCTCCCCTCCCCTTCCTTCCCCCCGTCCGTCTGTCCCTCGTGGCGGCCCTGCGTCAGGTGGTTCAGGGTGGGTCCCTCGCCATCCTCCTCCTCCTCCGCCAGGTCCGCGTGACTGCCGTCGTCCAAAGTGAGCTCAAACTGAAACTTTTCAATGCAGACGTTGAGCTCCTTGTCAGGGTCCACCGGCTCTGGGGGGCTCTGGGGGATGGTGCTCTGGTACCAGTCCCTGTTGTCCTCCAGAGTGTCCAGGATGTCCTGGGCGTCCGGGTGGACCAGGTCCCCCCACGTCTCCCACAGAGGGTGCACGATATAGTCGATAAAGCCCACCTACACCAGGGTAGAAGACGGGACTGGTCAACGTCATACAAACGCACAAACTGAGGGAGTCAGGTGGCTGAGTGGTTAGGGCATTGGGCTAGTGACCAGAAGGTTGCCGGTTCAATTCCCGGCTAAGGCTACATGACGTTGTGTCCTCGGGAAAGGCACTTCACCCTACTTGTCCTACGTCCCAGTCCCTGTAAGTCGCTCTGGATAAGAGCGTCTGCTAAATGACTACATGTATTATGCAAATGAGCCACCTGTATATTGCGGGCGTTAGCGTTAGCTGCTTGGTCGTACCTGACTCTTCTCCACAGAGGCTGTGTGTTTGTCACACATGGGGCTGATCTCCATGCCTCTCTCCCTCTCCTTGTCTCCCTGTCTGAAGAACTCCTCCATGATGCGCTCGGTCCACTGTCTGTACACAGCCAGAGGCTTGGTGGGGTTGCTCAAATCAGCACAGTGCACCATGTTCCTCAACACCTGCACACACACACACACACACACACACACACACACACACACGAGACACCACATTAACATGGCCTTGTGAATACGCACAGACCAAAGCCAAGAGATGTTCCAGCCCATCAAAAACTGCACCAGATTGTTTTCCGACACTGTTTACACCGGAAGTTCATCTGGGCCTGAAGCTTACTTGAATGCGGTCTGTGTAGTGATCCAGCAGTAGCACCCCTGAACTCGTCACCTTCTTGGTCTCCACCATGGTCTTTAGATCTGCTAACAAGCTCATGTGTTTGGACATGTCCGTTGCCAGAACCTGAAACAAAGAGGGGGGGGGGTTGCGGGGTGAGTCAGCAAAAACACTTACAAGAAATATTTTATTCCAACTGCAATGACTGTTCTTCATAACTGTTCTTGATAACTGTTCTTCATAACTGTTCTTGATAACTGTTCTTCATAACTGTTCTTGATAACTGTTCTTGATAACGGTTCTTGATAACTGTTCTTGATAACTGTTCTTGATAACTGTTCTTGATAACGGTTCTTGATAACTGTTCTTGATAACTGTTCTTGATAACTGTTCTTGATAACTGTTCTTGATAACTGTTCATGATAACTGTTCTTGATAACTGTTCTTGATAACGGTTCTTGATAACTGTTCTTGATAACTGTTCATGATAACTGTTCTTGATAACTGTTCTTGATAACGGTTCTTGATAACGGTTCTTGATAACTGTTCTTAACAACTGTTCTTGATAACTGTTCTTAATAACTGTTCTTGATAACTGTTCTTGATAACTGTTCTTAATAACTGTTCTTGATAACTGTTCTTGATAACTGTTCTTAATAACTGTTCTTAATAACTGTTCTTAATAACTGTTCTTAACAACTGTTCTTGATAACTGTTCTTGATAACTGTTCTTAATAACGGTTCTTGATAACTGTTCTTGATAACTGTTCTTAATAATGGTTCTTGATAACTGTTCTTAATAACTGTTCTTAACAACTGTTCTTGATAACTGTTCTTAATAACGGTTCTTGATAACTGTTCTTAATAATGGTTCTTGATAACTGTTCTTAATAACTGTTCTTGATAACTGTTCTTAATAACTGTTCTTAATAACTGTTCTTAACAACTGTTCTTGATAACTGTTCTTGATAACTGTTCTTAATAACGGTTCTTAATAACAATAACTAGGTTGCACTTTTTTAGTAATTATATAATGGTTTCATGATGTGCTTTTAAATATCAGGATGTGAGTTGGTGTGGGAACGTTTAAGCTGAGTCTAAAGACACATTTCTTTTCATTTAGGAAGCAGAGAATGTTTTAGTTCTATTCGTTTCTAAGATGGAACTCTGTCACACCACCAGAATGCCCTCATGGGGCTCTTCAGTGAGAGGAGAGTCAAGCAGAGCAGCTGAGTGACAGGACCTCACCATGTCTAGACCACAGCTGAGTGACAGGACCTCACCATGTCTATGACCACAGATGAGTGACAGGACCTCACCATGTCTATGAACACAGCTGAGTGACAGGACCTCACCATGTCTACGACCACAGCTGAGTGACAGGACCTCACCATGTCTATGAACACAGCTGAGTGACAGGACCTCACCATGTCTATGAACACAGCTGAGTGACAGGACCTCACCATGTCTATGAACACAGCTGAGTGACAGGACCTCACCATGTCTACGCCCACAGAAGAGTGACAGGACCTCACCATGTCTACGACCACAGCTGAGTGACAGGACCTCACCATGTCTACGACCACGGCTGAGTGACAGGACCTCACCATGTCTATGACCACAGCTGAGTGACATGACCTCACCATGTCTATGACCACAGCTGAGTGACATGACCTCACCATGTCTAGACAACAGCTGAGTGACAGGACCTCACCATGTCTATGAACACAGCTGAGTGACATGACCTCACCATGTCTAGACCACAGCTGAGTGACAGGACCTCACCATGTCTATGACCACAGCTGAGTGACAGGACCTCACCATGTCTATGAACACAGCTGAGTGACAGGACCTCACCATGTCTAGACCACAGCTGAGTGACAGGACCTCACCATGTCTACGACCACAGCTGAGTGACAGATCCTCACCATGTCTATGAACACAGCTGAGTGACAGGACCTCACCATGTCTATGACCACAGCTGAGTGACAGGACCTCACCATGTCTATGAACACAGCTGAGTGACATGACCTCACCATGTCTATGACCACAGCTGAGTGACAGGACCTCACCATGTCTATGACCACAGCTGAGTGACAGGACCTCACCATGTCTATGACCACAGCTGAGTGACAGGACCTCACTATGTCTATGACCAGGACCTCACTATGTCTGTGACAGGACCTCACCATTGTCAATGAACAAAGCTGAGTGACAGGACCTCACCATGTCTATGACCACAGCTGAGTGACAGGACCTCACCATGTCTATGAACACAGCTGAGTGACAGGACCTCACCATGTCTGTGACCACAGCTGAGTGACAGGACCTCACTATGTCTATGACCAGGACCTCACTATGTCTGTGACAGGACCTCACCATGTCTACGACCACAGATGAGTCACAGGACCTCACCATGTCTATGACCACAGCTGAGTGACAGGACCTCACCATGTCTATGACCACAGCTGAGTGACAGGACCTCACTATGTCTATGACCAGGACCTCACTATGTCTGTGACAGGACCTCACCATGTCTGTGACCACAGATGAGTAACAGGACCTCACCATGTCTATGACCACAGAAGAGTGACAGGACCTCACTATGTCTACGACCACAGAAGAGTGACAGGACCTCACCATGTCTGTGGCCACAGAAGAGTGACAGGACCTCACCATGCCTATGACCACAGCTGAGTGACAGGACCTCACCATGTCTATGACCACAGCTGAGTGACAGGACCTCACCATGTCTATGACCACAGCTGAGTGACAGGACCTCACCATGTCTATGACCACAGCTGAGTGACAGGACCTCACCATGTCTATGACCACAGCTGAGTGACAGGACCTCACTATGTCTATGACCAGGACCTCACTATGTCTGTGACAGGACCTCACCATGTCTGTGACCACAGATGAGTAACAGGACCTCACCATGTCTATGACCACAGAAGAGTGACAGGACCTCACTATGTCTACGACCACAGAAGAGTGACAGGACCTCACCATGTCTGTGGCCACAGAAGAGTGACAGGACCTCACCATGCCTATGACCACAGCTGAGTGACAGGACCTCACCATGTCTATGACCACAGCTGAGTGACAGGACCTCACCATGTCTATGACCACAGATGAGTGACAGGACCTCACCATGTCTACGACCACAGCTGACAGGACCTCACCATGTCTGTGACCACAGCTGAGTGACAGGACCTCACCATGTCTACGACCACAGCTGAGTGACAGGACATCACCATGTCTACGACCACAGCTGAGTGACAGGACCTCACCATGTCTACGACCACAGCTGAGTGACAGGACCTCACCATGTCTACGATCACAGCTGAGTGACAGGACCTCACCATGTCTATGACCACAGAAGAGTGACAGGACCTCACCATGTCTACAACCACAGCTGAGTGACAGGACCTCACCATGTCTATGACCACAGCTGAGTGACATGACCTCACCATGTCTATGACCACAGCTGAGTGACATGACCTCACCATGTCTAGACAACAGCTGAGTGACAGGACCTCACCATGTCTATGAACACAGCTGAGTGACATGACCTCACCATGTCTAGACCACAGCTGAGTGACAGGACCTCACCATGTCTATGACCACAGCTGAGTGACAGGACCTCACCATGTCTATGAACACAGCTGAGTGACAGGACCTCACCATGTCTAGACCACAGCTGAGTGACAGGACCTCACCATGTCTACGACCACAGCTGAGTGACAGATCCTCACCATGTCTATGAACACAGCTGAGTGACAGGACCTCACCATGTCTATGACCACAGCTGAGTGACAGGACCTCACCATGTCTATGAACACAGCTGAGTGACATGACCTCACCATGTCTATGACCACAGCTGAGTGACAGGACCTCACCATGTCTATGACCACAGCTGAGTGACAGGACCTCACCATGTCTATGACCACAGCTGAGTGACAGGACCTCACTATGTCTATGACCAGGACCTCACTATGTCTGTGACAGGACCTCACCATTGTCAATGAACAAAGCTGAGTGACAGGACCTCACCATGTCTATGACCACAGCTGAGTGACAGGACCTCACCATGTCTATGAACACAGCTGAGTGACAGGACCTCACCATGTCTGTGACCACAGCTGAGTGACAGGACCTCACTATGTCTATGACCAGGACCTCACTATGTCTGTGACAGGACCTCACCATGTCTACGACCACAGATGAGTCACAGGACCTCACCATGTCTATGACCACAGCTGAGTGACAGGACCTCACCATGTCTATGACCACAGCTGAGTGACAGGACCTCACTATGTCTATGACCAGGACCTCACTATGTCTGTGACAGGACCTCACCATGTCTATGACCACAGCTGAGTGACAGGACCTCACCATGTCTATGACCACAGATGAGTGACAGGACCTCACCATGTCTACGACCACAGCTGACAGGACCTCACCATGTCTGTGACCACAGCTGAGTGACAGGACCTCACCATGTCTACGACCACAGCTGAGTGACAGGACATCACCATGTCTACGACCACAGCTGAGTGACAGGACCTCACCATGTCTACGACCACAGCTGAGTGACAGGACCTCACCATGTCTACGATCACAGCTGAGTGACAGGACCTCACCATGTCTATGACCACAGAAGAGTGACAGGACCTCACCATGTCTACAACCACAGCTGAGTGACAGGACCTCACCATGTCTATGACCACAGCTGAGTGACATGACCTCACCATGTCTATGACCACAGCTGAGTGACATGACCTCACCATGTCTAGACAACAGCTGAGTGACAGGACCTCACCATGTCTATGAACACAGCTGAGTGACATGACCTCACCATGTCTAGACCACAGCTGAGTGACAGGACCTCACCATGTCTATGACCACAGCTGAGTGACAGGACCTCACCATGTCTATGAACACAGCTGAGTGACAGGACCTCACCATGTCTAGACCACAGCTGAGTGACAGGACCTCACCATGTCTACGACCACAGCTGAGTGACAGATCCTCACCATGTCTATGAACACAGCTGAGTGACAGGACCTCACCATGTCTATGACCACAGCTGAGTGACAGGACCTCACCATGTCTATGAACACAGCTGAGTGACATGACCTCACCATGTCTATGACCACAGCTGAGTGACAGGACCTCACCATGTCTATGACCACAGCTGAGTGACAGGACCTCACCATGTCTATGACCACAGCTGAGTGACAGGACCTCACTATGTCTATGACCAGGACCTCACTATGTCTGTGACAGGACCTCACCATTGTCAATGAACAAAGCTGAGTGACAGGACCTCACCATGTCTATGACCACAGCTGAGTGACAGGACCTCACCATGTCTATGAACACAGCTGAGTGACAGGACCTCACCATGTCTGTGACCACAGCTGAGTGACAGGACCTCACTATGTCTATGACCAGGACCTCACTATGTCTGTGACAGGACCTCACCATGTCTACGACCACAGATGAGTCACAGGACCTCACCATGTCTATGACCACAGCTGAGTGACAGGACCTCACCATGTCTATGACCACAGCTGAGTGACAGGACCTCACTATGTCTATGACCAGGACCTCACTATGTCTGTGACAGGACCTCACCATGTCTGTGACCACAGATGAGTAACAGGACCTCACCATGTCTATGACCACAGAAGAGTGACAGGACCTCACTATGTCTACGACCACAGAAGAGTGACAGGACCTCACCATGTCTGTGGCCACAGAGGAGTGACAGGACCTCACCATGCCTATGACCACAGCTGAGTGACAGGACCTCACCATGTCTATGACCACAGCTGAGTGACAGGACCTCACCATGTCTATGACCACAGCTGAGTGACAGGACCTCACCATGTCTATGACCACAGCTGAGTGACAGGACCTCACCATGTCTATGACCACAGCTGAGTGACAGGACCTCACTATGTCTATGACCAGGACCTCACTATGTCTGTGACAGGACCTCACCATTGTCAATGAACAAAGCTGAGTGACAGGACCTCACCATGTCTATGACCACAGCTGAGTGACAGGACCTCACCATGTCTATGAACACAGCTGAGTGACAGGACCTCACCATGTCTGTGACCACAGCTGAGTGACAGGACCTCACTATGTCTATGACCAGGACCTCACTATGTCTGTGACAGGACCTCACCATGTCTACGACCACAGATGAGTCACAGGACCTCACCATGTCTATGACCACAGCTGAGTGACAGGACCTCACCATGTCTATGACCACAGCTGAGTGACAGGACCTCACTATGTCTATGACCAGGACCTCACTATGTCTGTGACAGGACCTCACCATGTCTGTGACCACAGATGAGTAACAGGACCTCACCATGTCTATGACCACAGAAGAGTGACAGGACCTCACTATGTCTACGACCACAGAAGAGTGACAGGACCTCACCATGTCTGTGGCCACAGAAGAGTGACAGGACCTCACCATGCCTATGACCACAGCTGAGTGACAGGACCTCACCATGTCTATGACCACAGCTGAGTGACAGGACCTCACCATGTCTATGACCACAGATGAGTGACAGGACCTCACCATGTCTACGACCACAGCTGACAGGACCTCACCATGTCTGTGACCACAGCTGAGTGACAGGACCTCACCATGTCTACGACCACAGCTGAGTGACAGGACATCACCATGTCTACGACCACAGCTGAGTGACAGGACCTCACCATGTCTACGACCACAGCTGAGTGACAGGACCTCACCATGTCTACGATCACAGCTGAGTGACAGGACCTCACCATGTCTATGACCACAGAAGAGTGACAGGACCTCACCATGTCTACAACCACAGCTGAGTGACAGGACCTCACCATGTCTACGCCCACAGAAGAGTGACAGGACCTCACCATGTCTATGACCACAGATGAGTGACAGGACCTCACCATGTCTACGACCACAGCTGAGTGACAGGACCTCACCATGTCTACGATCACAGCTGAGTGACAGGACCTCACCATGTCTATGACCACAGAAGAGTGACAGGACCTCACCATGTCTACAACCACAGCTGAGTGACAGGACCTCACCATGTCTACGCCCACAGAAGAGTGACAGGACCTCACCATGTCTATGACCACAGATGAGTGACAGGACCTCACCATGTCTACAACCACAGCTGAGTGACAGGACCTCACCATGTCTACGATCACAGCTGAGTGACAGGACTTCACCATGTCTACGACCACAGATGAGTCACAGGAACTCACCATGTCTACGACCACAGAAGAGTGACAGGACCTCACCATGTCTATGACCACAGAAGAGTGACAGGACCTCACTATGTCTACGACCACAGAAGAGTGACAGGACCTCACCATGTCTGTGACCACAGAAGAGTGACACGACCTCACCATGCCTATGACCACAGCTGAGTGACAGGACCTCACCATGTCTATGACCACAGCTGAGTGACAGGACCTCACCATGTCTATGACCACAGAAGAGTGACAGGACCTCACCATGTCTACGACCACAGCTGAGTGACAGGACCTCACCATGTCTACGACCACAGCTGAATGACAGATCCTCACCATGTCTATGAACACAGCTGAGTGACAGGACCTCACCATGTCTATGACCACAGATGAGTGACAGGACCTCACCATGTCTACGACCACAGCTGACAGGACCTCACCATGTCTGTGACCACAGCTGAGTGACAGGACCTCACCCTGTCTTCGACCACAGCTGAGTGACAGGACCTCACTATGTCTATGACCACAGCTGAGTGACAGGACCTCACCATGTCTACGATCACAGCTGAGTGACAGGACCTCACCATGTCTACGACCACAGCTGAGTGACAGGACCTCACCATGTCTATGACCACAGAAGAGTGACAGGACCTCACCATGTCTATGAACACAGCTGAGTGACAGGACCTCACCATGTCTATGACCAGCTTGCGGAGACTCTGCCGTTGCCTCTTGCTGAGGTTCTGGAAGATGTCACAGTTCTCCTCGTGGAGCAGCTTGAAGCCCACAGCCAGGTGGTGGTTCTCCAGAACCGACTCATCGTTGTACATCAGAGCGAGCTCCGAATCTGAGGAAGAGCAACGTACGATCGCGCCAGCCGGTCAGAAATGGCACACATTGGGAAGATCCACGTTTGCTAGTTGCGCAAGTTGTCAAGCGCTGACTGTCATCAGAAATTACATAATGTACATAATAATTTATCCAAGCCTCTGCCACCCCCCCCACCCCCCCCCCCCCCCCCCCCACCCCCGTGTATTCACCTATCGTTTTTGCTCCCACCCCTCTATCCCTGTGTGCACTTTTCTCATCTTTTACCTCACACCCTTACCCCTGGGTGCTTTTGCGAAACTGTACGCCGTTGCTGCGAAGGAGTTTCCCCGCTGGGATCAATAAAGTATTCTGAATCTGAATCTGAATCTGAAAACCACCCCGAACTGCGCCCAGGAGCGGCTGTGCTACGATGCAGTCGGCACACACAGGCCTGTTCACTCACTGGTGTTGATGAGGAACTGGTTGGAAACTCCCGGATGGTCCACATCATGAATGGCAGCAGCGAACAACGCGGCGAGGATCTCCAGATCGGTGAACACAGCCTGAGCGGAGAGAGAAGGGGGAGGTGAGTGGGCGGGCGATGCGGGCGAGCGGGTGAGTTAGCGGGGGCGGGTGGGAGAAGGAGATCTCGGTCAGGAAGGGGGCATGCTGCTATGCTTCTGTGCTTTTGGGCATATTCTCCATGAGGTCGCCATACAAAGAGACCATTCAAAAGTTTCTTCCATGTTCCCAAGTGCAGGTGCTTGTTATATAGTTAGTTCATAAAAAAAGACCGCCCTTATAAGATACTTATTAGCGAGACTATAAAAGTGATAATAATATTAGATAGGATTAACAACACGTTAAGCTGATGAAGGCGCTAGTTACGAGGTAATAAGGCCCTTATAAGATGCCTTTAATGTGTGTTAAGTAGACTTACCAAAGCCTTTGACCTATTAAGCAACTTTTCTTACAGGCACCTGGATTCTCTATCTGGAAGTGTTACCCAGTGTGGGAGCAGTTTGCATTTCAGCAAACTGACTTTGTTCTACCTCAGACCCAAGTTGAGCATTGAGTATTGACTTTTCAACAACTTATGAACTCTCTCTAGAGATATGACTGTTTTAGCCTGTGTTCTGCTCTTCACTTTCCCCAACCGTCCCTGGAGGAGGGGATCCCTCACTGAATTGCTCCTGCCAAGGTTTCTTCCATATTTTCTCCCTAGTGAGTTTTTCTGGGAGTTTTTCCTCGTCTTCCTTGAGGGTTTAGGTTGGTTGAGGGGCAGTTCTATGGGCACATGTGAAGCCCTCTGTGACATTGCTTGTAAAAAGGGCCGTACAAAATAAATGTTGATTGGATTTCAGTCAGCGGATCAATGCCAAGAGCGTCCTTACATCCAGAGCAGGGCTGGACAGCAGCACGTGGGTGGACTGGGTCACGTCTGCCGCGTGGAGGCTGTTGTGGTACGCCACGTTAGCATGGTAGTGGTCCTCCAGCGTCATCACGTAGGTGATGAAGGTGTCAGCCGGGATGCTGAACGTCTTCAGCAGGTCCCTTTCCTGGATCAAACGCACCAGACCAACAACGAAAGCTGGGGTCAAAGGGGACTCGGGGGAAGCTAGCGAGGAAAGCTAACGGCAAGAGCGTGGTTCGGACTCACCTGGAAGATGGCGAACATGATGCAGCTGAGAGGCCTGTTATTGGAGAACTCAGCCACGTGAAAGATGTTAAGGCCCCACTTATTCAAGTCATCCAGCTCCTGGGAAACAGAGAGAATCGACACAGGTTGTCTAAGCATGATCCAGTTTAAAAAGCGGTACAAACACATGGTTTTCACAATGTACAGGGGGGAAGGAGGACTTTGACAAT
>CM059326.1:11698414-11868414 GCA_030340685.1 Protosalanx chinensis | reverse complement strand
TTTTTGTTGTTGTTTACATATCCCAATCAAATAATTAAATGTAATCATCTCCTGCACACTCAAATCACCTCAGCTGTTTTCCTCGTCGGTCAATGTGACCAGCAGAATAACAGCTAATCAGAATCCTTTTAGTGTGATTACAGTGGCAGAGGAGCTCTTTGGGGGCCCTTGTCCTCCTGCCACAGGCTGTGGGGTGAAGGGCAGCCTCACAGGGCACGAGCCCTCTCCACACAGACGTCTCCAAGATGTTGTATGCAGACGGGGCCATAAATAAGATATCGCTTCGCCTCCTATCACCGAAGGAGAGGGAGAACTGGAGAACACCAAGCAACGGAGGAACAGTTGACATTTCAGCTTTTTCACCAACTAATGTCACGAGTCTCGCTGTTAAATTCTTTCATTTATTCGTTTTTAAATGGTATTTTTCCTCCCTTGGGCTCCTTCATTCGGAGTGTCCTATCGACAGACCTTTCCTACTTCCCACAGAGATATAAATCACTTGTTGGAGTGTGTTCATTGACAAGAAAAGCGATCTTTAAGCTTGACCTTTGGAACTGACAAATAACACAGACCATCTGTTTGCTGGCTTTTAAACTGGACTGTGTTAGCTGGGTTCAGTGGCCTGAGAGTTCACAGCATCGTGTGACGTCCTCCTTGTCTGTGTTGATCTGTGTGCACTGTGCATGTGGGAGAGCTGTGCTGAGCCTTGAGGCACAACCACAAACAAGGCAAAGACACATCTCCTTCCTCTTCCCAATGGCACAGAATATATACATAGAACAGGGTCAGCTCTCCATCTAATTTCTAGACCATCTCTATTCTCAATAAAACCAAAATAAAACAGTTTAACAATGGTGTCGCTTATTCTCACATTTTGGATGAAACATAAAAGTTTGTTGTGCCATTTCTGATTTCTCTGTTCCAGAAAAAAAAAAAAACAGTGGCTTAATTTGAATAAATATTACATAAATGCCTTCAGGTCCCTTGAACTTGAATTCTCAGCATTATACGGTTGGTATTATAAATTAAAATGAATATTTATGATATTGCAGGCATTTGATACATTTTCATGTGTACTTGTGCCACTATTCGATCTTGCACAACTTTCATACTTCTGGTACTTGAAGAGTAACAAAAAAAAGCAATTTTAATTAGCTAAATTAATTCTGAAATAAGATTTTAAACCCAAGGCATATATCAAATGTGTCCTACAGGAGTGGTACAAGTTGTGAAGGGATATAATAGATTCTATAGTGGAAAAACCAAATGTGTAACATGATGAAAAAGATACTCCTTCAAGGTCACGTCAGGAGTGAGTAACTGACTTATTCAGATCAATGTTTCTAGCTTTAGCGAGCAGAGCCTCAGGTGCGGTTTCAGCTTTGAGGACATTCAGTCGACCAAATGTCTTGACCCAGGATCAAGTTACCAGGACAGTTAACAGCATTATTTCACCATTACTATGACCGTTACTTCCCCTTGACAGATCGCTTTTCAAAACTGTCCGTTTAGTTCTAGTTCTCTAAAAAAAGGAGAAGTCTGACCTGAAGTAAAGGGCAACATCAGTGCAAGCGTCAACTGAGTCGAGAAACATCCCAACAGGTGAATTTAAATAACATTTACTTGCTCAAAAACGGCACATCACACACAGACAAGTATGGAAATAGATGACTGATGACACAGCAGTTGTGAATATCCAAGACAGACGCTCTGAATCGAAAGATTATGCAGCAGCAGCAGCAGCAGCTCCTGGTCCAGACAGAACGATGTCAGTTTACCATGAGGCTGCATTTGGTCAAATACAAAATCACTCAGACGTACAAGCAAACAGAGTATGCAGCAGTATCAAGCTCAGAAACACCAGACCAAAAGGCAGATATGTTGAAGAAACAAGAGATTGAGACTCCGAAGAAATCACTCTTATGTACACGGCAAAGTACAGAAAGAAAATGAGTCAATTTTGGCAAAATGAGATTACAGAAAAATACTGTTAAGGCTCAAGTGTAATTGCAGTTCCCATAAATCCGAGGTAATGGGTTTTCACAATCAAAATGTCAACCAGATTATTCTTCACACACTCACAGACTAAGAACTTCATCACAGACCAATCAGATGCTGCTAGCTTCACAAACACCTCCCACTGACTGGGTGGTTGGAAAGTCATCATTCGTTGGAGGAAAAAATAGATAAGAATATTCATAAAGTTCTAGCACAAGCCCTGTGTCACTCATACTGTCATCTACTTGGCTAGAAAAGACAAATCTGCCATTGGTCATTTTATTTAGACCAGCCCCACACATCAGGAGAAAAAAAAATATATATATATATATATATATATATATATATATATATATATATATATATATATATATATATAATTAAAAAATATAGATATAATAATAATTTAAAAAATAACCCTTCACTTGTATGCTGGAGAGACACTCATGAGAGCTTGACCCTGGAAGTTGTAAACGTAAAATGAAGGTCAAGTTCGCAACAAAGTGAATTAAGGAAATACGATTTTTTTTCATTCTTATTTTTTGTTGTTGTAGCAGAACAGTGAGCACCCCTTGACTTCTTGCCTTACCAGATCAGGTGCAGTGATGAAACCAAAACATGGGAACGACAGTGAGAACAGCTTTGAGGGGGGGGGGGGGGGGGGGGGGGAAGACAACATGAAAGGTGAGAACTGAACACGTCACATGACCCCTTCCAAGTGCAACACCAACTCAGAAGTGCACGTTACCAACCAACAATTTGGGGGGGGGGGGGGGCGGAACTCAGGGACAGAAGAAGTGAAAAGTCAAAAAGCATGAAAGAACAACACGAACTTTGGTTCCCAGGGACAAGAGGGAGGGGGGAAAAGGAAAAAAAGAAACCAAAACAGCAGTACTGCTGAAAAACAGTTGTACACTAAACCACGGAGGCCTGAATACTGTCCAGAACAGACACCCATATACTACTGTACAAGGAGGAGGGAAAATAAAATACCAAAAATCACCATCCCATCAAACAAACTAATAACTATATCCACAAACATGGGAGGATCGACTTAAAAATATATATATGAGAGAAAACCGCTGACACACCATCACAACAGAACAAAAAAAACTCAATCGACCAAAGGGAATAGGAGAAAAATTCTAATGAGCTCATATACAAGGATTACACAAGATCATGCCAGTATTCAACAAGGGTTTCCGGAAAGTAAAACGAAAAATAAAAAAGGAAATAAAAAGTTAAAATTAGTTTACAAACACACTGAAATCATATGTACAGAAAGACATCAAAACTCCCGTTGACTGGTGCGCAATTGTCCTAAAAAGCGCTAGGCTGCAGTGCCCCATAGCGCCCTCCAGGGGTCGCTAGCATGAGCGCACAGCTGAAGGCTGACTGGACCGCCAAGCGAAAACATCGTGGTTGGTTTAGCTCAAGGGATTGCCTGGCAGCTTATTGGCTACTTGGTACAGGAAGCAGGGGCGGGGTTGGCTTGGGTTAGAAGATGCGCTTGCGTTTCAGGTAGGAGTCGGCATAGTGACCCCCCAGGCCTTGGGAGTGCTGGCCCACGTAGGCTCCCTCTGGGCTGGGCTCCGGAGAGGGGATGAGGTGGGAAAACAGCCGCTTGTGGCCACCGATTGGAGTCTGCGATTGACAAAAGGAAATGCATTATATTCAGAGAGCTGCGATTTCATAAACTTATTTCGGGTAGGAACTGTGTAATGCAATTACCGAGCTTACGATTACCTTCATCCCATTTCCTAGACCAGGAGGGTAACTGTTGTGGATAACTGGTGGCATCCCAACTGCCTTCAGAGGGGAGAGTAAGAAAATATACATATTTTTTATGTTTGGGTAAATAATAATAATAATAATAATCTGCATGATGTTGAGCATCTCACAGTGTACCAATGAAAAGCATGAATGGTTTTATTATTGTCTTCTTGAACAGCC
This sequence comes from Protosalanx chinensis, assembly GCA_030340685.1. NCBI lineage: Eukaryota > Metazoa > Chordata > Actinopteri > Osmeriformes > Salangidae > Protosalanx > Protosalanx chinensis. Next base: position 11,864,463 of record CM059326.1, on the reverse strand, counting down.
TCGGGCCTCTGGCACAGGCATCTCCGAGCCAATGAATGATTAAAGTAAGAACACAGAGGTGAGAGCTATGGAGTTAGCGCAGTAATGCTTCTTGTGGATAGGGCGACACGTTCATCAATAGTCCATTAGTACAAGCAGTTCTTCCTAGAAGAAGACAGGGTTTACCTTATTGAGGTGGCTGGAGGGGAGGCCGTCAGGGCCACAGCTGAAGAAGGAGGACAGGGGTGGGCTGGGGGGGAAGCTGTAGGAGGGGTCACTGAACTCAGCCTGGTGTGAACGCTGCTGAGGCAGAAGACACCGAGAGTCCGGATTAAACTCACATTCAGTCATTCAGCAGACGCTCTTATCTAGAGCGATGTACAGGCAAGTACAGGGACATTCCCCCTGAGGCAAGTAGGGGGGGGGAAGTGCCTTGCCCAAGGACACAACGTCATGTTGGCACAGCTTGGGTTCGAACCAGGGACCTTCAGATTACTAGCGCGACTCCCTAACCGCTCAGCCATAACAAAGGCAACAGGACAGGCTAACACTGGGGGGGACAGGAAGTAATGAAGGAAGCGTGGAGGTTACCTGCTGGCCGAACCCAAGATGAGGCGGCGTCTCCTGAAGCTCCTGCTGCTCGTACAGGTGTGACTGATCCTGGGGATGGAGGACAGATGGGTAGCACACAGCACAATCAAAACTGGCCAAGCGGAAAAAAGCGGCCCCTTGACATTTTTCTTTTAAGCCTCTGTGAATATTCATTACTTTAAAATCCCTATGAATTGGGATACAAAAAATATATATATATGGTCTCGCACAAGATATCTCGCCACAGCTCGGCACTATCATGACAAGACTTGGCAGTGACCAGCTATGGACTCCGATTGGCCGTAGGGAACCCTCCCTAGCGGTTCTCTCTGACCTTAAAGACGCCGCAGGGTTTCCCGGCATCAAAGCGCACATCAATGCCCCTGTATTCTGTCACAAGTCTGACCTGGCCAGCCGTGCGCGGCGGTCCACAGCGGCCGGGGGCAGCGGGAGGGGGGGTTTACCTGGTGCAGCGGATGGTAGTCCGGGGTGTAGGACTCCTGGTAACGCAGGCTGTAGTTGGAGTGGATGCTGTTGCTGGCACGCTGGTTGGACGCGTTGCCTAGCGTCGGCCTCTTCCTGTAGGGATGGGGCCGGCAGCTCGCGCCTGCGTTAGCGGGAGCACAAAGTGTGAAAAGGTCAAGACTAAGTAAACACCGGGCTGACAGCCGAGGACCGCGGAGAGATTACAGAGTGGCAAGGCACAACTGTGTCTGGGGGGTGGGGTGGACTCACCTGAGGAGGGGAACAGGCTGTGTCCATTCAGGAAGAGGTTCTGGGGGTGATTGACATCTTTAAGTGGATCTCCCAGAATAGACAGCTAGAAGGAGAAAAAAAAAAAAAATGACTGGATGTTCACAAGCCCATACGAGAGAGTAGAAGTGAGAGTGCGGTTCATCTCCTCCCCCCCCACCCCCACCCACTAATCTCACTGTTGGTGCCGCGAGGCCCTCTGCCCCCAGCATGCCCCCCAGGAAAGGCATGGCGAGGCCGTGCAGGGCGGGGGAGGAGGCTTGAGGAAAGCTGCATGGGGCCGGAGGGGAGTCCAGCTCCCTGCCCAGCGCTCTTCCCAGGCTAGACGGCTTGATGGGGCCTAGAGGGTCCGTCTGCAAGCTGAGACCTGGAACGACAGGAAGGGACAGTAAGATCGACCTGCCATCAAGGTAACACAAGGCAGTGGTCCCCAACCCTGGTCCTCAGGGCCCACTGTACTGCACGTTTTAGATGTTCCCCCCCCCCCCCCCCTTCCCCACACAAGATTCTAATGCGTGTTCATTACCAGGATTCTTCAGAGCCGGATAACGACCCATTCATTAGAATCAGGTGTGTTGGAGCAGGGAAACATCTAAAAACGTACAGGACAGTGGACCCTGAGGACCAGGGTTGGGGACCACTGAGATAAGGCACGCAGGGTCATGTGGCTCAGAAAAAAGGCTCTAGTTAGGAGAGACAAAGCAAGAGAGAGAGACAGAGAGGAAGAGTACCTTGGGGCAAGTCTCCCAGCAGATGGAGTCCCTGCTGGAGAGGTGAAGCAGCCAGAGGACTGTCCCCCATCAGTCCTGCCTGCGGGGGGGGGGGAAGAGGGGCCAAGGAGAACAGGAGGTCACAGATGGAGCTTACACACACACACACACACACACACACACACAGCACATTGGCTCATGAATATTCTCCCAAGTCATTTACTCACCCAAATCTAGGAATAAATATGAGATTTTCAACACACACCCCAAAAATTTTACAGGACATTCAAGTCCCAGAAAATGAAACACACACACACACACACACACACACACACACACACTCACAAGGAAGAACGGTTACTAATTCACACAACCACAACAAACCGATATATCTACCACCAGAAACGCAATCAAACCCACTCCATGTTCACTCACACAAGGCAGCAGGCGGTTCTCTTTATTCTGCAGCACCTGAGCCCAGAGAAGATGATTCCCTAAAAAGGCTTGCTGATAGGAAAGGATTAGAAAAGATGTGAACTAATAAAAGGAACCAGAGGGGGGGGGAGACAGAAGACGGGAAAGGGCAGATGGAAGAGAGGAGCAGGGTGGGCGCTGAGGTTACCTGCTGGACTTGGGCCTGGTTCTGGAGGAGGAGCTGGAGGAGAGCTGCAGAAAGGGCAGGGTTGGCCAGGAGGGGCATCGTGGGAGCTGCACCGAGGAGACCTGGAGATGGAGACACCGTTAGCCCTCCTTACGGCACAACACAGAGGAGACTCTGTAAGGGGGGGGGGCGTGTATGATGGTCGGACAGACATCATACCAAGTTAGGGGAGGTTACATGTTAGACTTTGCGAAAACCCGCCTGATATACATTTGTATCCCCTCTAATGTTTGCCAGAAAGAATTTTTCCTCAGGATGTTCATTGTAACCAGAGAAAACAACACATGATGGTAGGGCGGACCCTTCGCAAGTTAGGAGGGAGGAGGCGACACAAAAACAGCCTGATACGACACCTTGTTTCCTCCCGTGGGTCATGGGGTTGAGCAGCATCTTGAGAGTGGCAGGGTTACTCAGCCCTGTGAGGATCTGCATGGCTGTGGGCTCTGGGAGGAGCCCCTTCCCTCGGTTCAGAGCCTAGCAGGGAGAGGGCGGAGTCAAGACAGGGGACTGGATGGAGTGGATCGTTTGGGGAGCGGGTCACCTTCTACTGTTGGGGGGGGGGGGGGGGGGTGGGTAAAAGGCCGTACCATAGTCTGGGCTGCGATGAGAGCGGCCAGCATGCTCCTCCCAGGAGGCCCGGGGGCGCAGAAGGAGACCCTGATGTGGGTGCCCCCCAGCACCCTGCCGTCCGTCGCTCTCTGCACCTCCTCGGCCGTCTCCGCTGTGGCGAACTCCAGCACTGCGAAACGCTTGAAGCTGCCATCCTGTCCCTGAGCCAACTGAAGAGGAGAAAGCATCGGTTAGCCAGAGGAAGCCCATCACGCCTTACTGGTGTTTGAAAAAAAACCTATACAAAATCTATACATGATTCGCTATCGATGACTGAGCGCAACATCGCCAGATGCCTTCTATCGATTCCTACAACGATTGATTGAATTGATTGAAAACTTTGTCCCCTCTGGGGAAAAATCAGTTGTCAAACAGCTCATCGTGACATTTAAGAAAAAGAGGAGGACAAAACAGAAAAACAGAGTGGAATGGATCTGGAACACCTTATACTAGTGGTACCAAACCCTGGTCCCCAGGACTCACCGTCCTGAATGTTTTAGATCAGGGGTCTCAAACTCATACCTTCGAGGGCCAAGAGGGTGCAGGATTTTGTGTCAACCAGATCACTGGTTTAAATGTTTCCCCCCTTCCAACACACCCGACATCAAATAAATTGTCATTATTAGGCTTCTGCAGCGCTTCATAATGACCCATTCATTTGAATCAGCTGTGTTGGAGCAGGGAAACATCTAAAACATGTAGGACAGTGGCCCCTGAGGACCAGGGTTGGGAAACCCCTGCCCTATACTACAGAGCAGGACCTTCTACGGTCGATTTCTTGCACTTGCAGCTTAAAAAGATTGTGTACGTTTCAGGGCTTTTCACACCAGAGGATCATCGCCCCAACAGGCTGTCAAACCTTCTGACCTGCCGATTAGCAAACAAGTGCTGAGCAGCCTAAATCCTCCCTGAAGCCATGACAGTTGAGGGCAGGCATGGCCTCGCACTGCGGCGTCCTAAAGCAGCCGAGCGGAGAGGTCACGGTAAAAGGGCGCTACTTTTCCCCTCATTCCAGAAAGGCCTGCCGGGCCAAAGGCCCGCTGAATGACACCACCTGGGAGAGTCAGGTGGTTATCGCTATAGAAACGGCTAAAGCTCATCGCTATAGAAACGGAGTGGCCGCAGGGAAAGCAGGGCAAAGGTGAGGGCCACAGAGATTTAAAACAAAGCTACATAGAATTTCTTTGAAACGTTACGTCTCTGTAGCGCTATAAAGAACTTGAAAATTGAGTCCTCGCGCATCGGTCCACTCGAGTCGAACGATTCTTAAACGAACCGGCTCTTCGCGAGTTTCAGAAGGACACATCCTCCCGCTGACATTACCAGCGGCAGTTAGACACTTTACATTGAACGGGCTACAAAAACAAGCGCGCCGAAAATCAATTAAACTGTCAAGTGCGTACAAGGGATATTGCGTTTGTTCCAAAGCAGAGACAACAGCGCACAACAAAAGGTGGCGTTCGTGAGCACCTGACACCCATACAGGCAGAGGTTTCACCAAGCACAAGAACGTATTGGATCGAGGGTGGCGGTGCGTTCGTTTCGCTTCACCTGGCAGAACATGGGCGCGGGCGTGTCGGCCAGGGCGCCGCGGAGGTCCTGAGCTGTCAGCAGGCTGGGAGGCAGGCGGTCCACACACAGGCATCTGGAGTGCAGGAGGGGGTAGGTGAGGGAGCCCACCTCAGTCCAGTGCACGTACAGCATGCGGGAGCCCAGCTGTTTCCCCAGGAGCTCGGACTTAGCCTTGGCGGCCGAGTCCTTCTTCATGTACTCCACGAAGCCGTAGCCCTTGGAGTGGCCGGTGGAGGCGCTGTGGACCAGGAAGCAGCGCTCCAGGTTGCCGAACGGTCGGACCAGCTCCTCGAACTGCTGCTGGCTGAAGGCGTGGGGCAGGTTGGCGATGCACAGCAGAGCGTCTGTGGGCTGCAGCTGCACGGAAATCTCCCGGTCCCGCAGGAAGTGTTGGTGGAACTCTTTGATGGCGCACTGTGCCTGCTCCCCGTTGAGCAGTGTGACGAAGGCTGAGGGAAGCACGGAGAGAGAAGAGAACACAGGGCTTAAGATGGTGCCAGGGAGTGTGGGGGAGGTCAAATTAGCCACGTTACAGAGGGAGCGAGAGTGACGAGCTCAAAGGCGCCCGAGTGAAAAGGCGGCTTGCCTAGATCTCACAGGAACCGTGCCTCAGTTTCTGACACCAGGCAGTTTTATGTGGGTTGCTGATGAAAGGCAAGGCTGGTGATTTAATGTGATAATCTAATCAACCCTGCATGAGGTGCACAGCACTTCAATAGTTTGTCTGGGCTGACAGCATTTACATTGAGAGTGAAGCTATTGAACTTCACATCAGCCTGGTATGAAAATATACCACTAAAGTTTGCCAGAATGTCTATAGTAAGTATAAATCAATACAAATATAGTGTTCTTCGTTGACTTCAAGGTTTCCCATGTTGAAATGGTCAGACTTGCCTGTTCCCTTGTATTTGTCCACGAAGCAGTATTTGAGATCATAGTTACTCAGCATCTCATGCACCTCCTGTAACACACAAGGGCGGCCATTAAAGTCCAGCCAAATTTACAAAACAACTGACAAGACCATGTATCAATCCTGGTCCTCGAGGGCCGCTGTCCTGAAGCTTTTAGATGTTTCCCTGCTCCAGCACACCTGATTCTAATGAAGGGTCGTTATCAAGCTCAGTGGAGGCGTGCTGGAGCAGGGAAACATCTAAAACCGTCAGGACAGCGGCCCTCGAGGACCAGGATTGGAAACCCCTGATGTATGGTGTCCGTCATTTATAAAAATACATCAAACTACTTTGGAGCAAAGACACATGACATTGAGACGTGTAAATCTTTCCTTTAGCAGCTCTGACAATCAAATAAAGTGACTTCACAAATTGGAGCATATATAAATAATGACATTAACCCCCAAAAATGACTTGTGCCTCACTGACAACAGGTCTGTACATTTTGCATTTCAAGAAACAATAACAGTCATAGTTACAGGGTCTGTGGGAGGGGGGAGCTTATTGTTGTAGGAGAAATAGTAACAGGCTGCCACAATGCTTCCCCTGTTCCACAAACGAACCGCAATGCTGTCTAGCATTTTCTGAAACGTTTTGTCTTCACGCCTTCAAACCTTTTGTCAATGTCAACTCCCGTTCCCATCTGGAACTCCCAATATCCAGCCATCCACACAAAGCCATGCGGACAGGCCACCATTCCACACGAGTCAGGTATGTTCCCACATCTATGATCACCCAACTGCGGTGTTTAAAATCACTTTGGAAGGTTTCTAATGAGTTTAAACAAATCACCTGGTCGGCTTGTCATCTAAAAACTTGACTATGACAATGTAACAAACTCTGGCCATTCAATCCCAAATGCTGATCGGTCAACCGCAATTGAAGGTTGCATCACCAACAGAGATGTTATGTTTACGATCGATTATTGTATTTTTTTCCACGCATAAAGCTATTCACTTTAAAGCACATTAAACAGCAGTCAGTGCTACTCAATCATATTTCACCACGCGTGATTTAGACACCATCGTTCACACACGGTACAGGCCGTGGACAGGTTCAACCACTGCCTAGCTTCTAGAAGTTTCAATTCTTGGGCAACTTTTCCATGACTTCTCAACTTTGTGGACCGAGTAAACGCGTACGGAGGGCAAATGAACCACGATCCCGCCTGGTTCGCGTTGATAATGTTGGATTTGCACTTGTTCCACAAGATGATGGGGTAGAGCAGCAGGGATCCTGGGTCTAACCTGGCCTGGAGGCCAGGCTGGACCATCCTTCTGTCCTGGATCTTAAATCAAACTTACCTGATTACTAACGTCGGATGGCAGGTTTTTAATGATGATTTTTCTCCGGTTATAAAATTCTCGACGTGTTCTCTCCAAACGACTCTCGATCTCTCCAGGGCTGAGTGCTGTCAACTCTTCCTCGGCCCTTCGTGGACACCCGGTGGCCGAATCATCGTCATTCGCCTGGAGTTCAGACTCCCCGCGGTCATCAAAGCCCAAGTTTTCGTGCTCAACAGCGGGGTCGAAGCTTTCGTGAAGTGGACGGCTTGTAAAGTTGAGCTCTGATGGGGTTTCTTTTCTGGCAGCTGCGCTAACGGACACTGCGGCCGCCATCATTCAGCTTGAAAGTTGAGTCAGTGTAACAGCGGAGAGATTTGAGCAGTTTAAACAATACACACGTGCGCGAGACTCGGCTTTTCATTGGACGAGAGAAAGATGCTTTTTTTCTGCAACGCAACGTAACTAGAGTACGATGGTTTTGTTTCTCACCTCTGGCCGATTTATCGTATCATGGGCGGAATTTGCACTTGGTGTGTATTTTTTTATTAACACAAAAGTATTACATCTCGTAAAATACAAATATTACAAATACACAACAACAATCGTACACTAGAGGGTGGTTGTTGAGAATTAAAGAAAAATATTGAAAAGTTTACAGGCCCCTCAAGGTTTTCATTGCTTTTTGCTTCATTGAGAATCTTCTTGAAACAAAATAATGTCAACAAAATGTCTTTCTTAAACGAAATAAAACAAGTCTTTTTACATGAAAACTTATATTTGTGAATATAGAATGTAGCCATTAATATAATAAAATGTGCACTTGGTAGTCCACAATTGTGACTATCGTGGTGTGACGTCGAGATAGAAAATTGGATCAACGCAAACTAGTAATTGCGCACATGTGCCGATACAATTGGACAAAGCTGAATGGGACAATAGAACAGGCCCATACGGAGGAGGACGCTGGCTCATACATCTTGAGAAAGCAAAGCGGAGGCGGGTAAATGGATGGGGCTTGCTGGATAGCCTGTTTGTCATCAGTACATTTCCAGGCATTTCATGTTTCCAAAGATTACTGCACTTTATAGGTTATTTATTACTCACAGTTGAGGTGACGGATATTAATTTGCCGAGAAAACGTCGTCAAATAAATAATTAGTGATTTCATTTTCAAATCACGTATACAGTGCTGTCAACCAAAATATACTCAGGTAACATTTACATAATTAATAAAGTGCAATCTGTCAGATTTAATTGAAAGGCATTCACGTCCAAATTGATGAGAGGGAATTACAGCTCAATAATATGTAGTGCCCTTTTTTCAAGGGGCCAAAAGTAATTGGACAGTAGACTAAAAGCTGTTACATGGTCAGGTATGTGCTATTCTTCATTATTTCTAAATCAAGCAGATACAAGGTCAGGAGTTAATTCCAGGTGTGGATTCCTTTGGGAATCTGTTGCTGTGACCACACAGCGCTGTGTGGTCAAATGAACTTTTATTGAAACTGAAACAGGCCATCATTAGGGTCCCTCAATTTACATAGTTGACAAGTCAAGGCAAAAAAAATCCATCATAGATAGCAGGAACATCGGTGGCCAAATCAACAAGTTTGGTACATTTCAGAACAAATGAATGCACTGGTGAGCTTGACAACACAAAAAGGCTTGGATGTCCAAGTGATCATCGCAGGGTCCTGTCCATTGTGAAGAAAAGCCCCTCCTGAATATCCAGCCAAGTGAAAAACCCTCTCCAGGTGGGCATATCATGATTAATCTAATTATCTCATTATTAATCAATCTCATGAATTGAACAGCCCAAAATAAAGAAGACTGCCAGTTCTGTAACAGCTTACTTTGGACAAATGAAACTTAAGGTCTCCCTGTACCAGAATGATGAGAGGGCTTTGAACAGCTTATGATCTGAATACTACATCATCCATAAAAAACATGGTGAAGACAGTGTGGTGCCATGGCTTCCAATGGCACTGGGACACTATAGTGTTTGATAAGACAGAAGCAGCTAGATGGAGAGAAATTGCCTGACAGATTTAATCAAATTCAGCTAAATTGATTGGATGGCACTCCACTGCATGACCCAAAACATACTGTGAAAGAAACCCAGGAGTTGAAGGCAAATAAATGAAATACAAAAGTCCATTGTGGTGTACAGAGTACCAATTATGAAAATGGTCACTGTCCAAATATTTATGGATCTAACTATCAAATAAAATCAAGCAGTGTTGTGTAGTGTCCATGACTTGACATTTTGCTGTAGAAAATGCTTATTTAAGTTTATTTAAGATTACTTTTTTACATTACAAAATCCAGCAATTATAACAGAAATACAGACGATGGCAAATATATAAAGCTAAAACCATAAATGCTAACAGTTCAATTTACAGGACAGGAGTGGCATTGTTTATTGTAGTTATGCATTCATGAATTTAAATATTTGTTATGTTTGGAGATAACAGAGACAGATTATAATTGTATCAACTAATATTGGTTTAATCCATGTTTAAAACACTTGAGTAATTCATTAAAATGTCATATCCAATCCATTTAAACCTATTAAACATCCTTGACCACAGAAGATACTGAAGGATACCAAAGTTCAAGAAATGACTTCAAGTCTTGGAAAACAAGTGTCTGAGGTATGGACAGTGGAGGAGGCCCAAGTGGCCAAATCAATATTGACTTATTTGGGCCAAACGAACATTGGGCTGAAATTCATATGTCTGGCGAACGGCTTCAATACTCTCAATAAGAGCTTGAAAAGATGGACGTTGAGATGGGTCAGCATCCCAACAGCGCTCCATCAACAGGTAAACCTGAGGAAAGAGAGGCGTTAGGAGCGCATAAAGTACACAAGACCAACAGAGAAGTTGGGAGGTTCAAATGTTTGTTTTACCTCATGAGGACAGTCGCGTGGCGAGGGCAATCTCCTATTTCGCTCTAGGAGTTTAATCAACACCATCGGTGTCATTGGCCCTTGTTCATTTCCCATCATCTTTGCAAACTTCTACAGAAAGGATATAAAAATGTCCATTCATCATTTGAACTCCCCCTACACGGGTCGATCGTGTCTCTACATCAAAGATTAAGACAGTCAATGAGAAAAAGATGAGGATTCATACTATTGGAGGGTTATGCTGAGATTCACAGCGGGTCATGATCTCATAGAGCGTCACGCCGAAAGACCAAATGTCAGACGAGAAGGAGAACTTGCTCTCCTTGAGACACTCCAGTGCATACCTGGCAAGAAACGAAGATCCGTGTCAAATCCCACATCCCCAAATCCCACGGCGTGAGATCAGCGCCCACGCTGGGACATTCCATGTCCTGCAGAACTCACCAGAACACGGGACTGTCCCCATCCTCCCGTACACGGTAGTAGACCTCTCCCTCAGGGATGTACTTTGTCAAGCCGAAGTCTCCGATCTTCACCACACCCTCATTCTCCACCAGAACATTCCGTGCAGCTAAATCTCGGTGTATATACCTCTTAGAGTGTAAGTAATCCATCCCCTTCATAGGAGAGGTCAAAGGTCAAAGGCATGTTCAGGAGAGAGAGATAATATAAGTTAGGGGTTAAGAAGGGGGGGGGGGGGGGGGGCGGGATAATAGGATGATCCTCAAATTTATTTTCCTTCATGCATGTATTTAAATTCAACCTCTATAGTGTACTGATGGGGTAGAACTAACCTGGCAGATCTGCTGGGCGAAAAGAAGGCTGTGTGCCACTCCCAAGCGCTGTTTCGGAAGGTAATCTTTGAGACTGCCCAGTGGGAGGTACTCCATTATCAGTTGCAACACCTGCCCTCCTGCAGAAGAGAGGAAACACTCCATTACGCGCACACCGAACTCCACCATAACGCTGCTCCCACTGTTCACATCTAGCCAGCTCTCACCTAGTTCGGAACAGCAGCCCTTGTACTTGACTATGTTGTTGTGGTAGAGGGACCTCAGGATTTTGATCTCCTTGATCCAGCTCTCGTGGAGGTGTCCGCCTCCTTCGTGCTTCAAGGTCTTCACTGCCACCCTCTCCCCTGTCCCGTCATTGGCGGGGTCGTACAAGTACAGCATCACCTTCCCAAAGTGACCCTGTTGACAGAGCAGGAAGATGCAAAGTGAGATGTGTGAACTCCAGACTCTAGGGAGAGACACTGAGCTGACATGATTTTATTTTACTATTAGATTAGATAATTCTTGTTTTCAAGTCAAAAAGTTCTCCTGAACTTGGATTCCAGTGTACGTTGAAAGAATGCTGGTCTGATAAGGTATCAGAACACTGGCAATAACTAGGGCAAATGAACAGTCAGGGCATGTACTGACCTCTCCTAGGTCCCGGATCTTTCTTAGGTGGCGTTTGTGGAAAACACTGGGGTCGACGTCTGGCAGGGTTTCGGTGGGGGATATGTCCGGATCTGATTGGACAAAAGGTCGTCCACTCACTGACACTACAGACATCAACTGGAAGTTATAGAAAAGCGGAGAGGGGAGTCGGGTGGGCGAGGAGAGGAGAGGACCTACTTTTGTTCTGTAACTCAGTGAGCTCGCGGAGCACGATGCGGAAGGACGGCCTCTCCACAGGTACGTATGTCAGACACATGCTAACGAAGCTAGCCAGCTCCTGAGAAGACGGCTCGGTGAGGCGCTTCTGGGTTTCATAGAAACGCTCTTTCTGTCAAGGAGAGAGAGAGAGCGAGAGAGAGAGAGAGAGAGAGAGAGATCGGGGGTCAAAAAGGAGTGAACGGAAGATGAGAGGCCACAACTATAAAAATAAACAAATATTAATTTAGCAGACGCTCTTATCCAGAGCGATTTACAGCTATAATCCCCCTGAGGCAAGTAGGGTGAAGTGCCTTGCCCAAGGACAAAAAAAATCACACAGCCATGGCCAAGAATCGAACTCACAACCTTCAAATTATGAGGCCAACGCCTTAACCCGCTGAGCCACCTGACTCGGAGGAGAGGCGAAAGAGCCCTACCTCAGACAGCGTGCTGCGACTCATGGGCAGGTCACCATTGTTGCAGATCTCCAGCAGCGTGGCTCCGAAGCTCCACTGGTCTGCAGCGTTCCCAAGGGGGGCCCCGTTCGGCACACACTCTGGGGCAATCCATGGGATCCGCTCCAGACGCTCTGTATGGAAGACAGTGAAACCAGCCATTACAAGTCTGAAACCAGCCATTACAAGTCTAAAACATGTGGTGCGTTATATCACCTTAAAACTGTTTGATTCATGCTGATAAGGCAGCATTATTGAAATGGATGAGGAAATAAGATTGAGAACATCAGGAAGTACCGCCATAAGATAAACTGTAATGACGTATGAAGTGTATCGACGGAAACTGTGTTAATGTGTCAAATGAAAAAGTAACAACTACATATCATTACATTCATGTGCAGTGCTGCTGTAAGAGGTAATGAAGATAGTCATTGGCAGTACAAACCTTCTCGGGAGAGGGCGGTGACAGAGATGCCAGGGTCGCTCAGTTTGATAAAGGGGGAGGTGCCCTCCTCAAGACCACGACGAGCCACCAGAATATTCTTGGCGCAGACATTTCCATGAACAAGGCGTTTGGTCTCCTGCAAAGGGGAATAGGCATCATGGGATACATGCAAGTCAACAGAACCGAGGCTTCCAAACAGGTCAAAGGAAAAGAGAATAGGCTTCGAAAGCATCGGTGGCAGAGGGATGGTCTCTGTTGCCACATGATGAGGTCAGGAAGGTCAACTTACAATGTAGCTTAGGGCACTGGCCAGCTGTTTGGCAACAGTGAATTTCCACTGAGGAGTCACCAGTGCTTTCTCCCTACGCAGGAACACGTCCAGAGGCCCAAACTCCACAAACTCCTCCACCATGATGTCTGTGAAGAAGTACATCATCAACAATCCCTGACAACACCAGACACGTGTATTCTGCCACATAGTGGAGGTTTTAGATTGACCAGCAGTTTGTTTTCTGATTGTTTATCTATAAACTGACAATGTAAAGGGAAGTGAGAAGGCTAAAAGAGAAGTTAGCCCGAATGAGGAAGTGAGATCAAAAGTGAGATTCCATGTACTCTCTGATCCTTTGACAGAAACTCCGTGAACAAAGACCAGATGACTGTGGGACACCTGACTCATGAAGCTGGCTGTCTCAAGGAACGCCTGCCAAAGACAAACAGGAACATTTAGAATTAGCGTGTGCATTCCCAATACTTCACTATACATCTTCATGTGTCTTCATGTCTGAACACTCAGAAAGGCTAGCCAACTACAGAGTGGCAGAGGACTACAAATCCCACAAGTGTCTGGGTACGCCTGGGATCATGGGAACTCACTAATGCTTTGTCTTTGTGGCTTTGATCCAGGATCTTGAGAACCACACGGATCCCTTGGCGATCATTGTTGATGTTGTTGTTCCACTCATCCTCCTCTTCATCCTCCCCTCCATCCCAGACCAGCAGACGGCCAGAATAGATATTGGTTCTTGTGCCTCGTCCCAAATGGTGTTCCTGTTCATGGCCGAAAACATTAAAGAGAAACGTTACGGAACCAAACGGAACATTAAGCGCAATGGCCCCTGTGGTAGAATCTAGTCAGAGGGATATTGATGGGGTTGCTTGAGGGATATATGATACAGATGCATGCAAGAGGGTGATGAGAAAAGTGTCAAAGTGATTCTGTCACCCGCGTGATGTCCTTGTCTTTGATTGGATGAAAGCGCAGCTGGGTCAGGTCGAGGGTCACAGAGTCCGGCTGGACCGAGAAATCTGCCCCTTGCCTCTTCACCAACAGATTGGACAAGTCTACAACACACACACACCATCATTTCAACACCAGAAAACAGCATGGAACCGACATTAAGAGGAACGACTAATCGCACAAAATACACAAGCGTTTCAGCCACACATAAAGCCTACCTCCAGGACGGGGGAGGCAGCATTTCTTGACCGAGAAATTATCTGTGCCTGATTTCAACACGTATGTCTTCAAGCTGTCCGTAAGCTCCTTCACACAGGAGAACTCCCTGTCCCAGCCCTCCAGAGAAAAGGCACCGCCCTTCTGGTGAATCCGGAACTGTTTGTGGACGGAACCTTCACCGTTCTGTGTGATGTCAGGAAAAGAAACACACAAATACTGTCTCATCTAAAATCACAGGAGTTTGGCCCCGGCGCTTAAAATCCTTGTCCTGACAGAACAAGTGCATTTTAACTTACCCGACTCCTGTTGAGGACCACCAGTATGATGCAGTGATAATCAATAACACTCCAGCGTACCAGGAAAGGTCCCTCTTCCACTGGCTCCTTCCTTAGCCTCATCAGCACAAAGTCATCACTGAAAAGGGAGAGGGAGTGAGAAAACAGCCAACGGACCAATTATCCCTCTACGTTGCGCAGGTTCAAATGCGAATGTCGGTTACAAAAGACACTATAATCTTTCAAAATCGATGTATTTGTATGGCGTATCCGTGTAATTTTCGAGCCGTTATGAAGTCTATCTTTTCTGGAAACGTCTAATTAGCCTGTGTGAATCGAGGAGAAGAAAGTTCTGGAGGAAGGCTCACTGCATAGGTCCATGGATGCCATTCGTGGCGTTCAGCACCACTCTGGGCGGAGCCACCTCGTGACAGAGGTAGTGGTGGGCGTCGGCCGTCAGGCGGAAGTAGCCGTCCAGGAGGGAGACGAGGGAGCGAGCCTCCAGGCTAGACTTCATCTGCACCTCCTAAAGTCCTCGCACACAAACGGGCATCCCGCTGTTAGAACCTACACTCCCACTTCCATACTTTTTACATTCAGTCATTCAGCAGACGCTCTTATCCAGAGCGACTTACAGCAAGTACAGGGACATTCCCCCCCTGAGGCACGTAGGGTGAAGTGCTTTGCCCGAGGACGCAACGTCATGTTGCCACAGCCAGGAATCAAACTCGCAACCTTCTGATCACTTTCCTGATGCCTTAACCGCTCAGCCACCTGACTCCCAAGGTGTTGACTGTGAGGACATGTAGTGCTGACAGTACAGTACCACGTGTCCTGGGAAGATTTCTTCCATTCACACAACATATAGGGTGTCACTTTTACCTCATACACACACGTGCATAGACAACACACCATGGAAATAGGAATACTTTCAGTTGAGGTCAGTCTAATGTGATGCAAGGAGTAAATAGGGTGTCAGGTGGCTCGTGTTGGGCTCGTGATCGGAAGGTTGCAAGGTCGATTCCCGGCTGTGGCTATATAATGTTGTGTCCTTGGGCAAGGCACTTCACCCTACTTACAGGGAATATCCCTGTACTTGCTGTAAGTCGCTTTGGATAAAAGCGTCGGCTAAATGACTAAATGTAGATTTCAATGTATTTGACAAACGACATGCCAGGCACTCTGACCATGGAGTGGTTGTTCTGTTTGCTGATGCAGATGCAGTTTCCAGTGATGGCGACGTGGGAGATTTCAGGGAAGTCACAGAAAAAGGTCCATGTATCAGGAGAGCTGACGTCCTGTTGGGACGACTGAGGCTTCGTCTTTTTCTTTCTGTTCTCCAAGTAGTCGTTCCGATAGTAACTGTTGGCTTGCGCCTGTTACAGAAAGACACGGTAGAACACGCATTTTGAAAAATCAGAAACGCATAAAAGTCAAGAGGCATTGTCGCCCTCACACAGACACGTAATCGCAGACAGACGGCTCGAACCTTCTGCGCTGAAGCCTTCCTCCACCGAATTCCCTTGCAACCAGACACCATGACCTCGTGCGTGACCTCGGCCCCAAAGCTGTCCGAAGCGGCACCCTCTGCGTGGGCGGTGTTAAGGCAGGAGCCGCTCCGGTCATCGTCCTCCCGCAGCTCCAGCTGGGACACCGCAAAGGTCTCTGTTCCGAAGCGAGGTGCCAGATACTCCAGTGTGGAGATGTACTTGTACATGACCTCCTGGGAGCCTAGCCGGCCAATGCCAACAGTGTGCTTCTGGAAGGTTCTCACAAAATCCGAGAACACATGCTTGATACGGATCTTGGTCAGGAATTTGTCCTTGGCGATGTGTCTGGAGAAGGATCTTGGGATGCACTGCAGGAAGCTGTGGAAAATGAACTCCTATAAAGACTGTATCTCAATTACTCAATTACTCTGTAATGTAAAGCTCTCTGCCAATAAAAGGCCCGGCTTCAAGCCACACTGATGTTTCCACATCCAGATCAGTCCTTACCTGATGGACTTGGTCACTTCTTGTAAGGTCGAGCCTGTCTGCAGAGCCTTGTGTGAGAGGTGAAGCACAGCCATCCCCAAAGTCTCATTCTTATAACGACTCACTTCTTCCTCTCCCTGGGCTTCCTCCATCGGAGCTACATCGTTCACAAAATCATACTGTGCCTGCAGCAATGAAAAACAAATGGCTGATTTTAAGCTTGCGCAACCAAGAGGCGTTAGAAGGGCATATGTCATAGGGTTGCTACTCATGTGAACCGTACCAAACTCACAAGCCTAACCACAGGTGTCAAACCGTGGCCACATTTGGCCCGCAGTGTGATTATATTTGGCCCGCTGGTATCATACAATGCATGTACCGCTAAATACAAATAAAACTGTATTTAAGAAATCAATACCATTCATGTGTTTTTTAATTATTATTTGAAATTCAATTTTGCATGTGTGCAATATTAAGTTATATCAAGCATTGCTTGTTCCATATTGTTTTAACTTGTTTGGGTCAATCTTTTTCAATAAATATCCATTTTGGCCCGCAACTCTGTCCAAGTTTAAAATTGTATGTTTGAGTTTGAGTACCCTGAGCCAAACTTAGGAGATCCAGGACCAGCTGATCATGAGGACATCACCAACCAACACAACATCCAGAGTCTCTCCATCTCTCCACAACGCTTTCTCAAGTCACTCCGCCTCAAGTTTATACTCTTGAGACGGACGTAACACATTCAGGCTGTGCGTGAAATGAAATGGACAAACCTGAGCGAACAGGTACTCCAGGGAAGTCATTTCCAGCAGAGAAGTGCAGCCCTGTTCGCTTCCTGACCGCGGGGCGTAGCGTTGCACCGTAGGTTCCTGCTCACTGAGCCCATGCCAGTTCCTAAAATAAAATCTGAAGAAGACAATTTCCTCTCAAGCATTGTCATGGGAACCATGAGATAAATGAGTGTTCAGCTTCCGAATGCAGTTTGGACCCTTCCAAACACTGACCTCATACGAAAGTGAAGCACAAAGCTGGAGTTTTCCTCTGGGTTAAAGATGTGGTTTGGGCTAAACCAACAGAGCGAGGCTGGATCGTACAGGGCAAACAGGGCATGACACAATGGAGTGATACCTATGAGGTGGGAGAGACCGTTTGGTTCAAGGTTACAAAGCTGTGGAAGACACTCACAACAGACATTACCAGCAACACCCATTTGATGATACAAATAAAACCAGATTTTTCATCCAGCCAAGATCATCTATTTTTTCAATTTTCTGTACTTAAAAATGTAAGTCGTCTGCTTATTGAGGTGTTATTAGATGTTATTAACACAGCAACATTTCTCACCGACTGCCTGGGCTGCAGTGATGCACAGATCCTCAGCTGTGACCTGGCTCTCTGTGTGGGACAGGTACCGTGCACCCTCCTTGGTCCAGAAGAGGTGAACATGGATACCCCCACCCTGAGGGGGGTCAGTATGGCCAGTGGAGGCCGCTGCCTTGGTACTCTTGAAGCGTCCACGCCGATACATTACTGACAATTTATCACTACATCAGCACAAGGATACAAGACCGGAAGCATAGATTATTAGTATTTTTATATATATTTTTAATTAATTTCAAGAAGAAGTTCGCGATGTAAGAAATATATTTTCCCTACTGACGGCAACACAAAAATTCTGATGTAAACAATAAAAAAATATGACAGTTATGATTACATTAAACACTCAATTACTGTCTTCCCTTCTTTATAGAGTTATGGGTTATGCACGTCTCCAGATCCATATTCTAACAAGGCCTTCCGGGTATTAAGCTTGTAGGTAAACACAGCTGTAGAAACACAGCTGCTGTACAACAGATGATCAGAAACAATATTTAACCGTTCCGCGGGTCAGTTTGGATACAAGTTTACACAATTCAAGTAAAGCTATTGCCGACATTAAATAACACTACCGAGTCCTGCATTTCCCCGAGTTCAGCTCTAATTTCCTGATAAAAGCCTACAAAAGACTGCGTATTTCTTTCAAATGTATATCCGTGTCTTACCATTCAGATGTTTGAATTCGGATGTAAATTATCAAATAAAGCTACAGGAAACGAGATCCACGGGTTTTATAAACCGTCATGGGTATTTCCCCCCCCCCTGCCTACGCGTTCCAGTGGAGTAGGAAGAAAAGTGTTCAGGCTGGAGCCACGCCCCTTCACACGAGTTTTTTAAAGGCCAAGTGAGAACTGCCATGGAAATACTCGATATATAGGCTATACTACTTCCTAAGAAACTTACAATCCTTAAGTAAAGTACACGTACTTACAAATATGAATTATGTGAACTTATCTGAATGGTGGAAGGTGACACCTAGTGGTCCAATAACAGGCAGAACCAATAGATCCGTAATCTTCACATTTATCCCTGATAGACCAACTTTGACCCCCTTAGTGAACAAGTTCAGAATTGAATTTATTAAACACAAGCGAGTTTTCGGGATACCGTTTATTATGCTATGCTTGTGATATCTGGGCAAGTTGCTCACAGATGTCCTTTTTCTACACATGCACAACCCAGGTTAATGTATATGACAGTAGAAACCATGACATCTCTGATAACTACAACCAAAACATAAACATGGTATACTTACACACAGAATATGGGTTTTGGGTAAAGCTATGAGCATATGTGAGGCCCTCTGTGAAACCGATTGCAAAAAGGGCTGTACAAATACCATAAAAATTGAGTGTGTTGAGTCGGGTATATAAATGTGTCTTTCCTCAAGCCCAAACATGAAGAGAGCAACAAACCAAAAAAGTGATGTTTGCAATATTATCGAATTATTGTGAACCATTTCAACTGAGGAGGGTAGACAGGAAGAATAAGTCGCATTGTTTCAAAGCTCGGACCCCCAATGTGAAACACTGGGCGCAGCGTCAGCAATAGCTTTTGGGGGGTGGGTGAGTACATATGATGTTCTATTGAAAACATCCAATGTAACATTCTGATGAAGTCACTGTTGGTCATTCCGTCTTGTTTTCTTCCGCATCAGGTTTCGCCACCTCGTAGGTTCCCTCGTCCTCCTTGTCGTCTCCATCGTCTGTCCTGGAGTTGGGCACCCACAGCCCAGAGTCTATGCATCTCTTCATGTGCAACTTTGCCTCCTTTACGTCGGGGAAGTGCATCATGAATAACCACGCCGAACATCGTTTATGTAAGAATATATGCGTCTTTTGAATCTATTCTTTTCAAATTGTATATGTATGATTTATAGGATGTTTGATATATAAATATATTAATTAATCATAAATATATAAATATTATTATATGCCTTTAAAATCTGCCATTTAAAACAGTGATTATAAGATTTGAAATACTACACTCATCTTCTTCTTTGTGTCTTACCGTTGGGTCCATTTTGCTGATGACAGTCTGCAACATCTGAATGTCCTTATCATCGAAGCATTTCTTCATCTCCTGCAAGTAGAGTGGCGTGTCTTTTGCTCAGAACCAAATGCAGTGCGAATGAATGGGTCAGATCGGTGGTGGTAATCCTACAGGGCAGTGGAGCACTTACCTCCGGCAGGGACTCGTACACCTCCACAGGGTCTACTCCTCCAGGCCCGAGGCGTTTCTGCCTCTCCTCCTCCTCATACTCCTTCAGAGCCTTCTCAATGCGAATTTTGGCTCTGGTACGAACCCGCTCCTTAAACGACTCCAGCTCATCGTTGAAAGCATCCTGATACTGTTGGTCTGCGGTCTGAAACATGGTGATGTGGTTACACTTTAGCACGCAAGTGTGCAAAAACACCTCCTATCCAGTTTAGTGAGATATAACTGAGAATGCATGCAGAGAACTTTGCCGACACACACCTTTATTTTGGCGAAGAACTGGCGGAAGCATCCCCGGGGGTCCACCTTAAGACTTTTAGCAAGTTCCAGGATGAACTGCATGACTATGGTCTGGTGGGCCACTTGCTCCATCAAGGCGTGTTTCTGCAGGTGGAAAACAAACATTTACATTTAGTCATTTATCAGACACTCTAATCCAGAGCCATATACAGCAAGTACAGGGACACTCCCCCTGAGGCAAGTAGGGTGAAGTGCCTTGCCCAAGGACACAACGTCATATAGCCACAGCTGGGAATCGAACTCGCAATCTTCCGATCATTAACCCTTCCGATCGCTAGCCCAACGCCTTAACCGCTCAGCCACATCACTCCCCTACAACAGAGACACTTTGCCTGAAGATCACTCAGGTCAAATAAACATGGAAATAGTTTTGATTGTGGTTTGAATTCCTTCGTAGAAAAGGTTTCAGAGACGGTCATCTGGACGCTGTTTTCAAAACCAAGACGTTTTTTCGACAACCATCCAGGAGTCATTCTCATCACTAAGGAGCAGTGGGTAGCCTTTACCTCTTCCACCTCCAGGTCAATGCACCGGATGACCAGGTAGTTGGCAGTTTCCTCACACACCAGGTGAGAGTTGTCCGACAGGTACTTCTGGCTGTCATCCCAGCGTCGCAACATACCTGGAAAAGAACATTAAAAAAGGCAAATGTTGACGCCACCATCCCGCAAAAAAAACCCTGACTAAAATAAAAACAGGGACATGGTGGAGTGACGCTCACCAAAGTGTTTGATCTCCTTTTCATACTTCTCCACAAACGTCTTGTGCTTCTGCTCTTTCTGCTCCTCCGTCTCCTCTGATTCGTCTGGTTTGGTGTTGACGATGCTCTAAGGGCACACATGGGGAGTGAGAAGCAGACTGTGACATTGTGTGTGTGTGTGTGTGTGGGGGGGGGGGGGGGGGGGGGGGGGGCACTAGAACTGGACAGAACCAGCGTCAGGGCCCAGAAACAAGCCTCACCTTGCTGAAGCCCTCCTTGCTAAGCGTGTCCACGTTCCACGGCATCTTCTTCTCCTCTTTCCGGTACTCCTCCAGTTTCTTTTCCCAGTCGCGCTCCTCCTTCTTTAACTTCTTCTCCTCTGCTTGTGCCTTGCTCAGATCAGCTTTGGCATCATCTGTGCCCGAGATGGACATCTCCTTGATCTTCTTCTGTGTCTCTGCCAGCTTGCGTTTGCACTCTGTCAGACCTTTCTGCATCTCTTCACCCTTCGCCTCGAACTGTTCCATTCTTTCAACCCGCGCCTGTGGCCAAAGGAAGAAATTACATCTCACATGAATACAGCCTTATGATCTGATAATGGCATAAAGCTATCACCAAATGTATAATTTCGTAGCCAGTGCTGGAATTGGTTTTGTTACGAAGTTACAAAAAATAATAATATCATAAGCAAGATAATAGTACAATTAATAAGGTAGCTAGCTCGCTAGTCGGTTAGCTAGATGGTTCTAGAACGCTGGTAGTAACGAGCTAATCTAAGCGCCTTAATCTCATTTCTAGCTAGCTAGGTCAGTGTGGTCTTGAGGGCTTCTTTTGAATTTTACAGGAATCTCTTTAACCAATATGACTCCCTAACGTTACCTGATGTCGCCATCTGAACAGGCTGGGAGTGTCGATGTTGGGATGGGTGTCATCTTCATCATCGGAAACCTCAATGTGGTCCCACGCGCTGTAGTCAATCCTCGACATGGTGGCTCAAATACCAAGATGTTTATCACCCCAAAAAGTCACCCTTTACAGAGAGTTACAGATAAAGATACCAAATGGTATCGACCGATCGATGGTAATATCGCAAGACGAAATGAATAGGTTCCAGTCCTTCCCTTCTCGGGGACAAAAGCTAGCAGTGGCCAGCTAACCTCTTTAGCTCTAAACACAACACAGGAAACGGTTCAAGTTTTCACCTTGACGTCACCGCGTAACGTACTATTCGACGTTTTTTTTCTTCTCTGATTTGATTGGTTTATCGCATCCAATCGCATCCAACCGCATCTATGTTAAAGGTGCATTACTCGAAGTAAACATTTGTCAGAATAAAATATTTCAAAGGAAAGTCAAATCCGTCTCCTGAAACTCTACTATGTGACATAAAGACAAACAGGGACAAATCTGTTCAAATGAAGATAATTACAATTGGTAATTACAGTATAACAAGAAACGTTTATAGCCACAATTTTATTAGTATTATTCAGTTAGCAAAATAGGTTATTAAATTATTTGTGCGTAAAATCACTATGCACTACTACTTGAGTTGAACACCAAGGTAAGAGGGACCACACACTACATATAACATTGTAATAACAGCAATATTCAACTATCTTACATTTCGGCAAACTATTGAATGAGCCCTTTAAATGTGAAGTTGATCTCTGTCTCCATGAGATGGTCTCGTCACGTTTTCACAGCTGTGAGGGGACAGTAAGCAGGAGAAATACATTTGGTATTAAAATCTGTTTACACTCAAATCCCTCAAGTTATTCAGGCATAGTGCCATGGACCTACCCAACCAAACTTACATTGATGATGCCCGCAGTCCGTGTTTTTGCACCCTTCAGAGATCACTTGCATTAAATACCTAAGCAGATCAAAACAAGACCAAGCCTTTAACAGATCTGTTAAATGTTTTCAGAATTAAAATCCTGTTGCACTTTACTGCGTTGTCCTACCATTAGACTTTGTCTTCACAATGAACTCCTTACTCCTCTTGCCCAGTTTATTAGAGGCAGTGCAAGTGTAGGTCCCTGGGAGTAGTGAGGAGGAGGTAAAAAGAGGCTGATCCCCCATGTTTTCCTGGGGTGGTGAGGTCTGCCAGCTGTACACAGGAGCAGGGTTTCCTGTGGCTGTGCAGTTCAAAGTGACTTCATTGCCCTCTCCAAGGTCAAAGGTCTCAGGCTTGGCATTGATGAAGGCTGGGAGGTCTAGGGAGAAAGTACGGGATCACATCAGAATCAGAATTAGGTTGAATCGCTATGCAAGATTTACATGAAACACTTTGTGAGGATGAATCTGAATGGTGGTTTAGGAATATATGAAAATGACACAGACTCACAAAGCACAGAAAGGTTGAGAGGTTCAGATGTCACAGTTGGGGGAGTTTTCGGTCCCTCTGGTCCCAGGTCCAGTTCTGCCACACAACTGTACTGAGTTCCGTCGTCAATGACACTGGGCGTAACCAAGAGAATAGACGACACCTGAACAGGTGAGGTAGGAGTGAGGTCCGAAAACGAGTGGGTGTAAACTTGAGTCTGCCCTCTGTACCACCGCAGGGTGAGGTACTGAACAGGAGCAATGTTCTGGACTTCACAGAGCAGCTGGTATTCTTTCCCTTCTAACATAGGCCCGGTGTGGTTCACAGAGCTGATGGAGACACTGTCTGGGGTCTCTGAGAAAGATAGATACCGTGTCAAGCTTTGAACGCACGCCTGTGCGTAGCACTGATCTCCAGAATACATTTGCTACAACTACAGTCCCAACTACATACCAACATTTGTTAAGGCATTGTTGACTCACTGTAGAGGACGAGGTTGAGCTTTTCCTCACACTGTCTGGGAGCAGTGAAGAAGACTCCATAGCAGATGGGCTCCTCGATCCAATCAATCAGACTGTCAACCCGCCAATGGACTGCAAGGTCTTGCTGGGTATGTGCCGCACCGATGGCTGACTCCCAGCCCAGAACACGTACTGGACGTGAGGCTTCACAGGTTACTGATACAGGCTCTCCAAACCTCACCACCACCCTGGATGGCTTGATTTCCAAAGAGCACCCTTCACCAGACACTGAGACACGGACAGAAGCATTACGAGCATCATAGGCTACTCATCATTCCAGGATGCTTCGATGAGTTGTGGTTTATTTACCCAAAAAAATTACAAACAAATGATGGATATTGTTCCAATTAGCCAGGTGTAGGTGTTTCGTCTCGTCTAGGCATCACTAGCCTTTTTTTGGAATAGCTTTCTTCAGCTTGGCGCTGTTAGTGCAAGTCAGCACCGAATTTAAATGAAATATTATGACCAGCGCATCTTTTTCAACTCTAGGTTGTGTGGGAATATATTTACACTAAGCTTTGACACTTACTCAAACTGAAATGTTTTTTTCGCGTTTGTAATCGAGGAAAAAATATATCCTACGTCATTTAAGTAGCCAAACTAGAAACATCTTACCCGCATAGAACATGCAAAATGTGAGGATCCATTTCAGAAAGTTGTTTTCCATCGTTAGACTTTATTTTGTAGGTCCACAGTGGTCCAAGTTGAAAAGCCAGTGGAATTCCTTGTGTCCTGCTAGGCAACCCTAAAGTGGTCCAACAAAAGCCTTCCCTCACCGATTGAATCCTCATTCCTTGTTTCGGCTCAAGGGCCCCGAGGGGGAGTTAAAAGGAGGGGGCTGGTACTCTTGGGATATTGACAGCATTCATATGCCACTCTGAAGGTAACCAACTGGCACTTTTAAACCATTTAGTCAATAAAACTATTTTAACAACTCATATTTCATTCACCTCAGAAGCGCCAACATTTATTGGGCAAGACTAAGGGCCATTTCACTTACCAGGGATGCACATGCCCCTAATTTTTTAATTTGCTTTAATTACAGTGGCCTGTTCAAAATGATCTATTGTGCAATGCTGTTACAATGAGAGCTCTCTAACCTCTCTGCTTGCAGGCTTGTTTTTGTAACAGATAGATTATGTTTGTCGGTATTTAGTCTACAGGCCTCATGCTGTTCCAAGAATGCCGGCCTATGGCAGCCACAGCCGAACATGACATGGTAACGTCATGCTCATTGCAGTAGATAGGCAACCCTGTTGCAGTGTCAGTACAGTTCACCATCTTTTCCCCAGTTTGTTCCTCTGTGTCTAAAATGACTACTCTATTAGACATAGTGCTGGAAATCTGTCCTGAATATTTTTACTGCCAGGTTGTTATAGCAACAGTCAGCCCATACAGTTTTTATGACAAGTGCTGACAAGTGCCCCCCCCCCCCCCCCCCCCTAAAAAGTCTCCCATTTGGAAGGAAATGACACGGACAACAAATCGCAAAACAAGTTTAGAAAAATAGGTCATTACAGGGGCCACAGGGGTTTCCTTTACATTCACTTTGCTCTGTACTGATTAGTATGGGAGTGTTGGGGCTGGGGTGATGTAAGCTGGACAGACAATGAGAGCAAGGTCCGCCTACAAAAGACAGCAGAACATGGCACACTAAAACATACTCATTTACTTAACCTTAATTAGCATTGTCCCTGTAAACATATATGGCTAGCTTCATGGTTAATTGAAATTGAATAGCAGATACTGCCTGATGTACATTTATACATGCACTTCTTTTTAGGAACATGCATCTTTGATTACAAAAATATGAAAATACACAACTTGGTAAAAACTAAAATACATATTGCACAGGTTAGAACACTGACAAGCACACCTAGTGTATAGTAGCAGTGCATCCTAAGAATCCTTAATGACAACCCGATTACCGGTACTAATTCTATGTTCTCTAAAAACCTATGGAAATAGCAGAGGTTTCAGGGTGAAATGTAAATTATGCACCTTTTCAGTTTTGGTACCAGCCCAGTTTGATTGGCTTTTGGTACCAGGTACATAGTGTTCCACTGCATATTGCAATGTCTATGACCAACCAGCAGTCTGCAGTGTTTTCACATTAGGGTTAAGGATTTCCTAAGTTTGGAACCTCTATGGGAGGTGATCCAGAAGACTACACAAAATTACAATCAGCAAATAGCTCTTAGGATAACACTGAAAACACTGCCAGTGAAAAAGTAATCTGATCTGTCAGCTCCCTTATTTGGCACAAAGAAAACAAAAAGGCAATTCAACCTCAAATATCGACTACTAAAATGTCCCACCCCCTCCCTTCAAACCTGGTCCTTCAAAACACAGGAACATGCTGCCTGCTGGGAAGAAGGTCCAACTGTTGCACTTGGTCCAAACGATGTTCAATCATTAACCACGGTCCAAACTGAACAATTGGTCGTTTTCTTTATAGTCTTCAGACGTCCACAGATATCGGGTTCATTTGAATTTGACTCTCAAACCTAGTTGTATAGTTTCTATCAGGATGTGCACTTTCAATCAGCAAACAGCACAAACCATGTTCTTCAAATACACTACCAACCCCTACCTTCAGCAACAAATGTTCGATTAAAAAACTTGCAGGATTAAAGCTAGCATAAAAAAATATGTATAAACTTGCATTATTTAGATTCCTAGTCTTTGATGAGGCATTCCTTAACTCCCCAGACAGAGCAGTTCATATGACAGAATTTGAACCCGCTTTCATTTTGAAGATTGCATACATAATGGTGATCACCAATGCCAGGCCCAAGAATGATCCAAAAATAGCCCAAAATGTTGTGCGATCCTCTGTAGGGAAAAGAGGTGTGGTTAGTGAGGGTTATGTACCAGTCTGCCTCAGCCTTGGATGAGGTTGTGGCCCTGCAAGACCAGCGCCAGTCACCAGAGAGCTTCTCTGTTTTTGATACACCATGCACACAGACACTAGCGCAACAAGAGCCAGCAAAGCCATCACAATTCCAGCTGTTGTCCCAGACCTACTACCTGACAACACAAAACAAAACAGGAGCCCCATGTGATTAGAAAAGCACTGCTAGTAATATGGCTGAGGTGGGGGACCTAGGCAGACTATCATGTACAGTGAATGAAGCCGTCCCTTTCTTACCTTTGTGCTTGAGGATGAACAGCTTGGTTTGTTCACCTAGATGGTTAGAGACAGTGCAAGTGTAGGTCCCTGGGAGTAGTGAGGAGGAGGTAAAAAGAGGCTGATCCCCCATGTTTTCCTGGGGTGGTGAGGTCTGCCAGCTGTACACAGGAGCAGGGTTTCCTGTGGCGGTGCAGTTCAAAGTGACTTCAACCCCATTTTGAAGTTCAAAAGTCTGGGAGCTGGGACCGAGGAAGACTGGTGGGTCTGGGGGGGGGGAGGCAAGTGTAAATATTTAGCGTAACTTAGATGACGTTTACATGGAAGAAGTCATTGTTAACATGAACTGAAACATCAGAACTACTCACATTGCACTGATATACTACGAGGTCTTGATGTCTTAACAGGAAAAGGATGCGGCCCCTCTGGTCCCAGGTTCAGCCGAGCCTCACATCTGTACAGAGCTCCATCATCTTCTCTACTTGGGGTGATGGTGAGGATAGATGACTCGTTCACTGGTGTCTTACTCTGGTCACTAGAAGAGTCTGTCTTTATGGTTTCGTTCCCTTTGTACCAGATCACAGTGAGGTTCCGGACAGGAGCAACATTGAGGATGCCACACTGCAGCTGGTACTCTCTTCCTTCCACCATTGAACCAGTGTGGTTCAGAGGAGAGATGGCTACATCTTCAGGAAGTTCTGTAAATACATTTGTGTCACAATAAAACTTTTGGATCAAAGTTTACCTCATTACTAGACCAGAATTGGGCGTGTTTTTATTGGGTACACTTCAAGTGTATTACAGCAATCCCACTCGTCACCTGTGAAATATGATACCTACAACAGGTAGAGACTGTGTGCAGGTCAAAGCACGTCTGATCTCTTCCTGTTACATAAGGGACGGTGGTTCTTGCCATGAAATACTCACTGTACAGAGTGAATTCAAGTGCCTCTGTATGCTGATCTCCATTCTTGAGATTCATGAAGCACTTTGGACTTCCATCCCATTCCTCAATGCTCTCCACTGTCCACATGACCCATCTGACGTCTTCCACCAAGCCTGTGGCTTCCTGAGATGCTTCCCAGCCCATGCCTTCAACATCTGCTACCGATGTACTGCAGTTGACTGAAACAGGGTCTCCATACCTCACCACCAATCTGGGGGGGTTTATCTCCAGATTAGAGACTGCCTGGTTAAATCCATCTGTAGATTCAATTGGAGAAGATTTATGAGGGAAAAGTCTGGTCAGTTTAACATTCTTGATATTTCCTTTAATACGTTTTCTGTCTGTCTTTGTAATCAACAGATAAGATCTTTAATCAAGTCTGCTCTTTTGTATTACATTTTACAAACAATTTAATTAAGCGTGACATACACTTTGGTTTCCCCACTGGACCACACTTTACACTAACTTTGACCAGTGTAGTAAATAGGAAGTGACTTCTAAACACGTCTCAGACGAACGGCGTAACGGACGTTACAGGAGTTTTTTAACATAATAATTTGTTTTCCTGACTAGTACCACGAATCAAAATGAACGAAACAGCTGCAATGCGTTTTATCAGGCGTAAAATGCAGAATTAATTACATCATTCGGCTTGATCAATGGGTCTGGGAAAACCCCACTCTCGCGTTCCTTATCAAATGTACTTTAGCAATGTTACTTTAAATTTCGAGTCAAACGCGAGATGAGCCGGTTCCTACCTGTTACCACAATTATCCAAGTGAACAATACTATAATCCCGTTAACCATTATACCGGTTTGCGCGGACATCCAGTTAAAGCAGAAGTACAGTATTAAGGAAGTAAACGAGCTGTGTTGCTCTGTAAGTGATCACGATATATAAACACATGGTAGGAATCCATGCCCCTATTCGGGAATGGGAGGAGTAATGAAGGGCCAGAGAATCAGTCCAACATGGGGATTCCAAGGCAGGGGATAGACCCATGGGATCTGGGTGCTGCAGTACCATGAAGGACCACAAAAATCACAATGCATCAACCCTTGCTCCACAGTCAACTTCCCTTGCAGTCCTTATGTAATCACACAGCATTCTTTCCTGAATCCGTGAAAGTTACAATCAGCCATGTTGTCCAAAATGTCACTTATTCCGTACCACCCCCTCTTTTCAAGCACCATGAATAGATTGCCATTTGAATCCCTCTCCATTTGTAGTATTTCCGTTTTTTTGCTTTGCCCTCAGCAGTCAGTCACACTTCAACTTCCCTGTCTCTCGACAACCCACAATACCACCAGCTGTCCTGTTAGGGTTAATGTCAGGTTGACAACCCAACCTCACTAACTTACTGTCTCTGAACTTTTCCAACTACAACCGATGGATGGCTTAAATCAGTGGTTCTTAACCTTGTTGGAGGTACTGAACCCCACAAGTTTCCTGTGCGCATTCACCGAACCCTTCTTAATTGGTCGTGTCATCACAAATCATGAGTCGGATGTGTGTGTTGACCTCCGCGGAAATTCTGAGACTGACTCACCATCGATGGAACCCAGGTTAAGAACCACTGGCTTAATTTTTTCCACCATTTCATAGCGCCAATCTGTTTTGATCGATTAGGACGTCCATCCAGAGAGGCATCTGCGGTAAGTTTACTGTTTCTTTTTGGGTTCCAAATAAAACTGTATACTTTTAAACAACATACAGGGATTTTAATACACACAATGTAGCAAAAAGGCAGATCAACGTGGATTGTTTTCCTCTCATTCTCATCAATCTTGCAACTGTGCTCTCCACCCACACACCCTGAAGTCCAAGTGCCATTGACGCAGCAACTCTTACAACAACATATTTACATTTAAATAACTAAACAAGTTTATGCTACAGGTACATACAAATAAACAAGTATAACATCCTGTTTCACTGGGCTTGCAGCTCTGTGACACCTTAGACACACACACACATACACACACACACACACACATACACACAGCACTGTCAGACTTGCAGTCAAGCATAATGGTGGTAACAGTGGTACAGTATCCAACAGTGTATCTGCAGTCGTAGCGTAGTAGTGTAGACTGGTGGTCAGTCCACAGACAAGAAGCTACTCACATACTATTTGCTGCACAATAAAGCAAATAAGGGATATCAATGGGGTGGGCAGGTTTGAGGCGTTACGTCTATGCTTCATTAACAAGGTCATATGGACATCAAACATCAAGCAATCAGCTGAGATTCTCTAGCCACTGAGAGCTAACATTGACCCAATACCTCTAAAGACAATAGATCTAGACAATGTGATTGTCACCTTTAAAAGCAATTTGCATAACATGAAGTCCAGTACATGACCTAAAGATCATGATGCCTCGCGAATCAAGGTTAATGATGACATACAATTCCCTTTGTACTATGCAACCTTAATAGTCCTGTCTCTCTGTACTATCAATAGAAATGTCCATTTCATATGAATTGTTCCAAGAGAGATGTGTTGTTTCTGACTCATCTGCAGTGATAGTATCTTCTTCAGTAGTAATCTCTTGATGTCATCAGCAGGCTCTATTGGCAGTCCTCAAATTCGTCTAGAATCCAAATAGAGAGTGAACACGGTGCTGCAGGGCAAAAAGAGTTCATTCTTAAAGGCAAGTAGGTCCGTCAGCCGTTTGGCCAGTTTAGTTAACGGCGACAAGGAAATAATCGCATCCTGCCCTCTTTGCCCACAGAAACAGTCGTTTGGCTAAGAGAGTTTGGTCATGGGGAGAGGTAACTCCCTCCCGTTTTGGGCCACGTTTCCTTTCAGGGTGCAGTCGATCTTGGCATCCTTCAGGCTGTAGCGCCCCATCTTGGTGTTCTTGTAGTAGATGGAGTAGATGAAGAGGAAGATGGCAGAGATAACCACCACGGTGACAGCTACAAAGCCAGCTATGTGGGGAAGATAGTCCTCTGTGATGAGAGAGACAAATCACCACAATCAACCGTGGTCGTTCTCAGGGCAAACAAGACCAAGCTCAAGTACTGGACTCCTTCACAAACAAAAAAGGTAAATGACCAACACCCCAAAGGATACAGTATATGTGATACGAGAGGGCAATGTCTGACACAGTAAATCCACTCATTATTATCTTTTCTAAAGAGTGCTAAGTTACCCGACAACTAGGATGCCAACACTGATACCAACACATCTTGATCTGGCAATGACAGTGAATAATTAAGCTGAACCATCACCCTATTCTAACCAGCAAGTCATAATGGTGGAGAGGGCAAAACCAGAGATATCGATAGCCGACTTTGAGCAACTACTAAGAAAACTAGCCTATAAGGACTAGCCTACTAGCAGAGACTGGCAAAACTAGTCTTTTACTAGCATACAAGCAGAGATTATATGTAGCAGCAGTTTTAACACAGACACAATGGCCAAAAGATATCAGGGGGTTGTCCTAGCAATGGGCGGGCTGCACTCCAACATTGTCAGAGTTCTGCAATGTTAAATCCACCATGAATGTGAGTAGATGCGTTACCTGTTAAAACCACCTGCACCACAACGAAGGTGGTCTGAACATCATTGGTGGCTGTGCAGTTGTAGAGTCCACCCTCCGTGACCGTAAGGTTGCCGTCAGCCTCTATAGCGTCATGGATGTCCATAGTAACGTAAAACCACTTGATCTTAGGCTGCGGGCGACCTTCTGCTTCGCACACTAGTTTCTCGGGATAACCCCGGAAAACAGGTATTTTTGCAGGAAGTTTCGTGATATTAATGCGTGGCTCATCTAGGAAAAGAGATGGGAATATGTGTTAGCATATATGACTATTGTTGAATCAAATGAGGTATGTTGTTTGGAACATATACGGTTGAATAATTACAATAGACAGTGATGTTGAGGGGCTCTGACGTCACACTAGGAGGTCCCTCTGGTCCCAGGTTCAGCCGAGCCTCACATCTGTACAGAGCTCCATCATCTTCTCTACTTGGGGTGATGGTGAGGATAGATGACTCGTTCACTGGTGTCTTACTCTGGTCACTAGAAGAGTCTGTCTTTATGGTTTCATTCCCTTTGTACCAGATCACACTGGTGATCTGGACAGGAGTAACATTGAGGACGTCACACTGCAGCTGGTACTCTCTTCCTTCCACCATTGGACCAGTGTGGCTCAGAAAAGAGAGGGACACATCTGGAATCTCTGTGGGACACAGTGTGTTTAAAGGATACTAGAATATTCGAAGAAACCAATCCAATATCACAAACTCACAACAACAACAAAATAACTGTAAAATGTTCATTTTCCTTCCGGAAGCATGTCCCCACCCCCTACATTTTCTCCCATTCTTTGGTTGATTATGCGCCTTCAGCCCCACCAATGTAAATGTCAAACCGTTAAAAGGCTTATTGTAGGCATTATTGTACTACCTGTTTGCGGGTGTTATAACCAACTATGAGAAATAGGAATGGCAAACACAGAGGCATTAACGAAATCACTGTTCGGGTCTATTAATAGCGCAACTTTTCTTCTCTCGATCCTCTCAACTCAACGGTGTGGGGGCATACATGTAAAAGTAACATAAACTTTCTAAATAATTTTTTCCATTCAATTTCGCAACGGTAAGTGACAAAGATCTACTGGGACAATGCGTATTCGACTGT
Organism: Protosalanx chinensis; assembly: GCA_030340685.1. NCBI lineage: Eukaryota > Metazoa > Chordata > Actinopteri > Osmeriformes > Salangidae > Protosalanx > Protosalanx chinensis. Next base: position 11,832,018 of record CM059326.1, on the reverse strand, counting down.
GATGTCGCTTACGTCTATGATATGCGAAGTATGACACTAACAAACTTACTTAAATCTGAACTATTCAACAGCGACAGTAGTTCCAAAGTAAAAAATATGTAAATATTCCCAATCCAATATTGAACTCTCATTGCTACTGCCTTAAATCTGGCTTTATAGCCTCCCTGATGAATACACAGCCGTCGTTTGCCCAAATTGAGCACTTCCCTTTAGTTAAAAAAGCGGCGTGGGCTGTTTGTCTAAACGTTAAGCTTTCCTGCTACACATAGCCTCCACAGAGAAAACCCTCCCCCAATCAGTTGGGAGCTTGTTGAGGGATCTTTCTAAAATTGATAGACCGGGGCCCACTTAATATACCCAAGAGTCATCCATAGTTGGCTACTTTTGTTCCATGAAAGAGCCTCACATCTACAAACTGAAATGAAAGGCTTCTTTTGTTTTTGGTGGGTACCATTAGACAACATCAGAAAGAGAAAGTGAAGCTTGCTCGACACTAAAAGTCTATTCCTAATAGTCCACTAAACGTTTAAATGCATTCCTCCTACAGCAGGCCTATAAAAAGATCAGCGGGTGGTTGCTCACATGGAATGAAGGAATGATGGTTCAGCACAAACCAACCGAAAGATTAGCAAAAAAAAATATATATATATCTAATGTTTATGTTAAAGAATTCTTCATGCAGAAGTGATATTATTATTGAAACAGGAACCACTTCACTTAACCGAGTCCTTGACATCTTTTTTTATTCTATGATTTTTTATATTGTACTATATCGTGTCCCCCTTATTGTTATTACCCTGCAACTCTGTGTCCTGTACTTTACCCTGCTGCTGTTGTGAACTGCAATACCCCCCCCCCCCCCCCCCCCCCCGAGACAAATAAAGGTTTTCTTATCTTATTTTACCTTTGACAGTAATCCTGACTGTCTTCTGCAAAGACCCCTGGCTGTTCATGACACCACACGTGTAGTTCCCCATGTTTCCCATGGTGGCATCAGAGATTTGGAGCAGAGACACGCCATCCACATGTTCCACTCTTATATTAGTGTTAGAGGAGTCATAACTCCAGCTGTATTGAGGAGAAGGGTTCCCTCTGGAAAAGCACTTGAGTCCCAAAGTGGAACCAACGTTCCCCTCTGTGTCCTCCAGTTCCAATATCTCTGATGGTGGATCTGAAGACACCAGACAACAGGACAAAAGTTCAACTGGTTCCTCATCCCTTCTCCTTGGAGCATAGGCCATGTCAACTTGGAGATCATATGTATTCATGGTCACTTACATTGTATGTCGATATCTAGAGTGTGTGCGACGACTGATGAATTGGTGGCAGCATATATGATGTACGATCCTGTATCCCTCCTACTGAGACTTTCAGGAAGTGGCCCCTCCTCAAACCTCCAAACAACACCACCCACTCTGAACCAGGTGAACTTAGGGGGAGGATGGCCTACTGCGACACAGGTCAAGTTATGAGGCGTATTCTCAGCAGCAACGTAGATATCTGGGCACTGTATCTCCGGGCCATCTGTGAGGGAAAAAAAGCAGAAATATCAGCGGTGTCATCAGAAATAACCTTCATTTTCAGCAATGTACTGTATTGCGTTCCTACTATATTTTGTACTTTTTCTGATCTCAACTCAATGGGTGGATTGCGGTAGAAGGAAGGGCAGCAATTGAAAGGGACACTTACACACCACAGACACCCATAGTTCTCGCCTGGTAAGGGTCCTACCCTCAGCTTCTATAGTATACAATCCTGCCTGTCCCCTTCTGAGAGGAGCAAGGGCATCGATGTACTGGCCGTCCTTCAGCCAGCGGGACCTTGGAAGGGGTTTTCCTGTTGTGGAACAGAACCCTTCCAAATTACTTCCTTCTTTAACGCCCAAATCAGAACAGAGTATGTCTGGTCCATCTAGAAAGAGAAGAAGTCGTTTATTATCCTTCCAAAGCTGGTTTTACTAAAATGCAACTGAACCTTAGGTAAACATTGGAATTATAATGTGATCTCACTTACAATGAACTTCAATAGAATACTGTAATGAGGTGTTGGAAAATAGGGGTCCCTCTGGTCCCAGGTTCAGCCGAGCCTCACATCTGTACAGAGCTCCATCATCTTCTCTACTTGGGGTGATGGTGAGGATAGATGACTCGTTCACTGGTGTCTTACTCTGGTCACTAGAAGAGTCTGTCTTTATGGTTTCGTTCCCTTTGTACCAGATCACAGTGAGGTTCCGGACAGGAGCAACATTGAGGACGTCACACTGCAGCTGGTACTCTCTTCCTTCCACCATTGGACCAGTGTGGTTCAGAGGAGAGATGGCTACATCTTCTGGAAGTTCTGTAAATACATTTGGATTAAAGTTGACCTGATTACTAGACCAGAATTGGGCGTGTCATATTGCGTAAACTTCAAATGTATTACAGCAATCCCCCTCTTCACCTGTGAAATTACATTTACATTTATTCGTTTAGCAGATGCTTTTATCCAAAGCAACATACATTAAGTACAGGGACATTCCCCCTGAGGCAAGTAGGGTGAAGTGCCTTGCCCAAGGACAGTCTGTTGAGCCATCTGACCCCACCAGGTCAGGGGGATGACTACAACAGGTAGAGACTGTGTGCAGGTCAAAGCACATCTGATCTATTCCTGTTACACAAGGGACGGTGGTTCTTGCCAGGAAATACTCACTGTACAGAGTGAATTCAAGTGCCTCTGTATGCTGATCTCCATTCTTGAGATTCATGAAGCACTTTGGACTTCCATCCCACTCCTCAATGCTCTCCACTGTCCACATGACCCATCTGACGTCTTCCACCAAGCCTGTGGCTTCCTGAGATGCTTCCCAGCCCATGCCTTCAACATCTGCTACCGATGTACTGCAGTTGACTGAAACAGGGTCTCCATACCTCACCACCAATCTGGGAGGGTTTATCTCCAGAGAATATAGGCTAGATGTCCCTACTGGGGTCGTAGAAGAGAATATTGTATTAGTGTATAATTTGGTTTTAATTAGATTATTTGAGTTGATTGCCAATTTTCTTTACGAACACGGGACACGAACGTGTGTCAAGACAACATCGCCCTCTTCTGGCACAAACAAAAGTTTGTTCAAAGTCTCGATATACAGAACTGTACAGACGCGAACAAAGAACATAGCCTATCCCACCCACATGCAATTAATTAATATCACTGCATTTTTTTGTAGTTTTACTTCATCGTAACAACAACGCGGCGCAATAAAATCGTAGGGCCCATGCTTTATGCGATCCTACTATTCATATTATAGTAATGCCGTATGCAGTGAAATACGATAATTGAGAACATAATAATACGAATATTTAAAGATTGCATATAGCCTAAACGATAAAACATGCCTTACCTGTAACACTGAGCTGGATCATCAAAACAAAACTAAATGTTTTCCGCATTTTATTCTGATGTCTACAGCTGTGAACATTAGATTCTGATGTTGGATGTATTTCCAGTGTCCAGTCCCACGCATGTAACAGTTTTCGTTTGGTGCAAAGCTCTCGCTGTCTATTTCGGCTCTGTATAAAATTACACTCAGAAGAATGAAAACACGTGTTGTGCTGGAACAACCCCTTGGAGTAACTATGCCGGCCAAGACCAACACATCTCCAAGAGGAAGGTATGGATTCGATTTTGGGAATTTCCAAGTGTGTACGTGTGTGTGTGTGTGTGTGTGTGTGTGTGAGTGTGAGTGAGAGAGAGAGAGAGAGAGAGAGAGAGAGAGAGAGAGAGAGAGAGAGAGAGAGAGAGAAGGAGAGAGAGAGAGAATGTAAGCACAAATGTGAATTTAGATCAATTTTAGACCGTTTGAAACTATCTTTAAGGCTGCTTTGACATAGGTCCTAAGTATCTTATAATGTCATGATGCTAGCTACATGCCTATAGTTCCCATGTTCACCAGTTACACATTGATTACCACTTAACACTATTCTGATCAAGTTATTCGTGAGATAGTGGGAACATTTGTCACCCCATATCCACCTCAAATGTAATTGATTCCATTTTAATTCAGTGACCCCCGACAAATACATTTTGTTTTGTTGTCAATGGGAATGTCCCATCTGGAAATAACCTAGAATTTTTGGTTCCTTTTCTACAACAAACTTTCTGTTTAACGATGTGGCTCATAGTGGTGACTAGCACTTGACCCTCTGGGTCCGCAGTGCCGATGTGATGATGTCATCTGCAACAGCAGCAGCTCTGAAGTACAAGGGATAAGGGAAACATGTCACATCGAAAGTGACACTTAACAGGAGGCTTTGCACAAGTAAAGCAGCACAAAAGCTGAATCGTCACAAACACAATTTCCTCTGAAGCAGAGATAACACAAAGTCACATGGGCACGGTTGTCCACTCACATCTATAATGGTCTTAAGGTCAGTCTTTAATCATTAACAATGGTCATGTGAAATAAGGCGGTCATCTGTAAAACAGCTGCAATCCTTTAGTTGTTCCCTTAAGGTTAAAGGCTGGTTAAAGGCGTAGGACATTACAAGAGATGTGTGGAGGAGGGACTGGCGAAGGTTACTGGACAGTGTATTGGCACTGAGAAAACAAACATCTGAATTCCAGTCATGTCTCTAAAACCCTCCCCTTTCTCATAAGCCAGTCTGTCGGTCTATCACTTTATAGAGTGAGTCTATTACTGGATTAAAAGGGGTCACTCATACAACATACAAACTGATGCAATTTAACGTCCTTTGCTTCAACCTGGCAGAGGAAAACAATGGTTGGATTAAGATAAAGAGTACGTATCTAAGCAACAAGGTCAAAGGCACAGACTAACCAAACAACGAGCTGCCAAATAAGACTCTTGCTGTGACTGACCAAGCTCTCAGCTCTCCCTCCCACCAGTCACATTAACATTAGTGTTGAGTTAAAAGTATCTATCCTTTCAACAGTTCCGTCCTCTTTCAATAAAGCATTAGGACTGAAAGAAGCTGACACATACAGTACATGGCCAACTAGGTGAAACTCAAATATTGCTGTTCTCTCTAGATTAAAGTCATTCCGCATTTGTAGATGTTTAATCTAGAATATAAACCCAGATGTAAAATGTGTATGATCAAAAAATTTAAAGATGTAAGGGGAAAGAGTATGAAACACAATGGATTTTTCTCTTTTCATTTGTCCCAAAAGGCATGTTTACAGTGTACGTGACCACAGCTTTATGTAACAGATCTGTTCAGTAACCTGCACATGGCTAATGCTGTGCTCCCATTTCACTCTACAAAGTTAGCTTCCTGTCATTGTTTCCATCATTAGTTGGATATTTGATGGTATCTATATATCCAATCAAATGGAGGCGAAATGCAATTTAAACCCAAACACCGTCACCACCTTATTCCTGTAAAGTGAAAAATGATCCATCTTTAGTTAAACACTGAGAATGTAAAAAAAATAACATAAAAAAAAGACAAGCACAGAATGTGCTAGAACCAAGGGGGGAAGTTAAATGACCATTGTGAAAGGCACACACAAACACACACACACACACACACACACACACACACACACACACACACACACACACAGGTATGGAGAGCTTGTAGAGTGCAAGGAAATGAAAAAGATGTCAGAAAGGCGTGGAGCGATCGACTCTGGATATTTGAAGGAAAAACAACCAGCGTTATGCCCTCGGTGAACTGTTTCATGAGAAGGCTAAAAAAGACCCTGAGAAGATGGAAACAGACAGAATGTTCTGTGACCAGTCAGAATGTGGTGGATAATTAGCCTAAAACTTTGATCCTGAACATCGACCGACTGACCTTGTCCACCAAAGCCCACGTCGTCCTTGGTGACCAGGTGTTCAGTTCTCACATATGAGCACAGATACCCACTCTCAGCAGCAACGCTGTGTATCACATTCAGCCAAGTCGTTTGGGCATACAGAATATAGAGTTGTTCCCGTTTAGAATCATGTGTTCATCTATTACAACAATGTAGCCGTTGTTAATGTTATTCATTGAAGCAGGCCACTATGTAATATGATCACTTGGAATACGTGAGCTCAACAGGGGTGCCTCTGTGCCTGCAGATTTTTCATGAGGGTACTGACATTTTAGAGACTTTCTTGGCCATTCCAAACATGCATAGCAGATGAGAAGTTTGGCTAATATCCAGTAGAACTCCAGAGAACCCCCAAAACAGGCTGGCAAATACCACTCAGAATAATTGTAACTTCAACATGGAATTAATGATTAATCAGCGCTATCACAATCATGAAGTATACTAGATTAGCTCATTCGGATATCAGGACGTTCAGGTTGAACCACTCAACTTGAATCAGTTTGCTCCTAAGACCTTTGAGGAAGGACTAAGGGGGAAAGAGAAACGTTTTTTTGGGAAAGGTTAAGGTTGGAGAGAGTTAAATGTATTATTTTGACTGTCTAAATGACAGTGTGAAAGTGTAAACTTTTAAAAACAATTGAATATAATTATCCAACTATTATTGGATTTGTTGTACATTGTTTAATATTGTGGGTTGCGTCATGTAGTTTCACAATCACTGGATTTCCTGTTGGATTCTGGGAAATCCTTACCTGTTAGGGACCCTCTGCTTTTTCCAGTGGTGTGCTCAGGAGTAGAGCTAAAGAGAGGGGTCGCCGTACATGAAGGAAACTAGATAACAGAAAGGAAATGCTCACTTATATACTTGATATATTGTTGAGCGTCTTCCTGTCGGGGGAAGTGCTGTTAAAGCAGTCAACAGAAAGTTGGTCTCAGTTGAAAACCATCCTCTAATGATTTTGACTCTTATCTGTCAACTAGTTATCTATCCAAGTAAGATCTCTGTCTTTCTTTCTTCTGGTGGCGATCGTCTTTGCTTTTTGATTGTTAGGTATGTATTCTTTTTCAAGATACTATCTGAATGAAACTGAATTTGCACTGGGTTGCATACGAATCCTATCTTTCAAGTACATGCACCCATCTGAATACATTTTGAATGCATCTCATGTGGTCGCGTCAATCCCAATTTGATGCTTTTCTCTTCTACCCCGCCTCGTTCCATCATAGTTTTTCTTCCAAATCTGTTATTAACTATTGATGTTTCAATTTTTTTGGGAAGCAAGTTTTTCCCTTTTTCAGAAGACAGAGGCTTAGTCTCCACGCAGTGAACATGAAGCCGTGCTCGCCCTGGGAGTGCACGCAAGCTCTCAGAGAAGAGGGCCTCTTAACTTTAGTCACTCTGAGTCATGGGAGAATGCGCCTGCTTGAACAATCTGCTCTCTCTCCTGCGTAGGAGGGCTGTTCCCTTCCCTCCCAGGCCGCGAGGAGCTGATTCATACAGTGTGTCCCAGGTGGAGAAGGAGGAGGAGGATGATGAGGAACAGGCAGTAATGTAGCAACAGAAAAAGACAAGTTGTCCACTCAGAATCATCCATCTTATTGACATCATAGTCATCTGGTACTGGTTAGAATTCATCCTGACACGACTCTTTTGAACCCTCCCCAGGTAACTGCTTCGAATTTGACGATTAACTTCGTAACTCTTGTTCCGATAAAAACCCTTCAATTCAAGAGGATTTCATGTTCTGTTAAGGAGAAATGTTTTGGGGAGTTGTGTTGACCTATTTAACGGTCTTTGTGTGAGATGCATTGGGGGCTAATAAATAAAAACTTTCTCCGGAGTGAAACCTTCCCTCAACATCTGGAGACATTTTCCCAACTCTGACTTGACATGGAGTGCAAAGGGGGCGGGGCTGCAGTCTCTCAGCAGCTACAGTTCATGACATTATGATTACCTCGATAATCATAATGCTGCTGGTGTCTGGCTCCCTCTGGTGTCAATCAAACTCAAATCTCAGTCACAATCTTTCCCCAGGAACTCCACCGCATGTTTAGTGATTGATCAAACAAATGTAACATTATACAGTACGATATATTAATTATTTAATTCATTGTCTAACGCTTATTATCCGCTTATTCCTGTTAGGGGTCTGAGGTGACTGGAGCCTATCCCATTTATTTCGGCCCTTAGGCGAGGTACACTACAAATATATATACAAAAAAACCACAGTGTTGCAACTGTATTTAGTAATCTAGTCATATCTTATAGGAAAATGATATACATGTTCACTTTCTGAGGCCTACAGGTTTCTGTTTATATGCACCTTATATTTATAATCATATAAATAATGATTAGTACTCACAAATACAATATCAGTGCTAAAAGAGTACCACAACAGCTATAGTGTTGTACACCATCAACACTGATGTATCTATAGAGACATACTTAGTTTTACTCCAAGTCAGACTCAAATTGTTCAATTAAGTAGGTCCTACTATGTGTGCATACTACATGCTACCCCTACTGTTTTGTTTACTTAACTTTGTACCATATGGCTTATTATTCTTAAAATGTGGTTATTTACGTTGACTATTTCTTCAGTGTCAACAAATCCTGTTCAATTTGTTACACGTGCAGAGGCCACTAGATGGCAGACTAATGCATACCAAATGACAGACGACATGAAAACCACCCTTCTCTATATATCTGTGAGTCTGCCTCTCTCTCTCTCTCTCTCTCTCTCTCTCTCTCTCTCTCTCTCTCTCTCTGTCTCCCCCTTTCCCTACCCGTTCTCTAGTTGCGTTCAACTAGAAGCAGGGGGATTTCTACGACAACGTCTTCCGTATCATTTGGATTAGACAAACCGCAACGGTGGCAACCCCTCCAACCACAGACCCACAATCCCACTGAGGTCATGTTAGTAACAAAGCTCATGGGAACCCTGTCAATGTGGTCCGGGCCTCCTTGTTCCCAGCACGAGTTCCTGTTTCTTACGTTCACCTTGAATTCATCACTGTCCACCAGAAAAATAATGTGTGGTTCTGCCCTCCCCCACCCAGTCCAATCCAAGCCATGAGGAAACCGCAAAAGATTCTCCTTCTCCGCAAACACATCAGAAGTACGAACCCTGAGGGTCATTAAACCGGATGGAAGATGCAGAAAATGATCTGCGAAGACGTTTCCTGTTCCATTATTTATAATTAAAAAAAGAAGAATTCTACAGTGTGTGTACAAGCAGTCCATGCATCCATCCTCTCACTTCAATTATATGTCGTTTCCTGATCATCAATAATGTAGATTCGATTAGATTCAACTTTAACTGTACTAAGTGTTTACTTAAAGTACTAACTGTGCATTTGTTTTATATAGAGGCTACTGGGCTCATTGTGATTCAATGAGCCTTGGAATCGGTCGTATCTCCATGCTTTTAGAGACGGTCAAATTGTAATCCCCTGTTTGTGAGTCCTCTAAACATGGAGACTGGCTCGGTCTAGCTGCGGTTTAATTTTAGCATGTTTGTTTTGGGAGCTCTCCAGCCTGCGCTTCAGATGGACACATTCTCACAGAGCTACTCAACCGAGAGCTTGTTCCTAGCCTCCAGCCCAAGCCAGCCCACTCTCCCCTGGTCTGGGGTCCGGGCCACACTCCTGCCCCCTGGTCTCCCTGGACCCATCGGTCTGCCAAGACGTTCTCTGTGTTGCCTCACACTGTGTCCCTGGACCCGGATCACACCAGTGTTTGGGACTCTCCTCCTGTCTTCACACAGTGTAAACACACTCCTTTTGGCCCTTCTTCACTCCCGTTCTCTAAGCAGTTCTGAATCAACCATTTACATTTTTTACTTTCTTACCACCCCGAGGATGTCTGGAAAAACAACATTAATAAACCAGTAGTGGGAGTCTGGTAGCTAACTGAGTTTCTCCGGGGGTAATTGGTACAGGGGATTAACATGATAAAGTAGGCCTGGAGGAGATGTTCCATGCTGCCTCTGGTTCAACACTTAGGAGTCAAAAGAGGTTGACGATCAGGATTTTCACCCGTGAGCGGACGACAGCATGTGACCCCATGTGAGACTGTGTGACATGGGGTCGTTAAGCAGGGGCGAGGGTGAAGGATTTAGGAAGGGGAGGAGGGGCGGCATATAGATAAGGCAGCCCTTGCAACTCACATTTACATGTATTCATTTAGCAGACGCTTTTATCCAAAGTGACTTCCAAGAGAGAGCTTTACAAAAGAGCATAGGTCACTGAGCATAGCAACGAGATAGCCCCAAACATTGCGGGTAGCCACAACATGAAGAATACAAGGTGAGAAACCAAATAAGTGCCAAAGGGAAGAGCCACAAGAGCATTCAGTTAAACAATGACATGGCATGCATCTCAATAGAATCGCAATAGTGTACCTGTAGAAACGCAAGTACCGGTAATAAGAAATAATACACCTCACTGTGAGTACACAAATTTAGAATGAGGTTAGAACTGGGCAAAAAGAGCAGCAAGGCCCTCAATAAGAGTCGACAGGGTCCTGGGGGAAACGAACTACTTCTCTTTGATTGTCTACAGCCAGTTTCCATAGCGATAGATGGAGAAGCGCAGCAGAGGAGGAACTAGATGCGTCGAGGGCTGTGGGGGGTTTGATACAGCCCGTGGATGCAGCCGACACCAGACACCCAGCCGGGGGAACGTCCACCGTGACCCAGGCCGACACACGAAACCCAACCAGGCCTTCACGGCCCATCTGGTGGAAGAATCGGGGGGAGGGGAACGAAGGGGAGGGGGGAGGGGGGGGGGGTGTTTAGGTGTGCGCGTCCACCGCTGCTCGGCCCCCCCCCCCCCACCATCCCCCCACCCACGCCCGGGATATCCGTGAAACCACACCCATGTTTTGCATGTAGCCCTATACCCTTGCAGATGAGGGGCAGAGAGTAGCAGATCAGAGAGCGTTTGGGCGGCGGGGGGGGGAAGGAAAGCAGAGAAGGGGCCTTTTTCCACACTCTGTAGGAGCTTGAAAGGCCTGCTGACCCCTTCCCCCCTCGGAGGCCTCCTGGGCACCATTAACGCCCTGAGAGGGGGGCAATTCCAAGTTGGGTAAGGGTGGAGAGCACAGCATCTGGAAGGCATTATCCTGACTGCCCAAGGGTGGGAGTGGGGGTTTGTGTGTGCGTGTGTTTGTTTCAGAGAGTCATTTAATGAGTTATTTTGTGAGTCAGTAAAAAATAAATGTTTTTGAGGGAGAATGAGGGATACGGTAAGAATGGGGGAGGAATGGTGATGTGGACAGATAGCGAGGGAGTGTAGAAAGGGCAGCAGAGTCCACACAGAGGAGAGTGTGAGCGTGCGTCCTGTCTCCAGCATACTGTAGAACTCTTTGTTCCTGGGACTTGTTTGAAGACTAGGTCATTCACTCGCTAGTGGCAGGATGTAGAGATTGAGATCCTTGGCAACAGAGCAGTTCCATCTGGGCCTGGCCTAAAACAAGATGGCTTTGTGTGTGGGAGTTGCCTGGGCCCCGCCCCTCAGCCCTCACTGAGCCCCTCCAGCCTCAGGCACGGTGCACCAGGTGCTCCCCCCCCCCCCCCCCATCGACGCCACAGCAGCCCAGCTGCCAGGGTCGCGATGGGCAGCCAGGAGAAGCCTTCACGGAGACGCAAAGCAGGTCCCACTCTAACAAATGGCCTTGGATCATCTAAACATTCAGGAATAGTCTGGTTGGAAGGGAAGCAAGGTAAAGCCTAGCCTGTCACACAAAGAACACATCATAAAAAGCCCTCATTAAACACTCTCTAAACAGAAATCAGTGCCGGAGCTCTTGGATTTTCAGCGTAGAAGACAATTGTTGGTTTGTCAATGGACTTTGCATTGTCGGACATACAATAAGACCCCAGGGAGCAGCAGAGCATGCTGGTAAACGGAGTTCCGATCGTAATCTCGACCCACAGGTCAGGAAGAAGATCGGAGGCCAGATTGAACCCTCTCTCCGGTGAACTGGCTCGCTACTCTCCTAAAACCATCTGGAGATCAATTAGAGAGAGTTCCTTGGCCAACTCTGGAGCTCTCGCTCGAATTTTCCTGGCGGCGTGTACTTTTCACACCCCCGCCCCCCCATCCCCACCCCACCCCCTTCGCCTATTTTTTTAAGTGGGGGAAACAGAGAGCTCTCCATAACGTGATCACATGCTGTGCCGGGCCTGGAGCCTGGGGGAGAGACTGAAGACAGGCGCAGCAACCCCCCCCCCCCCCCCCCCCCCCCCCCCCCAGCCCCCATTTCCCGCACCCCCTTCAGCTGATCTCCTTCTCCCTTCCCTCTGGTCTTCTTCTGTTCTCACCCCTTCCCCTCCTCCCCCCCCCTCTCGTTGCTCCCTCGCCCCTGCCATCCCTCGGCTTGTTACTGAGCAGGCGTTTTCGCAGAGCCTCCCTCGGAGACCGGTGACCTCATCAGCGGGCAGGAAGTCAGGGGGTTCGTGTTCCTCTTGTGAGAGTGATCCCACTCTCCCCTGAACATTCGATCCAGCGGGGGAAGGCTGGCAGGGGCGGGCTGTGGGGGTGTGGAGGCTAGCTCCGTTCTCAATCGTGGCTCACGCACACCACATCATCATCATCATCATCGTGATCACATGACGGCCGAGTGGAGGAGTGCTGCTGGAAGCCGAGAGCAGCTTGTGGAAAGCCAGCAGGATGCAGGTATCTTTCACTTCCAGATAGCAGAGAGCCACGTGGCAATGGAACAATGTGGAGGGAGAGGGAGAGTCCAGTATGAAGAGTTTAGTTGGAGGCCTATAGCATGAACGTAGCTTTAGGTTGTAATATGTACATTAGATTAGATTCAACTTTAATGTCACCATTACACATGTACAAGTACAGGGTAACGAAATGAAGTGCAAAACAGATAGCATTAGCGGAATATATGCAGAGTATGTACAGCGTATTAAAAGTGATTTGTAAGTACAAATATACAGCTGTATTGTACAAAATTCTACAGTATTTTTTACAGTATTTACAGTGTTGTATGTACAGAAATATACAGTACTATATGCAGATGCGCAAAATGGAAAATGGAACAGATAGTGCAAAATGGTACAGATAGTGCAGAGTGCTGAAAATAGTGCAAATATATAAAGACAAAATATAAATGTAAAATGTAAATATATGGGGGCGGGGGTTAGGGCGTTTTTTTTCAACGTGATTCATGTCAATGGCCTTGACTGTTAGCCTGTTCTTGCAGGTTCAGATGCCTTGACGAATGACGTCGGACGATTCGCTAGAAGGTCAACTAGAACGCAGCATGTACAAACCAATCTGCCTGGCTCTGTCTTCTAGACTGATTTGTTGCCTGTGAGCAAAAGAGAGGATTGCGATGTCCAAATAACGTTCCCTGTTTTGATCAGAAACAGAATCAGAATGGGGGTTTATTCGCTATGCAAGATTAACAAACATAGCACTGTGGCAGGAATGAGTAAACATAGAACATATACTGTATGTGGCATACTAATAAAATAAAATAAATGAATGCAATGTAAAATACACTACAGATATGATACATATAAACAAATAATACAAATGATACAAATAATACAAATAATACAAACGATACAAATGATACAAATGATACAAATAATACAAATAATAAAAATGATACAAATCACGGGGGCCAGTGTGTTCGCACTAACGCAAATATACAGTATAACTCACTGACTAATCATCATTACCACTGCCAGTTTACAAGACACACCTGCCTGCCTTTCCACGTCGAGGGGGAATCATGACATGACTTGCAACAGGTTTGTAACCGGCGGCTTTCAGCTGACTTTGCAGAAACTCCTCTCTCAGTTCCAGAGGGGTGCGTCTGCCCTTGGCCACCTCCCCTCCGGTCCGCACGAACACAAAGGGAGCTGCTCCGCCAGAATCCCCGCAAACACTGCCCAGAGGGAAGGCGGGGGTGGGGGAGTGGAGGGGTGGGGTGGGGGGAGTGGGGGACTGAAGAAGCTTTCACTGCTGCTTCCAACCCCCCCGGCTGGGCTGGGCCTTCTGCCTGCAGGGGACATTGGTGGGTTTTGTGCCCAGATGTGAGGCCTGCCCGGGACACTGAATCGGCAGTGTGACCCAGAGAGGCTGGATCCCTGCTTCTCTCTCCAGCCGCTCTCCCCTCCGCAGCACATCTGTAGCTTGCCGGCACTTCATCACCCGACGCTGGGCCGATCCTGACACGCAGAACTGAAGAGCATTCACACCCGCACGCACCCGGACAAACACACACACACACAGAGAAGCAAATGCACGCACGCACACATGCGCAGCTGTAACCCACACTCTTCCTCCCTGAGACATGCAAATTGTCCCGACGCAGGAATGGCTCCCTCATAAAGACAAAACAGAACTTTGTATATCAGGAAAGTTCCTCTCACAATGGGTCTGTATGGAACATCCAGTCCATGTGAAAACTACGATGTGCTCAAGGGTCTTTCGTCGCTCCCTCTGACTATTCATGCTTCAGTCAAACAGAACATTCAGATCAAACCAGCAGGGAGACAGGAAGGAGGTTCACAGATGAACTCAACCCGCACAATGTGAACATTCAGACGACGAACCTCGGGGGTCACCAATCCTGGTCCTCGAGGGGCACTGTCCTGAAGGTTTTAGATGTTTCCCTGCTCCAGAACACCTCCACAGAGCTTGATAACGACCCTTCGTTAGAATCAGGTGTGCTGGAGCAGAGAAACATCTAAAACCTTCAGGACAGCGGCCCCTCGAGGACCAGGATTGGTGACCCCTGAGAACGGTATCAGCAACTCTCAGGTCAAGATGGGGCCTCCTCTCTGTCAGAGCCGAACCATTGTGTGATTCAAACACGTAGGACTCGCTAGCTGGGGATCTAATTGCGTCCTTGCTGCCAGAGCCTGCTGCCATGACATGATCTGACTCATTCCACGAGTCAAGGCAGAGAAGAATGACCCAAAAAAGTTTGGTAGAATCAGAAGAATTTTGTATTTATTCGCCATGTAAGTTTACATTTACCTTGAGTCATTTAGCAGATTCATCCACCCTAATCCAACAAGATAAGAGAAGATAAGAAAACTTTCAACTACAGAGTGATTCTCCCGAGGCAAGTAGGGTGAAGCGCCTTGCCCAAGGACACAACGTCACCTCTTCAAACGAATATCAAAAAACAAACATCATAAATCTTTGAGAGGAAAATGAGAGGAAAGGAGTCGAAGAGGAACGCTGCGGGGTCACGGAGAAAAGGCGGAGCCTCGTGAGTCAGGGCCGCCGTGTGGGAAAGCAGGGAGAGGCCACAGGTTCAGGTCTGTTTGGAATAATTGAAGTGCGTCCCTCGGCTGGAGAGCGCGCGTTCGGTGGAGCGCAGGGCCCGTTAGGAACGAGAAAGAGAGAGAAAGAGCGAGGGAGGAGAGGAGAGAGGCTGGGTTCGGTGCCCGGGCAGATCTGGTTTCCATTAGACTAGAGGCCCGGGGGTGGGTTTGTTTGTACAGGCAGAACGTCCCAGAGGAGCTCGCGGAGGCTGAAGTCGCTCCTCCCCGTTGGGTTGCCTTGGAGGAAATATCAGCAGTGGTTCTCTCGGCCCGCCCCACCCCCCACCCCCCATCCAGTCCCTCATCCTCTTCTCTTGACTAACTTCCCACCCACCCGATTGGAACAAACTGGAGCAGCGCGTCTAAACTGTTTACGGATGTTCTGTGTTTGTGCTATTTCTGAGGGCTGAGCTGAGAGTTCCTGCTGGGGGGGGGGAACACAGGCCTGTAGCAGAGGATCGACTCCCCGGTGATTGATGTGTCATTCACATGGGAAACCAGGCTTTCTTATTAAACTGCTTGGATTAACCTAATGGGCATGTGCAGGCAGGTCGATCGCTCACGTGGAATAAGGTTTTCTGTGGAACACATTCACACATGCATGCACACACCTACTTACACACACACACACACACACCCACACACACACGTGCACACAATCCCTTTAAAATCATCACAGCGCAATCCTAGAATGTTTTTTTCCCTCCGTTACTGAAAAGTAGTTTATGTTTAATGTTGGCAGGTACTGTGCTTCAGAACGTTTTGCATGTAGGTTTCTGGCAGAAGATCTGATGTTATATATATTTTTTTTAACAGACTTTCCTCAGAGCAACAATAGAGTCTGTCACATCTGTAAGTGTTTTGTCGCTCCTCTGTTAAGACGAACAGCATCCCAGCGGAGGGGAGGCCATAAAAGAGTAACAACCCCAGGGCTGGTTGCAGTGGCGCTAATAGCTAAATAAGGGTTTATTGAAAGCAGCTCAGCGTTGACGCCGCTGTGGAGGCAGACAGACAGAGCCGTAAAGGCCGGAGGATTGGAGTGTCACGGTTCAAAGCCAAGGAGCACCTGGTCAGGTGACCGCCCCCCCCCCCCCACACACACACACACACACGCACACACACACCCACCCCCCATTCTGCTCAGAGGAAGGAGGACGGGAGGGAGGGGTGCGAGGGCGAGGGCCGGGGTGGATGGGGGAGGGAGGGAGGGAGGGAGGGGGGGGGGGCATGTTTCACCTCTGGTCCTGGGGAGGGAGAGGCTAGGGAGTGGAACCGTGATTTATGGTTGACAGAATTTAAGTTCAACTTTTCCTGGAATTCTGGGTCTTTGGAGGGGGTTTGGAGGTGGGGGGTGCGGGGGGGTGTACAGGGGCGGGGGCCCGGGAAGCCATATTTCACTGTGGCCATTAAATGAATTCACCTCCAGATGCAGTGGGATCCAAAAAAGCTAACAAACCCTCCCTCCAGTCCTGGACACCGCATCGACTTACGGAGGGGTTACTCCTTTGAGAGGAGGACTGTTTCCCAAACGTTTGGACACCTACAATACAACGACATTATTTGGACAGGGAGTTCAACAGTGCAAATGATTACGTAACTAGGACTGACCACAGCTGCATCAAATGGCTGCCGGAGAGATAAGACCCCAGATTGGCAGCCGTCTGTTAGATTACGATAGCTTGAGGATCGAATTCAGTCCAATGAGTCACGCTCATCCTGGAAATCGAAGAGGTGGATTGGGAAACAGACTTTGAACCAGTTTCTCAATACACATGATGATGTTCAACACGGACAAGCCTAAACCAAGCAGTGAGTCTCACCCAATCTGCTTCCGATCAAATGATTCCCAATAGCTGAAGGAGCGGAACTTGAGTGAGCTGTTAATTTAAGACAGCTTTTTTCGTTGCGTTAGCCAGCAACGATGTTCGTAATTTTTACGAAGCGTTCTTCAGGAACTCTGCAGTGATGCCAAATTCTGACTTTCAAGATAAACACGGGACGTTGTCCAGAATGCCTGCTCTCTCCATGGTCGCGAAGCAATGGTACCTCTTCTAAAAGCTCCAAACACTCAAACAAACGCATTTACACAGAGACGGACAGGCAAACAGTCAGCCAAAACACACTGAAAGGAAAACCCTTACATTTAACAGACGCTTTTATCCAAAGCGACTTACAGCAAGTACAGGGACATTTTCCCTGAGGCAAGTAGGGTGAAGTGCCTTGCCCAAGGACACAACATCATATAGCCACAGCCGGGGCTCGATCTCACAACCTTCCGATCAGTAGGCCAACACCTTAACCATTGAGCCATCTAACGCCTGGAAAACCCTTGAACGTCTACACACACTGGCAGAGCAGAGCAGGCTGGGCTCTGACAAGCCTGGGCCCTGTCCTTTGAATTTCCCATCACCCACTGCATCCTAATTCCTGCCGAGGGGAAGTTCCCATAACTCCATGGGGGAATGAGCGTTTAGCCCGTCCATTCCACAACGTACTCTGTCCGTACACTGTTCGCATCGAGGGCCACCTCCCGCATGTGTGTACACAAGCACTTGTGCGCGATATGCATGTGTGTTTGTGTGTTTAACGACAGTATATGCCAGTTGTGACGTTGTTTGCCATGGGTTGACACCGTCAACATTTCTTCATCTTGGAGCTCGACCGGCCCAGCTGGCAGACTGCTGAGTGAGCTCACAAACTACCATCAGTCATCATATCAAAACTGAAGTCACTGTGTACTTAGGGAAAAACGATCCCATTTGACTTTGTGACTCCTATTGAACCGTTCAACGAGAAACTCAATCTTAGGCAGCATGCTTTTGTCATCCATCCTCATTTCGTTAAGTCTCATCTCTTTAAGGTTAAGAAGAGCATTGGCCACGTCTAGATGGGTTAACGCATGAACACTGGTTACATTTTCTTACTGGTCAATGATTCCGAGAGGAGGATTGTGTGATTTTTCTGTGTGTCGGTAGAATCATTAAAGTTTCTTGTGTAGTGGTTGTTTAAATTCTTTTCAAATTAAAGTGTATACACAGTGGTGTTGAGCGGTGCCTACAAGAAGCCAAACTTTCAAGGTTTCACTTTTCTATGGGGTTCTTTTTCAATTTCTTTAATTACCAGTGTTTTTGCAGTTTTGATTGGCTGCGGCCAGCGTGTTATTTTAGATTTGATTGGATGTGACCGGTGAGGTCATCGTGTATTTCTTGCACAGCTGTATCAACATCACCAAACTTAGAGCGAAAACTTCTTTTTCCCTCCCCATCTTCCACTGGGGTCTTTCTTCCACTCTCCCTCCTACCTCATCTGGACTTTGGGAGCCTTGTCCTGCTCCAAGTCTGTGCTGTCCATCGCCTGGAGACTCAAGTCAGGGGTCATTGCGGAGGAACTTAGCGGAGGCAGCGGCAAAAACCCAAACGCAGTACAGGGGTCCTGATCTGTTCTCGTAGCTAGGAAAGTAAAATGTTCCCTAGTGTTCCACAGAGACCCACTGTTGAGTACCGGTTAATACCAGTACATTTACATTGAGTCATTTATCAGATGCTCTTATCCAGAGCGACTTACAGGGACATTCCCCCCTGAGACAGTTAGGGTGAAGCGCCTTGACCCAAGGACACAAAAACATGCTGCCTTGGCCGGAAATCGAACCGACGACCTTCGGATCTCCAGGTCGGACGCCCTAACCACACAGCTACCTGACTCCCTCCACTGACCAGTACCCCCGTCAAGATCACGGCCACGAAAACAGGAGCTATGCCGCTCGGATCCAGCTTGCACTAGACGCATCCCCCTGCGGATCCAGCGAGGACGAAGCGGTCAGGAAGGGCCCTCTTCGCGAACAGACAGCGGCGTCGTGCCAGAGGGAGCTGGGGGGGAGACAGAGATGTCTGAACGACTGGAGGAGTTCCTGCCGGTAATGAGCAAAGGAGAGGAGGAAGTGTGAAGGGGAGAGCGTCTGGTCTGGCTGGATCAAAGAGAGAGGGGGGGGGGGAGGGGGCGGTGCCAAGCGGCAGGGGAGCGGGCCGCGGGGCACGCTCGGTGACGCCGCCGCAGCTTGCCCCGCCCCCCCCCCGCCGCCACTGTGGCGATTCAGTGGGCCCGTCGCAATGCGACCTTCGTGATAGAATGGTGACAGAAGGATGCTGGAGGAAGAAATACGATCAGGTTTCACTTCCCCTGGCCGGAGGTCTGGACTGGAGAGTGGCTTTGACGTCAGCCCAGCTGGACGCTAGTGTCCCCCTGTGTGGCCACTTCCTGCTTTAGTGATGGCTGTCTGGAGCACGTCCCGCCACGCTGGCCGCCTGATTGGTCTGCTAGACGGCAGTGCTTTGGGCTGTGTCAGGCCAGTGTGACATCTAGACCCTGACTGACTCTCCTGTCATCTCCTTGCCGAGGCTTTGTTATTTTACGATAGAGGAATGTTTACCACCCTGCCACGCTCCCTGTCATGCACACACACACACACACACACACACAGGCATGCAAACACACTCACTTACATGCACACACACACACACACACAGGCGTGCAAACACACTCACTTACATGCACACACACACAGGTGTGAAAAAACATTCACTTACATGCACACACACACACACACAGGCGTGCAAACACACTCCCTTACATGCACATGCACACACACGCAGGCGTGCACACACGCTCACTTACATATACATGCACACACACACACACAGGCGTGCACACACACTCACTTACATATACATGCACACACACACAGGCGTGCACACACGCTCACTTACATATACATGCACACACACACGCACACAGGCGTGCACACACACTCACTTACATGCACGCACACACACACACACACACACATTAAGTCCAGAGGGGGCTGTAAGAGAGCCTGATGTGAAGAGGTAGACTATAACAGCTGTGGTAGCCTAAACCTGGTCCTGGTTATCTCAAGCCCTTCAACATTGACCCCTGCAAGCCAACTCTGCAGTTCCCCCATGGGAATGACCAGATAAGAGGGACTGAGGTCAGAATGGGGTGTTTTTGTCTTTGTGCATTTGTTGGCAGCAGCAGTCTTCAGTAAGCCATACAAACAAATGATGCACGGAGCAAATACCCAGCTCCACCATGCACCGGAGCAAGACTCCGCTCTGCGTTTCTCAAGCATGAAACGGGAAGCATGCGTGCAAACAAGTCCTCGAGGTGAGATTCCAATGGCCGCATGCTTGACCTGCTCACTCCAAAAAGCTCCGTTCACCCTCTGCTGACCAGCTTCACTTCACTTCCTTCGGTCCTGCGCCCCTTCGCCCATCCATGCTTGCTCAATTTCCTTTTTAGTCGATGTGAACCCCCCCCCCCCACCCCACTCCCCCCCCCCCCCCCCCACCCCCCCACCCCTTCCACCTCTTCAGTTCGCAACGACCCACACCTCTCCGCCCTCCCCCATCGCACCCCTCACCCCCCCCCCCCCCCCTCCACCCTCCCCCTGTCCGACCGCGCCAGCTCAGATCCTCGGCGAAGGCAGCCGTCTGCATGACTGCCTCCTGAGGCTCGGCCCTGGGCCTCTCATGCCGTCCTGCTGAGCCACTGGCTGCCCGAAAACAGCTGTGCTCCGGTTCATCTTTCTCTCTTACCTGAGCAAGCATGGAGCAGGCCCCCCCCCCCCCCCCCCCCCCGAAACTGGCCATCTAGTTCATGGGAAGATCAAGGGAGGGGAACAGATGTTTCTCGCCGAAGCAGACACGAGGCCCAGCGCGCGACTGCGGCCCTCCAACCGTCCTTCGGCTCGACGACGCGGAACACGAAGGAGAAGGAAAAAACGCGCGTTCGTGGAAGCGGTTCCGAGCAAAAAACAAGAGGTGGATCCGTTGTGAGGCTCTTCAGAGAGGTGTCTCTGACCCTGTGACGTGTGACTATAGATGGTTGGCTTTTTGAGACAAGAACAGTCCGATAAAAGATCGGCAACCCTGCCGCGTGTCCAACGCAAAGTCCAGGCGCTGATTTAAACGTCTTCGCCGACCTCCTGACCTCCAGTCCAGGTCAAAGAAGACGCTAGGAAGGAGGGTTGGGTTTCCTAACTGAAGACAAGAGGAGACGTTGATGGCTGCCATATGGTTTCAGGTCAAAACAACTGATTTTGCCTCTGGTCTCTCCCGTACTCGAAGATTAATAAAAATAGCCCAAACGTGCGTCACATCACTGGGCAGTCGGCTGAAAGAACAGCCTGTATGTCTGGATCTCTGCTACTGGAACACATGGTGGGGGGGTGTGTGTCTCCTCCCGTCACGCAAATCCACATAGGATGACAACATACGAACAGGGCTTGTATCAATGCTCAGATGACAGCTCCTGCTTATGAAAACATAATTCTCCCAGTAATAATGTTAATGGAGCATAGCGTAATCACGGACGTGTGGACTAAAACGTGTTTTGATAAGGATACTTAAGCGCAGCTCTATAAACACAGGCCTGATCTCCAGGAAGCCACAAGCCTCCTGGCTCCCCTCTAACCCCTGTTTCCCTCCCCCACACAAGACCTCCTGCCCTCCCCATCGCTCCACCCCTGAGAGGACGAGAGATGATGGACATACAACATCACAGGAAACACAATAGAACCTTTCGCCGATAGAGAAGTACAGTTACCAAAACAACACACGAATACACAACAACAGGCAAAGGACCATGGGAACTGTCGCTTCAGTCTCGGCTATAATAATAAGGTAACTCTATACTCCTGTGAGAGGTTCCTGGGCAAAAGGGGTGGGCCTTTAGGATATTTGTTGAGCGCCAGCATCCACAGGCTTGACGGAGACGCTGGTGCAACCGCAGAGCAAACGTGGAATGAAAACAAACAGAGGGAGCGATCACGTACATTCAGAGACGCGCATCCTGCAGGCAAGTGCAGCCAACCGGCAGGAAGAAGCACGCAGGAAGGAAACGCACGTTGCGTTGCAAACCTGCGAAACTCATTGTCATGAAATGACACCGCTGAAAGTTCATGCCTAAGCACCCCCCCCCCCCCCCCCCCACCCCTACCCCCCCACCACCCCCACCCCCCCGTCCGGATGCCCACATACGCAGCTGTGGCCGCGATACGATCGAGCCGTTTCGTTTCAGGCTCGGCAGACGAAGTAAACCTGTAGGTGAACAATAGGACGAGTCTCACAACACCGCAATGAATAGCTTCAGTGTTTAAAGACTTTGGACGTCTATTGTGCGGTGAGAAGGCCGCGATAAGAAGCGAGGTAACGCTACACCTAAATCTGGGGGGGGGGGGGGGGAGAAGGAGACCGGTTTGGCCTCGCACACGCCAAACAGGCACCGACACTTCAGCCGCCCTCAGTCCGGCTCAGACAGGCTGACTGCAGGGGCCAATGTTGACTCTTTCAGTGATGGGTTACGGACCGTCAGAAACCCCTTAATGTGTTCACTTCCTGTATTGAACCACACAGAGCCCCTGGGTTATTGATGCTTAATGGTGCAGTTCCAGCGATTTTCTTTTTTTTTCGGAGGCTGCAAGCTACTCCAGTCATAGCCTGGAGGAGGAAAGAAATGTTACCGTAACACATTTTAACATTCGAGAGTTCTTCTCTTTTGACACGTTTGGTTTCTCACAATGCATGTTTCATGTTCTGGCTACCTGCAATGTTTGGGGCTATGTTGTTGTCGTGATCGGTGACCTTTGCACTTTCGTGAAGCTCTCTCTTGGAAGTCGCCTTGGATAAAAGCGTCTGCTAAATGAATACATGTAAATGACGGGAGCATGATCAAACATGCTGTACAAAGCTGCTTTGAAGCATTTGAACGCACACATTTCTAGAAGTTACCAACTTTCTTGTATCTGAGTTTCCTGTACGTGGGTTATTTTGAGGGTTATTTGTGGTAAACTATCTTCTCCTGGGTAAGATGTATTACGGGCAGCGTGTGCATTTTGAGCCATGGCAATGAGGAACATGAGAACCTGAAATATGCCATTTGGCTTGACCAGCTTCGTTCAGTGCCAGATATGTGACAGGTACTCATATATTTCAATTCTATTTGCACTGGAATCTGAATCAACAGAGAGTAATATATGGTCTCGCTGAACGCTCTCGCGGCTCGTCCCTTTGGCACATGTTTGGTTTCCCACAATGCATGCTTCATGTTCTGGCTACCTGCAATGTTTGGGGCTATGTTGTTGTTAACTTCAGTGACCTATGCCCTTTTGTAAAGCTCTCTCTTGGAAGTCGCTTTGGATAAAAGCGTCTGCTAAATGAATAAATGTTAATGTGAATGTCACTTAGGTCACATTGCATTACAAAACTGTAATGCGCACGACCCCAGGATCATTCACAAGGGCTAAAAATAGGGTGTATAACTTTGGTCATGAGTTCCAAGTATCTGCAGCAGGGAGAGTGTGTCTCACTCTCCCTAATACCATGCCTCAGTGACTCTCGACAGGAAGTGATGAAAGTCAGGTCCTTCCTCTGCTTTAACTACTTTGGAGAAGTATTGACTTTTTCATCGAATTCAAACCTCTGAAAAGTACATCTGTTAAATGATCCCTCACCCGCAGGATCTCTTACCATTAGAGTTTGTACTGTTGTACAACACTCACTACCTGTGTAAAACACAGAACGCACACGTTATATGTGGAAAAATCAATTATTCACCGAAGTCATAAGTTACGTGTAAGTACTGTACTAACATCCAGAATGTAAGGTAGGAACTACATTTAGAAGTTACAAAAAACTCCCAAATTACTGTTCACTGAATCGCTGCGTTTCTGAGTGTGATGGGAAAGTTTGTCTAAACAGATTCAGGCAGGTGTGGTGCTACTTTCACAAATCTGGTTTCCTGTCATCCTGGGACTTAAAATACACCGACTTGGTTTCATTTATGTCAGACTTTCTGTTCTTCTGTGCAGCAGTTGACGAGGTTATGGAAGAGTCAGGTAACCACAACAAGCCTTGAAGTAGTTCATACATGAGACGTTCAAGAAAGCCGGTTGGTGTTTTTTGCAGTCTAAGAACTGACGTGACTTTTCTGGTGAAATTAGTCAGTTCAATAACCCCGGTGGTTCACTGGGTAGAGCATGTACTCATACCACTACTATAAAATACGTAAAACATGGCCAAAGGTGTCATCAACCCCTGGATGTGGCAATGTTGCTGTATGTCTTGCCTGCTCACTCTTTCACTCTCCAACTATCTCCATCAATTTAAAAAAATTATATAAATTAAAATTAAAATAAACAGCAACACTGGTGTGTCTACAGTACCAGGAAGCACCAACAGGTGGTAGTCGAGCAGGCCCGGTCCCCCTCGCCACGATAACCTGATGGGTTGGGTTGGTGGGACTTTTGGGGTGCTCCTCCTGAGTGGTCTACATGCTGGTCCTCCTAAGGGACTCGATAGGGGAGGTAATAACAGCTGCCAGATGTGGGGAGTCCCTGGAGCCCAGTCACATTCTCACAGACAAAGGAATGCTTGTGAGTATAGCCTCGACAGGAAGTGAGGTCAGGGTTCTTAACCCCTCCCCTGAGCTAAGTGGGAGATGCTAGGGGGTTCCTCAGTGGAGCTTTAGTGGTCTGAAACTGGTACCGTCATAAATGCCTTGGAGGCTGTCTATTAGTCATCCTGATTCCTCACTGTCTGTGAACCCTGCCAACATTCAGACCGAAGGATCGAGATAAAAAAAAAAAGAGGAGATTGTAGATTATTCTAGATTTAAAAAATGGAGGAAGGGCTTTGAACACCAGCCTTATCTTTTAGAACGAAAGCGCGAAGGGAACTAAATGGAAACAAATGAGTTGCGATTCCAGCATTTCCCCACTTTATGAGATCCTCCTCCACAACATCTGTGAAGGTGAGGTGGGCGATTGCCACATCGTGATCACGTCTCTCCTCCCAGCTGCAGCTCTATCCCCCAAATCACAGACACGAGCACTGATAAGAATCTGTGGGCGAGTGAGAGACATAACAGCAGTCATTCAGCAGATGTACCTTGCACTGACATGTCTCACCCGATGCTTTTTTCCCTATGGATGCATGTGAGAAACTGAAAGTTTCTCCGTTACACAATAATGCTTATGATGCCACTCCGCATCTTTGTCTGGAGTCTTGTGCCTAATGGCACCAATTCATTTCGCTTAGAAGACCTACAGTTATACTGCAATTCAATTACTCTCTTGTAAGTCGCTTTGGATAAAAGCGTCTGCTAAATGAATAAATGTAAATTCAAAACATTTAAGACTAAAATGGTTTAAAAAAGCTCACCTACACACTGTAAATTACACAAAAAGTGTCATGAAATATATACAAATACAAGTGTTTCCATCATTATAAGCATTTGAATAAAGTTAGGTTTAAAAGGATATGTAAATGCCTGCAGTCAGAAGCAGCTATTTTTATCGGGTTGTGTTGTGATAACAGTGATACGTCCTTGACATAAAAGACTGCTTTTAAAGCAGAGGTCAACAGGGGAATGGACCCCAGAGGTTTTACCTTTGCAGTGGTCGAGTCACAACCCTCAATGGGGAACTTAAAGTACGGAAAGAGGAAAGGAAGTGAGGAGGTGGAACATAAAGAATGAAACATCTGGACTTAATTTGTATTCAAGAGAAAAATAGACTAAATACACGTGACTCTTCCCTTACATATTTTAGTAAGTCGGTTTGGAGTATAAATTAAAGTTAATATGTAAAAAATATATATAAAAAAGATTTGTGGAACTCGTACTATTTCACTAGTCAATAGAGCAAATGAGTCCATGGATTTTTATACCATTAACCCAGAAGAAGCAGTGGGTGTGTGGGTATGTGTGAGTGTGTGTGTGTGTGTGTGTGTGTGTGTGTGTGGGAGAGAGAGAGTGCGCTCCTCCCTGACTTTCCCATAGCCCATAGAGCTGTTGTTCTGCGAGTTAATACAGGGATAGGCAGAGGGGACACGGAGAATAAGAGCAACAAAAGAAAGTGTTCATAGTAGAAAAAGTATTTTCTATGCGCTTTTTTCACCCAACTATGAACAACCAGTTTTCGTAAAGAGACGCAACATTTGGATTTTTTGATGAAAGAGCTTCCAGGAATGGATCCACCAGTTACTAAAACAGGACCGTCCAGTTGTCTCCGAAACTTTTAATCATTTCAAATTGTTCTGATCGCCGGGAGAGAGCGCAGACTGGGGTCCATTTCGTGAAGGATTTGGAAACTATAGTCGCATTATCCAACTTTGTTGAAGCCACTGATTATACGGACCTGCTGTTAACGCGACATCGCACATGGGGTAAGTGATTAGGACATGTAACGACAATTTAAATGAATCCCGGTCAAACGATCGCTTTAGCAGCACGCATGACATCGCACATGTCACAATTGTTGTTTTGTTCTTAATCAAAATCTGCCTAATTTGGGACACGCGCGCCACTAGTGTAAAATCTAACCGTGGTCATGGGAACCATCGGGTTGTGTGTGTAGGGTCAGCTGGGATCGCACACACGAGGTTCCGTGATAAGATATCATCATGATCTTATAGTCATGATTCTAGTCTTGCACTACACAGTGGCATCAAATGGCAGGAGAATCAACACCAGATCAGCCTATTGATCAGAACTCATCTGGATCGCTGCTGTTCTGAGTGAAATCCACTGTCAGCGGTTTGTCTCTCTCTTCTATTGGGTTAGTGACAGATGTTTGTGTTGGCGTTGTTTGTGGTCAACGAATAACACAGGAGTGTTAAATATGGGCAAATAAACGGGGCCACCGATCAGTGATTTAGCGCTGCACAATGTTCATTGTAGAGAGGATGGTGGTGGGGGACGCTGGCGTTTGCGCGCAGGGGGGTTGGGGGACGGGGGGGCTTCACGTATTGTAGCCGTTGCAAGACCCCCCTGCACCCCCGCGGTGTTCCCGAGGTATGCGCATCCTTCATTGTATTGGCTGCTATTGTCCCGGGAGGATGTATTAATAAGACAAAAGATCCCATTATACCATCTTGCCGATGTGGCTCAGTTTTCCACGACGAACAAACCAAACCTTCTAAATGAATCTAAACCAGGCCGACCCAATGTTTTAGTTCAGATGTCTAGTTTCAACATGAGTACATTCACATAACCATGGTTACTTTTCCAACCTGCGAGCTACACACTCAGTGTTCTGTCATGGTAGCCAGATGTCTACGCCTAATCCAGTTCTGTTGACGTCTGTTCAACATTAACTAAAATGACAGTGTTTGTCAAGGTATCTGGTTATACTGTAACTGCTGAATGAAGGTCAGAGCTACTGTGTGTTTCTATCAAGATGAATGGAATGACCTTTTGTGTCACGCTGACAATGAAATTCATTGTCATTCGTGTCCCTGTGCTGAGAAAGATGAGCTTCACAAAAACACCAAGCAGTGTGGAAGAGGTGTTTGCTATCTAGTCATGCAACACCCTAAGTTAAGAGATTTCCCAAATCACAGCGAGATAAGCAGATAAGGAAGGAGGGCTTCATGTTTATTACCCAGATAAAGACACCAATCCATCATTCCCTCTCTTTCCCTTTCTCTCTGGGGGATAGTTGTTCTCCTCAGCGCGGAGCAACAAGACCCTCTCAGAAGGGCCTGTGATGGCATTATCTCAAGCGTCAGCAGTGGCTATAAAATGAACGCTCCAATGCACTCGAGGAGCCACAGTGTCTAAAACACCACACAGAGATGAGCAAACATTTGTCCATGATAACATCATTTTAGAAGGGAGGGCATGAAAGATGGCCCCAGAGAAGGAGAAGGGGAACGAGAGGCGTCGACTGTTCTCGTCTGCAGGTTCGTCGCCAAGCTTGATGCTGCGTTAAGAGATTGATTTTGGGGGGTGTGGATGTGTATAGGTACGACTGGAGGGTGTGTTTGTGTGTGCGTGCGTGTGGGGGGTGGGGGAGAACGCTGTGTGTGGACTGACTGACTGCAGATGGAACCTGATGCTGGCAGCTTGCTGTCTGCGCTTTGCACCATGTGATGTCGCGGCTCATTACACCAGAACAAAACCTGCCACACCGCCACCGCTGACCGCCGCTAGCCCTCCTCGCACACTCGCTCGCACACTCGCTCCATCCCCCGGGCTGAGAGAGAGAAGGGGGCTCTTGGGGTGCCGTTAAAAGCATTACCGGCTTCGGAAAGACGATTGATGAGCCTCTGCACACATGGTTCAGAGCTTAGCAGGCTTTATGGAGTCACTCTGAAAGGCATCATGTCAGACCACTGTGAGACTGCTTTAGTCCTGCAGAATATGACATCACGGGGGTCAGGAGTTGTCTGGCCCGCTGTTGCCCACCCAGTTCAGTGCTCCGCAGTCTGGTCTTCCTAAACACCGCCCTGCGTCTTGGGGGTCACATCTGCAACGGGGACTCCTCTGAATAGAGACACCAAGGAGTGCGTGAGAAGGGCAGTTGAATCCATCGATGAACAAATAAACAGACGGAGGGGTAAACGGACGGATAAATAAATGAATGGTAATTCGGTGGTGGGAACTGGACGTATGGGATTTCTGGGCCGGGTCATGAGGAGGTTGAAGGACGGGATGTGTGTGGTTGTGGGTGGGGCCATCCCTGAAGGATGCTCGGGTTTCAACATGGGCCTGGGAGAGGCTGCTGAAAGGAAGCAGTGAGACGGCTTTTCCTCAGGGAGACTGGCCTCTTTTGTTGTCCACACACACACACACACAGTACTTGGTAGGGCCGTAGCCGAGGGCCGCAAGCTGCGAAAAGATCAGAGAACCACAACAAAGAACACTTCCCAAAAAGGTCTTGGCGTTTAGCTGGTTAACCCTAAACAACACCTAGGTGGTCACAGGTCAGTCTGTTACATTCCGATAACAACAGCTAAGATCCTAGATCTCAGAATGCTGTGTAGACTGCTATGGAGTCACTGTGGGTTTGCCTTGGTGATATTAATAGTTCTGCTCAGCAAGAGCCACAACCATCTGAAAGGCTCAGGCTGATTTTAGCTGGAACTCCCATTGGGTGTGGCAGGTTGGTGGAGCAAAATAAACGCCTTCTGTTGCTGCTTGTGTGCAAGTCGCAACAGACAGCCGACGGTGAGAAACTTATTGAATCGAGGCCAGAAGAAAAAGGGAGTGATCCGTGAAATACAGTAGGGAAATACACATGAACGTGAACGAACGTCCTCATAACATTAAAATAAGATAAAATAAAACGAATCTGTCTCAACAACACTGATACTGTCACTGGCAGTGTTAGGAACACAACATATTTACTTGAGCTGACTTTCTCTACAGAGTGAATGCTTTGCCTATTTTAGGAGAGGGTGCAAACACCTCTAGGCAGCTTTACAGACTCCCAGTAAGCCTTCTTTGTGGTCTTCAGCCACCTACTGGACCACAGATGGTTCGACACTAATGCGTGTTGTGACATGACAGGATTTCCTGAAACATGATGGCAGGAACTCTGCTCCAAAATCCTGTCTTTACGGTAATGCTATTTTGGCTTCGGGAGGATCATATTTCTGAAGCTTTAGTCAGCCCAGTTGGTTTTTGGGCTTGAAAAAAATATATTGCATCCGTATGCACTCATGAGCCATCTTTTCAAATACGATGCGAATTATAGTTTTTTGGGTCGGGGGGGTGGGGTGGGGGGGGGGGTGTTGAGGGGGGGGGGGTGTTTGGTTGCCATTGTGGCTTTGGAAGACACCGAGGAAGGACTTTGCCAAGCTGCGCGTCTGACGTAGTTTATTGTGATTTATGAAGAAGCAGATTGAGCTTTTCTTGCCGGCTGTATAGTAGCTTAGTTAATCAGCGCGGTCATGTTGCGGTTTTTCCAGGGCCATCGCAGCGGTCAGGTTGCAGGGATGTGGGAGCAGGTACACATTTAGAAACGGAGGGACCTGGTCCAACTCCTCCTTTTCTGGCAACCTTTGTTAGCCTGACTAGCTTTGTTTGTGCAGCTGGAGAAAAGCCTGACTTCACCCCCGCCACCCCGCACAAAAGAGGGGAAGTTAAAGGAGGGATTTGAGACCTTAGAGCCAGTCCTCCCTGCCTGTCTAGAAGGAAGGAGCTTACCCTGAAGAGCAGCGTTCAACCAGCTTAACGACTTGGAAGTTGAAAAAAATCTGTCTCGGCTAAAGTAGACTTTTCTTCGAAAGAAGACAGATGAGTTGTTGACATGACCTCCATTGTCAGACGTCGCTGTTAGGCTGTTTATCCTGCAAGAAGTGAAGTCGACCTGTCCCATTAGCCGTAAACCAAACACACACACACACCATTCACACACACGCCGTGTGGGAGTTAAGCGTAGCTCATGAAGATTTCATCGTAGGAGATGCCGTCTGGCCTAATTGACATCGGGTAGAATGCTGCGTCCGCATTTCTCTCAGAGAGTCAGGGTCAAAGGTATCAGTAGCATGACATGATGTCTCCCACCAGTGTTTCAGCATCAGACCATGTCGCAATTCCCAAAGCGCAACATGACGTCATCGAAATGCTTTCGCAAACCCTTCGATTCGAATTGGACGCATTCATGGGGTAATCGATGGATTCAGCCATCATCAAGTTTCATACTGTCAGACGTACAGAGGATCTCAGTTACAGAAAGCTGTCCTGCATTTCATACAAAGGATTTGCCTTGTAAACTGTAAAGGCTATAACAAGGCTGTAAAAAATGGTCGCAACGTTTCCCCAAATTCCATAACTCCGAGCAGTATGGAAAGAAGCCCCACCGTGTTCGCTCTCCCCCCGAAAGGGATCTCCTTTCCAGTTCACGGTGAAGGTATGGAAGCCTAGAAGCAGCTCTCCAGCAGTCATTAAGGGAGGTCTGCGGCAGCTGAGGTCATTGTTTTGTTCAGATCAACTCTTGTTAGTGTTTCAATCTCGTTTGCTGGATAGTGGCTGTGTGCATACAACACTGGAGTCTCTCTAGGCAACCGTTGCCTTTCCCCGGTGTTAAATGGAACTGCCAGTTCCAGATCCAGCCAGATATTTTCTCTTCTCCCCCCCCCCCCATACTGAAGGGGCTTCATGCAAGATGGAGGGTGTCATCTGAGGCCCAGAGAAATCATCACCGCTTTGGTTCCCTGTGGATCGGCCCCTAGTCGATGGTGTTCTGTTTTCCTCTCCCCTGGCCCATCCCCCCCCCCTCCCCCCCCCCCCCCCCCCCCCCCGCGCACATAAACGGTGCTAATTTCTGGGAAGTTACTCGCATGTGCTCCTCCCCCCTCCCCCACCCCTCGCACTCAAACACTGTGAGGGAGAATCTTTTATCGCGGAGCGCACAGAGTCCACGAAGCCAAGAAAGTTGATATCTTGCGTCATGCAGCAAGGAGACAAGCTATATGAATCTCTGAAACTGGCAATGTTTCTTTTTAATCCTAAATCTCTTTCGCGCACGTGTGGGCGTGTGTTGGAGGGGGAAATGACATCATCAGTTTGGAGTGGAAAGTTACAATATGGAGTTTGTCACTGGTTTACGTGTTTGAATTAATGGTCAGCATGTCTATCTTTATTTAGGGGGGTTTGTTCCTCTTTCTGCACAATGTTCTACAACAGTCTGGGTTAGCTTTCAGCTTGCATAACAAGCGCACATCGATAGACCCAGAGAGGAGCTGTCAGCATCAGAGAGCATGACAATGGACCATCATCATAACATACCCGTCCACAGACTTGACCCTCACACACACTCACACACCACTCATGCCATTTTGCAATCATGTTATTGTATTCCTGTCCAATCAATTTCTGTCTTCTCTCCTCCCCTAACACACAAGCACCCACACCCACCCACCCACACACACACACCCACACACACACACACACACACTAGCAAGCATGTGAGCCTAGGTGGAGTCCAAAGTTCCAGGCACAAGGGAGCGAACAGGAGAAGGCAGCCAAGACAATGACTAGCAGAATGTGCATTCAAGGTCATTGATTCAGGGCTACCTGACTGTTTAGACAGCAGCACAGGAGGGTGGGAGAACAGCAGGCCTTGCTGACCCCTGAGTCCAGGTCTCCCTCGCAGGTTCTGCTGCAGACCTGCCCCCCCGGGGGGGAAAAACATTAGTCCAATATTCGGATCTAGACCAGCAAAGTTTCGTGCCCCCCACCCCCAGTTTCCCTCCAAAATCTCCCCTTGGGTAGTGCTACGGTGCATCGTAGCTCAGACGCACCGCACCTATGACAGTAAGCTCTGTTCGAGCAGACATCACAATGGATTGATTGCTCGCTTTCCCTGAAAGGTACGATTATTTTCCTTTTTTCCTTTTCACAACAGCCAAACCACTGGTTAGTTTATAAGTGCGCACTGAGCTGTAGGCTACATTCTATAGATCAGCTTGTGCGTGAAGCTGACTGGAGACAGCTAGCTTCAGGGCGTGCTGCTGTGACTTCCGAATACACCACCCCCCCCAAAAAAACAAATTGGCCTCAAAAGGAGTTCTAAATAAATCCTTCCCAATGTGCTTTTAATCACCTCATTGTGGCCTCTTCTTCAGATCTCTGTGGTACATTTGAGAGGATGAGGGGGAGATTGGGGTTACCATGGATATTCGGTCTGTTAATCATCCCGGGTGATGAAAGGCAGGCAGACATGTACAATTTTACATGGTAAAAGTATGAATAATTAGGGATAACTGTGCCGGGAGATGACAGGGACGAAGCGAGGGTGAATGTATTACAGTAATTGCCTCCAAGGGCCCACCCCTCCGCTGGCATGCCCCCCTGTGGGGCAGATTGGGGGGGCTGTCCATCATGGGGTTCCCTGCTCCTTGGGTTGCGGGATACCCCTCTACATGGCTCCAGAAGGCTCTCGCTGTCAGCGCAAGGGTCACCGGCAGCGACGTATATGGCGGCCATGAAGTAACCACGACGGTCCCAGACGGGGGGGGGGAGAGAGGCGGAGGGTTGGGAGATGCGATCTGGGGGGAAGGGAGAGTAGCTCGACCAGTCTGATTAAAACTGTACTCGTAGACAAGATCCCCAGAGGAGGCTGTGCTCAAACTGTCACGAGTCTGACGAGGGGAAAGTTAATCCGCAATTACACGTTAAGAGACGCTCCTAATAACCAGGCAGCTTCCACAAGATCATGAGGAAGACCCAAGAACGAGGCTGGTTTGAAATGACCATAGTAACGGACATGGGATGAAGAAGGCCTATGTTTATGTTGGAGTTGCAAGCACGGCCTGCTATCTTAGAAAAACAACCTTTCTGTGAACAGAAGACAAATGGCTCAAGTTTGATCTTATCCGATGAATAACTGGTTTTCTTGCTCTTTTATTTATCTCTCCCTATCACTGATAAGATATCTTCGTGAAAAAATGCTGCATTAATATAAACATCTTAAAATAATAACTTTACCAATAGTATATATAAAGTATATATAACTGAATCGAACGTTTCGGTAACCGACAGTTAATAATGCTTGTCTGAGACATGGTTCGGCAAGTTTACACAAAGCAACAAAGACATTTCTGGGCTGTTTTTTTCTAATTATTTTTCCACTGTGCAGTTCTCCCTGTGGAATTCCTCTCAAAGCTCAACACTCTGAGATATCGCAGGCCTCCATCTCGTATCTCCAGTCTGTTCCGCCTCTCGACAGTGCAAGTCACAGAACGACACAGAAACAACCATTTTCCTCCGCTCCCCCCAATCCTCAGTCTTTCGTTCTTTTTCTCTTTCTTTCACTCTCTCTCTCTCTCTCAAACTCCTTTTCTACTCTCTGCCCGCCACCCCCAGTGAACATTTAGCTGGTGTAATAATTCTTTTTCTAGAATGGTCCACCATTTCTCATCTCTGGACCATGCTTCAGTTCTCTAGACTATGCCTATGCTCTGGGTTTTTCTTAGCAACACAACATCCAGACATCAGAAATCGAATCACAGACTTGCGTAGCCCTGGAGAATTTCATTTGTTGAGAAGAGGAACTGAGTTCTTGGGGATTTTTTTATATGATGTCAATGCCAGACACTGGTTGGCATATTAAGAAGAAAACCAAAATAGTAAAGAAAGCCATTTTGTTTTTGTGTGTGTATGTCGCTCTCTCTTTGCAGTCGCTTTCGATAAAAGCATCTGCTAAATGAATAAATGTAAACGTATGTCTGTACAAAAGACAGGCAGGCCATGCCTTGTTCCTGCGGTCCTCTCTCGCTGTGGTCATACCTCAGTTTTGATTTGTTATTTTGGTGTTGGCTGTAGCTGTTTGTTGATCTCCTGGGCCCGTTGGCCAGTTGTGTTATCAGCGCGCCTGTCGGCGCTGAACCGTGAAGGCCAGATAAGGGCCCAGAACAGGATGAGGGACGGCTGCCTATCTCCCCAGAAACACCAGCTTCATCTAAGAGCGCGTGGCTGAGGAAGAGCCCTTACAGGGGGGGCTTACACATCTCACGAAAGAGATCAACCCCACGGCGTCCATGGATAGTCTGCAGTCGACGAGCCTAGAACTTTCCATGAACCAGGGAAGGTATAGACCAGGGGTCACCAATCCTGGGGCCCGTTCTTCGTACGTCGCTTAATACATCCGAGATCAAATGACACATCCAAGATGATTTCATCATGCGAATCATGATCCGGCTAACTGGGTTCTTCTAACAAACCTGTTGTGTATGATTAGTATCACTGGATACGATCATGTGTTGGCTTAAAAGGGGATATGTATCGATAGTAGAAACATTGATCAGCAACGCTGCTATTGGCTGTTCAGCATGGCCAAAGAACGTGCCCACCTTTTCTCCCAATCAGAACAAGAGCTTTTAATGGAAGGTTATGCCGAATTTGAGTCGTTATTTAAAACGACAGGGAACACCTCAAAGTCTGCAAATGCCAGGAGAGTGGGCTGGCAAAAAGTAGCAGACAAATTAAAGTAAAAGTGAAATACAAGAATATTCTACAAAATGGTAGCCTTTAATTCATACTGTCTTTATTTTAAAAAGCCACTTATTTTTCCTCCCTTTTAAAAACCACTGTTAAATGATGTGTTTGTCTATTTATAACAGCCACAAAGAAAAAGGCTGAAAAAAACTATCTCTCAACAATTACACTTTATCCCGCAATACTCGATTAATTTGAAAAACTCTGCGAATTATTCTCCCACCTTCCGCAAGAGGTTGCTCGCGTATGGCTGCGACATACTTCCCTATCTCCTCCGCTTATAAAGCCTCAATCTAATCTTGTTTACATGAAGTAAACCTGCTCCCGAGCAGGTTTGCGCTTACGGACATGTTGTTATGACGACAAGTCTAGGATGAGCTTCGAAGAACCAAACGATCCAAGATAATGCCAAATCGTCAACAATCAAATCCAGCTAACTGAGTTAGCGACGTACGAAGAACGGGCCCCAGGTCCTCGAGGGCCGCTGTCCTGACAGTTTTCGATGTTTCCCTGCTCCAGCACACCCGATTCTAATGAAGTGTCGTTATCAAGCTCTGTGGAGGTGTGCTAGGGCAGGGAAACATCTAAAACCGTCAGGACAGCGGCCCTCGAGGACCAGGAATGGTGATTACATTACATTTACATTTACATTTATTCATTTAGCAGACGCTTTTATCCAAAGCGACTTACAAGAGAGAGCTTTTACAAAGAGCATCAGTCATTGAGCAAAGCAACGTGATAGACCCCGAACACAGTCGGATTTTTAGATCGTGAATCATACATCATGAGAACCAATAAGTGCCAAAGGAAGAACTATAAATGCATAACACAGCGATTATGAATATAGAGCAAGAGATACAACACATAATACATTAGATCAGGTGAAATGACATGCTATTGTTAAGTGCCATTAAATTCTCTAAATAGGTGAGTTTTAAGCCTTCTTTTGAAGGTTGGAAGGCAGTCCGTGCTTCTGATGGAGGTCGCGAGTTGATTCCACCATTGGGGAGCCAGGCAGTGGAAGAGTTTGTGTTGCGCTCTGGCGCTCTTGAGGGGGGGTACCACTAGACGGTTGTCAGCAGATGACCGTAGTCCTGGGGCATCTCGTGATCCCTGGTATAGACCTTCATACAAAGCGCAATCCTGTTTCTATCCCAGCCTTGCTCTGGGCTCGTTTGAACCCTACCCTGCTGTAACCTCCCCTGGTCTCGTGACGGCCACTGCAGTTCTGGGAACTTGGATCGGCCTACCCGAGCTTAGAGGACTGTTGACGATCAATGCCGTGCCAGTATGAAATGAGTCCACGAGTCCTGGGGCATTGGGATGGGCTGACGCTCTGCTGCCACCTGCTCTAACACCAGTGAGGACAGGCTGGAGTCTGCCGGCTAACTGCTCGCTGTGTTCCACCGAGCCTGTCCTGACGTGCCCATGTGCGTAATGACTTGAGAAGGGAGACTCTCGTACCGCTCGTACTGTGGATGATGAAGCGTGAGGACAGTTGGGGAAGGAGGTGTCTGCTAATAGAGAGAGAGAGAAAGAGAGAGAGAGAAGACAAGAAAATTGAGAGAAAAAAGAGATTATTGAATGGCGTTGTTCCCTCAACACCCAGAGCTGTGAAATGCTGGTAAAACATGGGTAATGGAAGAAGTTAGGGGTTTATGTGGTGAGAAGAAGAAGTTAGGGGTTTATGTGGGGAGAATTTGTTTTTTATACCACAGGGCATGTGCACTCATAGATTCCAGCCTTTATAGTAAAAACAAGGACATATGTTAAAAGAACCGGCAGCCTAAAAGGTTGCTAAATGTATAACTCACAGTTTGTTACTGGTTTCCTTCCTCTTTGTCAGATTCTTTCACCATCCCTCTGCTACTAGCCAGCCCTGCTCACAGAGTCCATCCACCCGTAGTGAAAACAGACAGCCAAGGGCTGTTGGGTTGTGTGGGGGGAGGGGTAGGGTGGTTAGGTGTTGGGTGATACCCATGACAGCTCTATGAATGCTCTTAGAACCTCGCTCACGATGCCATTAGGGCCGATAATGGAAAGAGGAGGCATCCAAGAAGAGCACTGGAGATACACTGTCCGGGATGGTAAAAGCATGCGAGAGATTAGCAGGGGAAACCTTGACGGCCGGAGAGAACTTCTGTTGCCAACACAACAGCTTTAGTCTGTCAGACAGCGCGATCGACAGATGGCGAGACCCTCGTGTGTCTGGGCGACCGGGCGAGAACGGTAAACGTACCGGCTCTTTACTAGGCAAACAGCTCGGGAGATAAGATGGAAATGGTGGTATCGCCTCAGACAAGGTTAATCAACTTAGGCATGCACTTATGGTCGTGTTGAACGGAGCGTCCTTGCAAATGTGCACCTCCACCCCCCCCCCCCCCCCCCCCCCCCCCCCCTCCCCCAGTACTCAGACAGTACCATCCAGTATGTGAGGCTCTCCCCAGGAGAAAGTGGACCCTGATTGGCCGGCTGCCTGATGATGGCTTGGCTAGCAGGTGCGTAATGGCACGGTTGCCGCGGCACCTCGGAGCAGACGGGGGCTGCTAATTGGGGCTTATCAGGTGTTGCTGGGAAAGCCAAACAACACCTGGGGCCTTTGTGGAGGCGTCAGTGTCGGGCCGGACAGGGGAACATGGCCTCGTGAGATTAGCGACCAAAAGATCATGTTCCAGCGCATTCTGGGGGTGAACCTGTCAGAATATCCACCTGTGGAAGTCGCTCGCTGCACCGCTCAAGCAGTCGCGCATTATGGAAGGATGCGAGGCGGAAGCTGTAAACTCTGAACATCTGCCGGGGGTTGGAGATAGCATCTTTCATGGTTCTTGGTGTCTGCCGTGTTGCACGTACGACACGAGGCAGTGGGGTGTTAGTTCTCAGCTAGCTCTCTCGCAAGTGGGAGACCTAAAAAACAGGATGGAGATGTGAGAAGCGACAGACAGCCATTTCCTGTCTCCAGTGATCATATCCCCCCTCCCCCTTCCAGCTAAAAGGGTAGATTCTGCACAGGTTAAGGTGTCAGTGTGTGTGACAGTGGTTTCTGCTAAATCTGTGTGGTCGTCTTAGTTAAAGACGCTGTTCTTTCTGGTGGAGAGACATGCTACCCGGACAGCCTGCTGTACACACAGGAGACTCCCTTCACACTAGAGCACCTGGAACTGCTGCGACATAACACAGCCACACACACTCCGTGGGGGTCTGACTCTATTGTGTGTGTGTGTGTGTGTGTGTGTGTGTGAAAGGTTCTGTGTGTCCGGGACAGCTCAGCGCTGACAGGACCCGCGTTCCATTCATCGCCTCTTATTGTCTCAGGTAGGAAGCGAGGACAGGTGAGGTGACAGCGTGCTAATCGGTGTTTTTTTGGCACATGCTTCCTGTGTTATGTCTACAGCCTTGGGATTATAACGTGTGCGTTTGTGTGTGTGTGTGTGTGTGTGTGTGCACTTTTTTCGTCACGTCTGAAGAGTCATGCTGCTAGAAGCAGCGCCCGGGCCGGGATGACAAAGCACTGCGGCCGAACCAGAACATCAGGTTTCACACGCTGTCAAATTCCTCAAGGACAGACGCCAATGGTCTCCACGGTGACAGGAGGGGGGGGGGGGTTGCACTTGAACAAAAGTGCAGCAAAAACAGCGCGTTTAAAATACCGGACGAATTAAGAAGAGGAAAATAAACTGAGGAGGACCAACCACACGCTGTCTCGCTTTGTTTTGAGGCAGACTGATGAATGGAGTCAGTGGCTGAGCTCTATTAGATTAAGGTTATCCCACAATAACAATATAATGATCTGTAATGCAACCTAATGGGATTACTCAATGCGACTGGCAGACATGCCCAGTCTCAAAACCCCCTAATTCGGTCATTTTATGATAGAGTCCAAGATTTGGAAGCAGCTGTATGTAATGTTTATGAAAGATAGTCATGGCTTATCCTGCCATAATCCAGTTGCAGTGGCATAATAGAAGACTGTCTAACCAGAGATCCCACAAATGCTATAATAAGGATAGAGGGCCGTGCTCTCCGCTCTGAACAAGCTATTGTTCTTTGTTCCTGCAAGGAAACAGTATGCTGGTTATTATTGGCAATGTGAGCTAGCTGGGTGTTGAATCTGTCTATGTGCAGCTGGACTGGTGTGCTAGACTGGCTATTTCCGTCTACGTCGACACACAGGTGTGGGTGTGTGTGGGTGTTTGTGTGTGTGTGTGTGTGTAAAAATGCATTGCAAATGTCCCAAGACACATGCTGGTGTGTGTGAGAAAGAGTGAGGGGGGGTGGGCGAGGGAGGGATTGAGAGAGTAGTGCGTGTGCGTCAAAGAGATGTCTCAGATTCCTGCCTTTGTGTCCAGATGCCGTTCCACATGGGCGCTTGCTCCCCCCAGTCCCTCACGCTCTCACCAGGATTTAGAGTCACAGACCAGCAGACACAAGCGCCCAGGCCCAGTATGCACTAGAGAGGTGGGCAGGAGCCAGGCAGGGGAGAGGGATGATGGAGGTGGGCAGGGCAGGAGCCAGGCAGGGGAGAGGGATGATGGAGGTGGGCAGGGCAGCAGCCAGGCAAGCAAGCAGGCAGGCAGGGGAGAGGGATGATGGAGGTGGGCAGGGCAGGGCAGCAGGCAGGCAGGGAGGGGAGAGGGATGATGGAGGTGGGCAGGGTAGGGCAGCAGGCAGGCAGGGAGGGGAGAGGGATGATGGAGGTGGGCAGGGTAGGGCAGCAGACAGGCAGGCAGGAGAGAGGGATGATGGAGGTGGGCAGCAGGCAGGCAGGGAGAGGAGAGGGTTGATGGCAGTGGGCAGGGCACCAGCCAGGCAGGCAGGGGAGAGGGGAGTGTTGATGGAGGTGGGCAGGGAAGCAGCCAGGCAGGCAGGGGAGAGGAGAGGGTTGATGGAGGTGGGCAGGGCAGCAACCAGGCAGGGGAAAGGAGAAGGGCGGTGGAGGCGGGCAGAGGAGAGTGGTGGTGAAGGCATCAGTGTTGGGTTACAGTCAGAGCTGGGCCCCATAGGGATCCCATTACCTTCCCTTTTGGTTAATACACCAACCCAAGCCCTAATTCGATTTCCAGATCCTCTTTCCTTTGTTTAGGCAAGCATACATTAGTGTTGCTGTGGCTGCAACGTCTTTGGAACACACACACGCACACACGATTGCATTGCAGATTCTGTATAGCCCCATCCATCTTTTTTTCCACATAAACTGTGATGGTGTTAAAGAAGCGTTCCTTCCTCGCCTGTAATGTGGTTGACTGTGAGCAGGTTTGGGACTGTGCTGTCCAGTGAGCTGAGTTGGAGGGGCCTGGCCTGTGTGCAGATGTAGAGGTAGCTCACTGGAGTGGAATGCAGCCTTGCACAACAATGGGCCGCTGGATCGGAGTGTTGACAGCAGAGTGCTTGGACAGGGTTAGCAGAATGTCCCCGGTGGATTGAGACCCGCTCGATGGCTGAGTCTTAACACTCTAGAGTCTAGACTGACCTGCGAGTGACGATCAAAGCCAGTACAACATTGCTGTGTCTCTTACGACAGAGAGATACCAAGTCGAATGGTTGACAGTGTGCATCGGTGTCGAGGATTATGTATCGCTTTTAACTGCTACTGGAGTCCCGGATGGTATCAGTTGCCATTCCATTCTACATGTGCAACAGCTCCCGCTGTCGTGAATGTCTGGTGGTTTAGCCGGAGTGGCAGTTGACCCTGTGTCATCGCAGCATTGCTCACACAGTCACATGTTCTTGCTGTACCCTTTATTAGTATATCTATTAGTAAGCCTAGCAAGCATCTGTTGGTTTTAAAGGCATCAATCTAAGTGATTAAGTGAAAGAAATGAACTCAATGGATTCTGCCGTGAGTGAATCCCAGGTTTGAATCGATAATTTCACAGTAACTGCAAGCGTCAGCTTCAAATTCATTAACGCTGCTCTCTCTCTCTCTCTCTCTCTCTCTCTTCCGCTCATGCTCTCTCTCTCTCTCTCTCTCTCTCTCTCTCACGTCACTCTGTGCAGGTGACCCAGAAAGGCTTCCTGGGCCTCCGCGACGTGACCTTTAGCCCAGACCCGCTGCCTCCCTCCCCGCTGTGTGAATGACTCTTTGTCGAAAGGCCGCCGTGCTCTGCCACCCTGTCGCCATGAAGGGCAAGTATTCCCAGTACTACAACAGCACCCTGATCCACGCCTACTATGCCTTCGCCAAGGACATGACCCCTAAGGAGCTGGACGACAAGACCCCTGGCAAGTCGGAGCTCCCCACCCTCAACATCGTCATTGTGGTTCTCTGCAGCATCATCATCCTGGAGAACCTGCTGGTACTCATCGCAGTCTTCCGGAACAAGAAGTTCCACTCGGCCATGTTCTTCTTCATCGGCAACCTGGCCTTTTCCGACCTCCTGGCAGGCTCCGCCTACATAGCCAATATCTTCCTGTCGGGCCCAAGGACCTTTGAGCTAGTGCCGGTGCAGTGGTTCATCAGAGAGGGCACGGCTTTCATTGCCCTGGCGGCCTCGGTGTTCAGCCTGCTGGCCATCGCTATAGAGCGCTACATTGCCATTACCAAGGTGAAGGTGTACGGCTCCAACAAAACCTGCCGCATGTTCCTGCTGATCGGAGCCTGCTGGGTCACCTCCATCCTGCTAGGCGGGCTGCCGATCATCGGCTGGAACTGCATCGACGACATGTCCCTGTGTTCCGCCGTGCTGCCGCTCTACTCGAAGAAGTACATCCTGTTCGTGGTCACCATCTTCAGCATCATCCTCCTCTCCATCGTCATCCTCTACGTGCGCATTTACCTGATCGTGCGCTCCAGCCACCAAGAGGCCACCAACTCCCCGGCCTACGCCCTGCTGAAGACGGTCACCATCGTGCTGGGGGTGTTCATCATGTGCTGGCTGCCCGCCTTCACCATCCTCCTCCTGGACACGTCCTGCAGGATGGCCTCCTGCCCGGTCCTGTCCAAGGCCAACATATTCTTTGGCTTTGCCACTCTGAACTCTGCGCTCAACCCGGTGATCTACACCCTCCGCAGTAAGGACATGAGGAAGGAGTTCCTGCGGGTGCTGTGCTGCTGGGGCCTGCTGCAGAGCGGCCGCCCCGCCGACCGCTGCCTGGTCCCGCTGAAGAGCTCCAGCTCGCTGGAGCACTGCACCAACAAGCACGAACACCAGACCACGCCCATCATGCAGGACTGCACCACCTGCGTCTGATGTGACGCTCACAGCTGGGCTGAATGTATGGGTGACGTGTGTATGTGTGTGAGGTGTGTATGTAGGAGAGAGAGAGAGAGCGAGCCGGCAGGAGAACAAGATAGTGTGTGTGTGTGTATGGTAGAACATGGAGGAGAGTTGTGTGCAGGTGTAGAGACTTATAAGGATGAAAGCTCACCTGGGAAATCCTGGCGAATCTGAACGCTGGGACACAACGACCGTCTGTTAAGCGGCTTGTAACAACGGATCCTTTCACTCGTTACAATCGAATCCGTGTGAATTCACATTCAGCATTTTCTTGATTCGCCCATGTAAGAGCGTGACAAGACAATCATCCTGGATCGAATCTGCTTGATTCCATGAATTTACAATCGCAGAGAATGTTCAGAAATGTGAAAACAAATGACGTTTTAAATGTGTGGCTAGTCTCAGCAATCGCAGTCATTGATGGAGATTCTTAACCAGTGGTTCTTATTGTACTTAGCAGCTTGTTTTTCGTGTATGCAGACTTCCGTTGAAAGCCAAATACACAACACCAAATACATACTTTAACATCAATGTTATTAAGCTTTCAAAAACTGCACTTTGTAGACGTGTAAGCATTGTGCAATTGTTTATTTCTGTTGGCTGTTCCAGGATCAAACCACATTGTTTTCTCAGAGAAGAGGAGGCCTTTACATCCAGTATTGAGGCCTATTAGTTTGGAAGCCAAGGCTTGTTCTAGTAAGCACTAAACTCCACATAGGCCAACCCCATGAGTTACCCCTTAAACAGGGTTATATAGTCTCTATATAAACATGCATACAACCCTTTGATTAACTGCAAAAAATATTCTGCTTGCATATTATTGCATGAAATTCTAACTCATTAGTAAAAAAAAAAAGAAAAAACGTAAAAAAAACTACTGTGTATATTACTGGTATATGACAGTCCGAGTTTCCTCATTAACATTCTCTTACCCCTCCCTCTTTGCCCCTGT
Organism: Protosalanx chinensis; assembly: GCA_030340685.1. Taxonomy (NCBI): domain Eukaryota; kingdom Metazoa; phylum Chordata; class Actinopteri; order Osmeriformes; family Salangidae; genus Protosalanx; species Protosalanx chinensis. The sequence goes on along the minus strand of CM059326.1, from coordinate 11,788,927 downwards.
AATCTGTCCCTCTTGCTTTTACTGTTGTCTTTTGTAACGTAACAATTTCCTTAGAGGAAGGCCCAATCTGGAAGCACATTTCCTGAAGTGAGTTAGCACTGATACATTTCACTTAATGACAGCTGTCCAGCACCTCTCAACTGGGAAGCGCTGTTGTCACGACAACGTTTACTGCATCCTAGCTGCATTGTGAATGGTGTACCTGTGCCTTCCTTCTGGGTCCTGAGGCTGAATGGAAGTATGAAGTGTTTGGGGCATGCAGCTTCTTTGTTGACAGTATTATTGATCATTGCCTGGTGCGCATTGACGTTCTATTGACGCGCAGAGAGTGGGATGAACAAGGTAGGTCACTCTCAATGTGAAGTCTTAAAAAGCACACGACCCAGAACATTACCAAAAAATTATCCAGTTTTAATTGTCAAATAGTTCAGTCAAACGTAGGACGAAATGGGATCTGTCCAGAGTAAACACGTCTTAGTCTTCTCTATGAATCCCTCTCTTCCCAAACGAAGAACACTCCAGTTTCAGAGTGGCTCCAAGGCTATATGGGAGATTGGCCACCACATCATCCTCTGCAGATCTACAAATCTGCCAACTTCTTTTAGCCACAGGATGTCCTGTTGTTCAAAGGCAGTTCCTGTTATTTGACGTCGTCACACACACCTTCAACACACTTTTTTTTCTGTGCAGGTTTTATGCCATCCAGACATCAACCTGCATTTGGTAGGAGTTAGTAGTAAAAGCACTTTGGCAGTTTACATAATCTCTGCTCTCGCCTTTTTTTATTTTTTTTGAAGGCCGTTGTGGTTAAATCTTACCTATCACTTCACTTCAACATTGTTGCCTAACCCTGTCTGTTTTTATGATATATGAATTACTATGTATGTAAGTATGTATGTATGTATCTATGTACAGTATGTGTGTATGAATTTGTTATTGTATGGAATGTCTTGTGTGCAATAGCCTTTGTGTTCATTAGCACGCTGCCTGTTAATTTGGTACAATCTTAAACACTAATAGAGGTACATAAACAATTTGTTAATTGCATTCCCTTTTTTTATAAAATAAATGAAATATCAAAAGAACCGATGATGTATATTTAAATGAGTGAACTTTGAACTTGTGCTAGTAAGACATTATTGAGACAATAGGGTTCACTGTGGGTCACTTGATAATGTTTTACCTCTTGTTGATGTAGGGCAATGTTACTTAGTAAGGACATCCACCTGGTCTATGCTCATTCTGACATGCTGCATGCAAATGGTAATCCAAACAAGCTCAGACAGAGTGAGTGAAATACACGTTTCAACATGAAAAGCGGATAATGCAAATCTTACTTGGTCCATCAATTTAAAGATGATTTATTTTTACTACTGTACTGGAAGACAAGAAAATGAGCTTTTGATGAAAGGGGTATGTAAAGGCCAAGGTGGCAGAAAATGGGGGGTGGCAGGTTTTGACATGCTGTTTGTGAGAGTCTTCCTCAAGCAGATACATGAAGACCACAAGAGAGCTTGTTGACTCAGAGGCAGCCTCTTGGCCGGGGGAGAGGCTGACAGTGTGGCCTTGAGGAGTGAGTCTGGCCTGGTTGCTGTCAGACGTCCAGAATTCCTGGGTGGGAACATTGGCTGCATCAGCCTCAGGGGGGCTGCGCTGCGGGAACTACAGCCCGTCTTTCCAGTGCCTGCAAAGATATGACATCAGGCTCTGAAACCAGTCAGTGAAGTACGTATAACATGTGGAGTAGAATATGACGTGAATAGTCCATTATCATGACGCTAGAAAAGCTGGCTATATTGAACACATACTACTCCTTACAATGAGAGACAGAAAATACACGGTGGAAGTAAACACGGCTTTCAAAAACTCTTGTATTTGTTTAATTGTCCGAACATATGAAGTCATACATACTCGTTGCCAGGCATCAATTTGAAGTATTGCACTGCCACCTTGTGGTTAAACCAGCATTCAGCGCCTTCATTGTTGTTGGTGAGTAACGTAATAACTCTCTATTCTGTGACAAGTTCACAGAAAAGTCAATAGACTTCCCTGAATAAAAACATATTTTCTGGGAATTCATTTATTTTATCTCGGCCTTCACCGGCGAAGGCCAAGTCCTTTGAAAACGAATTATTCTATTTGGAGATAAATGGAAAATTGCTGCCATCTTCTGATTTTTTTCTCAGTATTCCACCCTCAATGAAAATACTTTATGAGTGAATTATCAATTTGTGTACCACATTTCGACTAAAGGTCTTCTACGTGAACATAATAATGATTTAAATGTGATTATGCGAAATAGTCTCTGGCATAGGCTAATTAATTTAATTCTTAATTATCAAATCTGTATGTGTATAAAAACAAACACTTATTACTCAGCTGTCAAGTGGGATGACGTACAAGCGAAGGGACAACCTTATTTTACCCAAAAGGAGGAAATATGTGTATACGTGTAATGCAACGTATGCAAATACAGAAATGTATGTATATGAAGAAAATATATACGTTCTTTTTTTGTGAACCTGTAACAATAAAGCAATTTTAGGCCAATTTAATTCGTTATCCGGTTTGTGATGTACCCTATACGTTTATATTATGGTACAGTCCAGAATCCCCGGGTTTCCGCGCGAAATGACGGGCTCGAGCAGCATTTAGCGCCCCCGCAGTTACCGCAGCAACACGCGCTGTTCTTAACAGACCATTCCTTTTAAAACACGGTTTTATCGAATTTTTTAACTTCACACCCGTTTTATATTTTACTCTGTCACTCGTACACTTGAAATGCCAGCCAAGACCTCCTTGTCTCTGCCAGAGGATGTCAGGAAAAGGTATGCTGCTGTTTTGAAACTGTTGCAAATATCCCCATCTTCCATTCGAGCCAGTCAGCCGTCCAGTTGTTTCGCTAGCTCGTGTTAGCACGCGCGCATGGCGCATCTTCATGTTAGCACGCATGCATGGCGCATCTTGGCATGTTAGCACGCATGCATGGCGCATCTTCACCGCGTTCATTCAATCTCTGTCCTCGTACACAAAGCGTGCCTTGTTGTGCTCGTTTCAAAGTGGAGGCCGTGTGTGTTTTTGTTTCGCTGTGATGTCGCTGCATCTCGGAGTGCACTTGATCTGGGAGAGACTGCTGTCCAACTAAGAGGTCTGACATCCGATGCTTGGATTCCCTGTCCTGGGCAGCTAGCTGGTGTTAGCACTGAGCTTCCAGATGAGCTGTGTGTGTGTGTGTGTGTGGCTGTTTTGTAGCTCTAGCTATGCTAGGCTAGCTGCATGGCTTCTTTCCCACCGCGCATTGAAGAGATGCAGCGTGGGAGTAGCTTTGGCGCCAAATGGCGCCAAGCTGATTGTCAACATCTTTCTGCAATAAACGATGATTTCCAATAACGATCATTATGATCATACTCGCAGAAAAGCAATGCCCGTTTATCATTGCGTTGGCTAGCTAAATATCGTTGGCTAGATAGTAGGTTACGTAAATACTAGTAGCCAAAGGTAACACACCTTTAGAAATGTGTGTCTGTGATGCATAAGTGTTGAATTAGTCTAGTTGGCACATTCAGATGAGGCAGGTAGGCATCCAGTTAATGGGTGAGTTTGTTTTTTTACAGGCTGCAGGTACTGGAGAAGGATGAGGATGGAATCTCGGATGAGGTATTGATGACTTTTGTCAAGACCCCGTTTTCTGTAAACAATGATCCACTTGTTTTGGCCATCGTTGTAACCAGTAACTCTTCTTCTTCCCAGGACCTTGTCAAAGAGAAACTGCAGTTGGTGCAGGAGTTCCTCAGTAAGGATGTTCAGGATCAGCTCACTAGCCTACAGGCAAAGATGAAGAACTCTGAGCTCGCAATGGTATGTTTGTGTGGTTGTTTTAACTGGATGCCACTCATCTACAGGGCTGTTGTTCTTCATGTGCGTTTACACACTGTCTTCTCATCAGGATGGCTACCTTGCTAAAGTGAAGGCCTTGCTGGGAATAGAGCTGTGCTTGGAGAACGGCGCAAATGGTGACGCTGCGGGCCATAACGGGAAAACAAACGGCTTTGATGGGAACGGCACCCATAAGGATGAGGAAGAAGAAGTTAACATGGACGTTCAGGAGGATGTCGAGCCAATTAAATCCCCCACCGCCCTTAAAGGCAAGGGAGGACGAAGAAGCAAGGCAGACATGGACGCAAAGAGTGAGTTGGAGTCGGTGGAAATGTCACATCTACCAGGGTACATGTGTAAAACCTGACACGCAATTGGAATATCACTACTAAAGTCAATATCTGCCTGTTCCTCTCTAGAATCTCCTGCCAGGGTCACAAGGAATTCTGGCAAGCAGCCCACTATCTTGTCAATGTTCTCCACCAAAGTGTATGTATGAATATGATTTTTAATAATGCTTTTCTGGATATTTTTTCAGTGGATGTATTGATTTATTTTATGGTTTGGGATCTACAGTAGTAAATTTGACACTCTCTTACTAACAGTCAAAAACGCAAGTCTGATGAAGTGAATGGAGAGCCCACGAATGGAGAAAAGGAGGTTAAGCCAGAGGAGCAGGAATCAGAGGACGAGGTATGTGTTTGGGTGATGCCAGATACGTTTCTGTGAAATCAACTTGCGTCTCTTTAAAAAAAAAAAACTATTTTTCTTGTAGGCACGGGAAGAGAAACGTCTAAAAGTGGAGTCAGACAACAAGTAAGCTTCTCAACTTCTTCACATTCAGCTTTGTGTTTCTGCTTTGCTTGTTACTAAGTCTGGTTCTCTTACAGAGCACATCCAGAGGAATCTAAGAGTGAAGTCAAGCCTGTACTTGCAGCCAAGGTAGGTCAAGTCTGTCATCTACCCTGAAATGATGCATTCATTGTAATTAGTTAAGGTGATTATTAATAGAAGGTACAATAATTAATTCAAGGGTTCTGAAAAGTGTCCTTTTTGCAGACTATTATTGACATCGATGTCACACTGAACGTGATTAAACTGCTTTAAATGTCAGATTTTTCATGTGGAGGTTGGTGGTTGACATTGGCTGAGTTGTTGTGATTCATGCTCGTCTCTTTTTTTAGACTCCACCTCCCAAGTGTCCAGACTGCAGGCAGTATCTGGATGACTCAGACTTGAAGTTCTTTCAAGGAGATCCTGACAATGCGGTGAGCTTTGTGCACATGGAGAGGAGTGATGATGAGTCAGGTGGCTGAGGGGTACAAGTCAGGCTAGCAAATCAGAAGGTTCCTGGTTCTAATCCCGAATGTGCCAACATGATGTGTCCTTGGGCAGGGCACATCACCCTACTTGCCTGAGGGGAATGTCTCTGTACTTGCCTCAAGTCACTCTGGATAAGAGCGTCTACTAAATGTGAATGGAAAAAAATTAAGTGACATTGCGTTACATGTCATAATTTTTATTTCGATCTGATAAGAGAACACCTGTCCTTCTCGAGCTTACTTTCCGTTTGTCTCCACAGCTCGACGAACCAGAAATGTTAACGGACGAGCGCCTGTCTCTGTTTGACTCCAACGAGGATGGGTTTGAGAGCTACGAAGACCTTCCCCAGCACAAGATCACAAACTTCAGGTGAGTGTGGGGGACTCGTGCATGCCAGGTCGCCTGCTACATCCATACGTTTTTGCTCTGAGCTTTGCGATCAGTTGAAATCCGAATGCGTTGGTTTGCAGCGTGTACGACAAGCGAGGACACCTGTGTCCTTTCGACGCTGGGCTGATTGAGAAGAACGTGGAGTTGTACTTCAGCTGTTCAGTCAAGCCCATCTACGATGACAACCCGTGTATGGACGGGGGCGTCCCTGCCAAAAAGCTTGGTCCAATTAACGCGTGGTGGATCACTGGCTTCGATGGCGGAGAGAAGGCTCTCATCGGCTTCACTACAGGTGATCTTTCTCAAAGGATGGACAGATTGGTCTTCACCCACACCTCTTCTCAGAATCAGAATCAGAATGGGGGTTTATTCGCTATGCAAGATAAACAAACATAGAATTTACTTTGGCAGGAATGAGCAAACATAGAACATAAATGTGGCCTACTAATAAAATGAAAATGAATACAATGTAAAGATACACTGCAGATATGGTACATATAGACAAGGAATACAAATGTTACAAATAATACAAATGATGCGAGTAGTGCAAATGATACAGGTAACATGGAATACAATGTTACAAATAATACAAATGATGCGAGTAGTGCAAATGATACAGGTAACATGGAATTGCAAGTGACATGGGTACACAGTGGAATGGGTATATATATGGTACGTTGGGGGGGGGGGGGGGGGATATATACACAGTGGTGCAAAAATCACAGTTGTAAGTTTTTTTTTTTTAAGTTTAAAGTGTTTTGTGCTAAAGTGGCAGAGTGCAATGGGATTCTGGAGGGGGGGGGGGGGTGTGTGTGGGGGGTGTCTCAAACTGAGTCCTTGGCGCTGTTGAAGAGGGCAATAGCAGAGGGGTAGAAGCTATTCTTGTGGCGAGAGGTTTTAGTCCTGATGGACCGCAGCCTCCTGCCAGAAGGGAGCAGCTGAAGCACTGAATGTCCAGGGTGGGAGGAGTCGGCCGCAATCTTCCTCACCCGTTTTAGAGACCTTGCCGTGTGCAGGTCCTCAAGGGATGGCAGGTTGCAGCCTATCACCTTCTCAGCGGCACGTATGATACGCTGCAGTCTGCTCTTGTCCTTGGCAGTGGCAGCAGCGTACCAGACAGTGATGGAGGAGGTGAGGATGGACTCGATGATGGCAGTGTAGAATTGCACCATCATTGTCTTTGGCAGGCTGAATTTCTTCAGTTGCCGCAGGAAGTACATCCTCTGCTGGGCTTTCTTTGTGAGTGAGCTGATGTTCAGCTCCCACTTGAGGTCCTGGGAGAGGGTGGTGCCCAGGAAGCGAAGGGACTCCACACTGTTGACCTGGGAGTCGCGCAGTGTGATGGGGGGGAGTGGGGCTGGGTCCTTCCTAAAGTCCACAACCATCTCCACTGTCTTAAGAGCGTTGAGCTCCAGGTTGTTCTGGCTGCACCAAGTCACCAGGTTGTCCACTTCCCACCTGAAGTCAGACTCGTCCCCATCAGAAATGAGCCCGATCAGGGTGGTATCGTCCGCAAACTTCAGGAGCTTGACAGATGGATGACTTGAGGTGCAGCTGTTTGTGTACAGGGAGAAGAGCAGGGGGGAAAGGACACAGCCTTGAGGGGATCCGGTGCTGATGGACCGGGAGTCAGAGACTTGCGTTCCCATCCTGACGCGCTGCTTCCTGTCGGACAGGAAGTCTGTGATCCACCTGCAGGTGGGGTCGGGCACGTTCAGCTGGGAGAGCTTGTCCTGAAGCAGAGCCGGGATTATGGTGTTGAAGGCAGAGCTGAAGTCCACAAACAGGATCCTGGCGTAGGTGTTTGGAGAGTCCAGATGCTGGAGGGTGTAGTGGAGGGCCATGTTGACTGCGTCATCCACAGACCTGTTGGCTCTGTAGGCGAACTGCAGGGGGTCTAGGAGGGGGTCTGTGAAGTTTTTGAGGTGTGCCAGCACCAGGCGTTCGAAGGACTTCATTACCACAGATGTCAGGGCGACGGGTCTGTAGTCGTTCAGTCCTGTTGGTCTGGGCTTCTTGGGCACAGGGATGATGGTGGAGGACTTGAAGCAGGCTGGCACGTGGCACATCTCCAGGGAGGTGTTGAAGATGTTGGTGAACACAGGAGACAGCTGGTCAGCGCAGTGCTTCAGTGTGGCAGGGGAGACAGCATCCGGCCCGGCAGCTTTGCGAGGGTTCTGTCTCTTGAACACTTTGTTAACTTCCCTCTCTTGAATGGAGAGAGTCAACATTGTGTTGGTGTTGATAGGTGGGGGGGTGGGGGGTGGGGTGTTGGTTGGGGTGGAGGGGGGTGGGGGGTGGGGCTGGGGCATGGGGCTGTCCGATTGTCCCTCGAATCTACAATAGAATTCGTTCAGGTCCTCGGCCAGGCGGGAGTCGTTGGTGGTGGGTGGGGCTCTGGGCTTGTGGTTGGTAATTTGCCTAAGCCCTCTCCAGACAGAAGCAGAGTCGTTTGAGGAGAATTGTTCTTGCAGTCTCTTTGAGTAGAGTCGTTTGGCGTCTCTGACGCCCCTGCTGAACAGCTTCTTCGCCTCCTTAAATCTGTAACGGTCGCCAGACTTAAACGCCAACTCCTTCTTCGACCTCAGACTTCTGAGTTTTGCAGTAAACCAGGGTTTGTCATTGTTATAACTCACCCTGGATCGAGTTGGTATGTAGGAATCCTCACAGAAGCTGATGTATGATGTCACAGCCTCAGTGTACTCATCCAGTCCGTTTGTAGCAGCAGCAAACATTTCCCAGTCCGTGCACTCCAGATTAGCTCTGAGTTCCTCCACAGCCTCGCTGGTCCACTGTTTTGATGTCCTCACTGCAGTGTAAACAGTGTAAACTCAACGTTCTGATTTTCTTTTCCCTCCGCAGCCTTCGCCGACTACATCCTCATGCACTCCAGCGAGGAGTACGCACCCATCTTCGCCCTGATGCAGGAGAAGATCTACATGAGTAAGATCGTGGTGGAGTTCCTGCAGAAGAACCCGGATGTCAGCTACGAGGACCTCCTGAACAAGATCGAGGTGACCTGTCCCCTCCACGCTACCAGGCACTGCTGATCCATGTCAACCAGCAGCTGTGGTACTGACCTCCCTGTCTCTCGACTCCTCCCCAGACGACGGTGCCCCCTGCTGGGCTGAACTTCAACCGCTTCACGGAGGACACGCTGCTGCGCCACGCCCAGTTCGTGGTGGAGCAGGTGGAGAGCTACGACGAGGCGGGAGACTCGGACGAGCAGCCGATCATCGTCACTCCCTGCATGAGGGACCTGATCAAGCTGGCCGGGGTCACCCTTGGAAAGAGGTACGGCCTGCTGTGTTGGACTGGGGTGGTGGGGGTCGTTTTTGTTCGTGTAGGTCAGTGGTCCCCAACTCTGGTCCTCAGGACCCACTGTCCTGCATGTTTTGGATGTTTCCCCCTTCAAACACACCTGATTCTAATGCATGTTCGTTACCAGATAACGACCCATGCATTAGAATCAGGTGTGTTGGAGCTGGCAAACATCTAAAACAGGGGTCACCAACTCTGGTCCTCGAGCCACTGTCCTGAAGGTTTTAGATGTTTCCCTGCTCTAGCACACCTGATTCTAATGAATGGATCATTATCAAGCTCTGTAAAAGCCTCATAATTATCATTACCGTTAATTAGTAATTATAACTACCATAAATTTGAATCAGGTGTGCTGGACCGCAGGACAGTAGCCGTCGAGGACCAGGGTTGGTGACCTCTAAAACATGCAGGACAGTGGGTCCTGAGGACCAGGGTTGGGGACCACTGGTGTAGGTGGTCGTCAAGGCACCCTTGACCCTACCTGACTGAAACGGTCTTCTCTTAGGCTTTAAGAGTCCAAACAATGCCACGTCATGAAAAGGTCACATGGTCGCTGAAAATCAGGGCGTGCAATTGGCCATGCGGGATCTAATGCGTCTTGTTAGCCATGCATTTGTGATGACCGTGAGCAGTGCATTTCCTATGTGGGATTCCCTCGTATCTTGGCTCGTAGCTCCCGCTCATTAAACTGCCCCCTTATCAGAGCTGCTGTAGTTCCCATGTTGAACTGATGTTACTGGGGAAGGTTGGCCTTCCTCCTGCTCGTACCCTCTTCTCCCTCATGTTTCTAACACTCCTCTGACACCCCTCCTAATGCAGCATGCTGTTGTACTGGTAGGTAGTACTCGTTCTGAATCTGCATCCTCAACTTCCTGTGTGGTCAAATGGAAGCTTTTTGTTGTTTTTGGTTTTGGTTGAAGTGGTTTTGTAACACTGTCATCTCAAACTGTGACTGGTGTGTTTTGCCTGTAGTGTTAAAACCATGTTAGCATGCATGGCTCCCATCACCATCACTGCTGTTGTTGTTGAGGGTCTGAAAAAGGTCACCAAGCGTCCTCTCCCATCATTTCCTCCGCCGTTTGCGTCCCCAACATCTGACCACCGCCTCCCTTCCCCCATCCTTCCAACAGGAGAGCGGCGAGGAGGCAGGCCATTCGCCACCCCACCAAGATCGAGAAGGACAGCAAGGGCCCCACCAAAGCCACCACCACCAAGCTGGTGTACCAGATCTTCGACACCTTCTTCTCCGATCAGATCGACCAGAACGACGCGGAGCGGGGCGGCATTAAACGCCAGCGCTGCGGCGTCTGTGAGGTGAGGGGCGCTGGCGGCACAATCGCCCTCCTGAAAACAGGTTGGATCGTTTGAAAGGGGGTAAAGCTGAGTTTGCAAATGACTGTCTTGTCCTCCTGCCTCAAGGTTTGTCAAGCTTCCGACTGTGGCAAGTGTTCTGCCTGCAAGGACATGATCAAATTTGGGGGTGGCGGCAGAAGCAAACAGGCTTGTCAGAAGAGGAGGTGAGTAAAGCTTAGCTTCTGATTCATGTTTTACCAGTGCAGGTGAGGGCAATGTAGACTTAACTCGGGGGGGGGGGGGGGGGAACCCTGGTCCTCGAGAGCCACAGTCCTGAAGGTTTTAGATGATTCCCTGCTCCAGCACACCTGATTCAAATGATGAGGCGTCCACAGAGTTTGATAACGACCCTTCATTAGAATCAGGTGTGCTGGAGCAGGGAAACATCTAAAACCTTCAGGACTGTGGCTCTCGAGAACCAGGGTTCCCTTCCCCCCTAACTTAACTGTTGACTAGCTGTCAACACAATGAGAGATACACGTTTGGTCACATGGTCAATTTAAATGGCTGACTTGTTCTGCTTTGAGCTCTCCCCCCCCTTACTATGATCTTCTTTACCTGCATTTACGTAGATGCCCCAACCTTGCCGTGAAAGAGGCGGAGGATGATGAAGTCGTGGAGGAAGAGGATGTGTTGCCTCTGAAGGCCCCCTCCAAGAAAGTGTCTCAGGCCAAGAAGAAGAAGCAGACCCAAAGCAAACAGACCTGGATTGGCGACGTTGTCAAGGTAACGCTCCCCACTGAGACCCCCTCCTTCAGGGTCCGCATGCCCTTAAACGGATTCCTGTGACCTTGTGAAAAGAATCTCAATCTTTTCTACAAATCCTGCTTTTCAGACTGAGGGAAAGAAGCAGTACTACATGAAGGTGCGTGTCAACAACGAGGTGTTGGAAGTCGGCGACTGCGTGTCCGTCAGCTCCGAGGATCCATCCATCCCCCTCTACCTGGCCAGGTCAGTCCCAACCCAGAGAGCGAGCTCCTCCTTCAGTCTGGTGTCGCGGGGGTGATTGCCTCTAACAGTGCCCTCGTTGTTCAGGATCACAGCGCTGTGGGAGGACAACGCCGGCAAGATGTTCCACGCCCACTGGTTCGTCCGTGGCACCGACACGGTGCTGGGAGAATCGTCCGACCCTCTGGAGCTCTTCATGGTGGACGAGTGTGAAGACATGCAGCTGAGCTTCGTGGAGGGCAAGGTCAACGTCATGTACAAGGCTCCCTCCGACAACTGGTTCATGGAGGTAAGAACGCCGGTTTCCTCAAGCTGAAGATGGGTGGGGAGGGAGGGGAACGTTCTCCTGGCTGTCGCTTGGATGTTCATTTGTCTTGTTCTCAAGGGTGGGATAGACGACGACATGAAGGTGATCGAGGATGACGGCAAGAGCTTCTTCTACCAGCTGTGGTACGAGGGAGAGTGCGCCCGCTTCGAGAGCCCTCCCACCTTCCCCTCCTCTGAGGACTGCAAGTTCAGGTGGGCCTGGTTCCTGTCTGCTTTAGATTAGATAAACCTTTATTTGTCCTCCAGGGGTGGAAATTGCAGTTCACAACAGCAGCAGGGTAATATAATAATAACAATAGGGGGGGGCATGATCAAGTCCAGTGTAAAAAAAGAAGAAAAAAAGTTAAGTAGACATAGACAGTTATTGCACTTGAGGAGAATTACAGAATTAAGCCATTCCTGATGGCGTGGGAGAGAGCCGCTACGTTCAGATGGTCACAGCGTTTTGTTCTGCGTCAGGTTCTGCGCCAGCTGCAGCAGAGCTCAGGAGAAGGATGAACGGGAGACCCCTCGAGCGTTCGAGCCCTTGGAGGATGAGGTCCACGACTCCAAGACCCTCTATGGCCTGGCCTGCCTGAGGGGGGAGCAGTTCAGGGTGGGCGACAGCGTCTACCTGCCCCCGGATGCCTTTGCCTTCGGGTGAGTTGGGTGGAATAAGAACAGGGAGATTCGCTAATCTGTATGGAGATACAGCTCTGTCTCTGGGCTGTTTTACATCCAGTAATTTAGCAGACAAACTTATCCAGAGTGACTTAAAGCAAGAACAGGGACATTCACCACTGAGGCAAGTAGGGTGAGGTGCCTTGCCCAAGGACATAGCATCATTCTGCATGGCCAGGAATTGAACCAGCAACCTTCTCATTATCAGCCCATCGCTCAGCCATCTTACACCTTGCATTGGGTCTGAATTTCTCCTGTTGTGGGCATTCTTGCAGGGTGAAGGCAGCTAGTCCGGTGAAGCGTTCCCACAGGAAGGAGGATGTGGATGAGGATCTGTATCCAGAGTACTACAGGAAGTCCTCAGACTACATCAAGGGCTCCAACCTGGACGCCCCAGAGCCTTTCCGGATCGGGCGCATTAAGGAGATATTCTGCCAGAAGCGCAGCAACGGGAAATCGGACTCGTCGGAGGTCAAACTGCGTCTGTACAAGTTCTACAGGTGACATTCCAGTCTCATGCCATCACGTACACTACCAGTCCAAAGTTTGGAGGCATCCTTTCCGTTCGTTTGAATGGGAGGGTGTCCAGACATTTCACTGGTACTGTATACGTGACGCAAGTTCTCAAATCATACTTCAACAAGGTATACTTGAGGTTCCTTCTGCCCAAGAGCTCACACCTTGTTCCACCCCTCTTCTAGACCGGAGAACACTCACAAAGGTGTGAAGGCAGGCTATCACACAGACATCAACCAGCTGTACTGGAGCGATGAGGAGGTGACCGTCAGCATGGCGGATGTGGTGTGTCGCTGCCGGGTGGAATACGGCGAGGACCTCTACGAGTCCGTCCAGGACTTCACCAACGGGGGGCCCGACCGATTCTACTTCCTAGAGGTGACGCTCGAATAGTGCAGCGCTTTTCTTAGGAGACGCTTAGGTGAAATGTTTGGAGGGAAACGGAAGCCTGAGTGAGATTCATCTGCTGTTTCAGGCGTACAGCGCCAAGACGAAGAGCTTTGAGGACCCACCCAACCACGCACGCTCAGCTGTAAACAAGGGCAAAGGAAAAGGCAAGGGCAAAGGTGACTTGAAGCAATAACATGAATCACAGTTCCAAGCCATTCCATTAAAGAGTTTCCCCTCAGGGATTAACTAAGTATTTCTGGAGTATTTACTGAGTATTTCCAATTGATGTCAGAACTTTGATCTGTTCATACTTCCGTTTCAGGGAAAGGCAAAGGGAAGTCCTCGGCTAACCAGGAGTCCCAGGATCAGGAGCACCAGGAGCCCACTGTGCCCAAGTTCCGCACCCTGGATGTGTTCTCTGGCTGCGGGGGGCTGTCTGAAGGCTTCCACCAGGCTGGTGAGGCAGCCTTAGCACTCATTATGTCTTCACAGTGGCATTCCTTCTCTGTGGCCTCATGGAAACTCAGCATTCATAATAAAGGTATGTTGTAACTGCGTGTTTAGTGAGTGTGATGTCTGTGTTCCTCAGGAATCAGCGAGACTCTGTGGGCCATCGAGATGTGGGACCCCGCAGCTCAGGCCTTCAGGCTGAATAACCCCGCAACCACCGTGTTCACGGAGGACTGCAACGTGCTGCTCAAACTGGTCATGTCCGGAGAGAAGACCAACTCCTTGGGCCAGAAGCTGCCTCAGAAGGGAGACGTGGAGATGCTGTGCGGAGGCCCTCCCTGCCAAGGCTTCAGCGGGATGAACCGCTTCAACTCCCGCACCTACTCTACGTTCAAGAACTCCCTGGTGGTGTCCTATCTCAGGTTGGTAGGACAGGAAGGACCCAAAATGGTTTTAAACCCAGTGTTCACCTGTGTATAGCATCGTTACCCTGTACGTTTACCTGTGTAATGACATTAAAGTTAAATCTAATCTAAATGTACCAGTTCCTCTAAACATTTTTCCCTTCCCTCTTGCAGTTATTGTGACTACTACAGACCCAAGTTCTTCCTGCTGGAGAACGTGAGGAACTTTGTGTCGTTCAAGCGCTCCATGGTTCTGAAGCTGACCCTCCGCTGCCTCGTGCGCATGGGCTACCAGTGCACCTTTGGTGTCCTACAGGTGAGTCAGCGTTGAACTTGGAGGTTTCCACGTTTCATCTTTTCATCCTAGATTAGATTTAGATTTACTTTATCAATCCCACAACGGGGAAATTCACTTGCCACAGCAGCACAAAAGTAGAAAAGGCAAAACAAAAACAGAATAAACCAAAATACTATAAAAAAATATATACAGATAAAGGACATGGCATGAGCAGAGACTACAACATGATCAGGTGGTGCAGGTGTTATAGAGCTTCTTGTTAGCGTTTCCATTGAATCCTGTTCTGGGTCCTGTGTGCTCCCACCCTCCTCCCCCCTCCCCAGGCTGGGCAGTATGGTGTGGCCCAGACCAGGCGCAGGGCCATCATCCTGGCTGCAGCTCCAGGGGAGAAGCTCCCTCGCTACCCGGAGCCCCTCCATGTGTTCGCCCCCCGGGCGTGCTCCCTCAGCGTGGTGGTGGACGACAAGAGATACGTCAGCAACGTCACACGGTAAACTCCCGCCACCGTCACCTCGGCCTCGACCACCTGATGGAGAACGTCCGTTCTTGAAGCCTGATCTTCTGTCCTGACGAGTTCCTCTCTTGCAGAGGTAACGGAGGGGTGTACCGCACCATCACCGTCAGAGACACCATGTCGGACCTCCCCGAGATCCGGAACGGGGCGGCCGGCCTGGAGATCTCCTACAACGGGGAGCCCCAGTCCTGGTTTCAGAGGCAAATCAGGGGAACGCAGTACCAGCCCATCCTCAGGGACCACATCTGCAAGGTGAGCCTGCCGCAAGTCAACCAAGACGCCTGGGAGAGAGGAGAGGACGTCTGAAGTGCCGCTAACCCTCTCCTGTTTTCAGGACATGAGCGCTCTGGTGGCAGCCCGCATGAGGCACATCCCCCTGGCCCCGGGCTCGGACTGGAGGGACCTGCCTAACATGGAGGTCCGACTGAAAGATGGGACCAACACCAAGAAGCTCCGCTACACGCACCCGGACAAGAAGAGCGGCCGCAGCGGCACCGGGGCCCTCAGGGGGGTGTGCACCTGCGCAGGAGGTGGGAGATTCAAACCAATTAACCTTTTAACCTTGACTTTCTTAGCCCCGCCCTCCTCCTGAATCACGTGTGATGGTTCTGTCCTTCCAGGTAAGCCATGTGACCCAGCAGACAGGCAGTTCAACACACTGATCCCCTGGTGCCTGCCTCACACCGGCAACCGCCACAACCACTGGGCCGGCCTGTACGGGAGACTGGAGTGGGATGGCTTCTTCAGCACCACAGTCACCAACCCTGAACCCATGGGAAAGCAGGTACCCTACAGCACCCACTCTGCACAAGTTCCCTTTTCTTTACGCATTTGACTCGTACAAGGTTTTTGCTGCTGAAGTTAATAACATGTGCCCCAACAGTAGCCATGTAACGCATGAATCCAAACTATGAAAAATGTTGATGGCAGAAAAATCTAATGAATCCTCCTTGTATCAAAGGGCCGTGTCCTGCATCCTGAGCAGCACAGAGTGGTCAGCGTGAGGGAGTGTGCGCGTTCTCAGGGATTCCCAGATACTTACCGCTTCTTTGGGAACATCCTTGACAAACACAGACAGGTACACCACAGTGTTTTGAGGCCTTCAGAAGATTTGTGTGCCTAACTCGGACAGGTTTTCAGCTTCATACTGGCTTTCTCTCGTCTTCCAGGTTGGAAATGCAGTGCCTCCCCCTCTGTCCAGAGCCATCGGGCTGGAGATCAAGAAGTGTGTGCTGGAGAGGATCAAAGAAGAGAGCGTTTCAGGTAAGGCTCGACTGTTCTCTCGAAAAAGATGAACGCGTGCGTGCTGACCTTTTGTTTACAGTGTTTTTTTTTGTGTCTGTTTCCATAGAAACGCTGAAACAGGATAACGTGAAGCAGGAGAAAATTGAGGTTTCGAACTAGCAACATCCTGAAGCCAAGTCTCAAACATCTTGTTTCTTTGAGCCTTGTCACTGCTGTGGCCTATTTGGACATTCTGTGCAGTACTATTTCGTGTTGATGATTTTATTTTTTAATGTGGTTTTAACAGTGTATTTTTTAATATCAACACTGGTGGAATTAATTGTATGTATGTAGTTTTTATATGTTGTAATATTTCAAATAAAGCTTATTAAATGACAAATCATTTGATTTTGATTTATAATTTGTGTAGTCAAACATTGAAGAGGAAAAAAATAGGTAGAGCATAAGTTAATAATTATTAATTTATTTGATGCTTTTATCCAAAGCGACTTACAATCCCCCTGAGGCAAGTAGGGTGAAGTGCCTTGCCCAAGTACATATCACAGCCACAGCCGGGAATCAAACCTATCAAAAAAAATCACAACCTTTCGATCATGAGGCTAACGCCTTAACCATAAGTTAAAATTTGCCAGGCTGTTTAAAAGTCAGTGACATACAGCTTTGGCAGCACCAGTGGTTCAGTGGTAGGATTCTTACCATGTGCAGAAGATCTGGGTTTGATTCCCAGTGGGGGTTCAATTCCCAGCCAATGCATTGAACATGTGCGCCTGTGAAATTTCCCCACTGAGGGACTAATAAGGGATCATTTCTTCATCACTTGTTAGTTGTCCTCTGAGGTAAGCTTGATCTTACCCATCTTGTAAAAAAATACATAACAATCTATGAACACTGCCTAGCGGTTAAAAGCCTCTGCCAACCAGGCAAGTCTCAGTTTGTCTGCTCTCAAAATGTAGGCTATTTAATCAACCTTCACTTTAAGTGACTTCATTTGTAAAAAGAATCTGCCCACATATACCTTATTCCAAAGAACCCTTAACCCTAGAACTAGTTATTAAAATAAGTAGGGCTGTTAACAAATTTAAAAAGAATAATCAAGTTAATCAATAGGCTGTGATTAATCACACTACTAAAATACTACTATTACGGTGTTTAAGAAATGTATGACAAAGTGGTTAGGGCTTTTTAAAACTAAAACTTTTATTTTACATCTCAGCCAATTAGAATATCTTAATTCACAGAGCAATAACAACCATTCAATGCAATCAGTGTTTCTTTAACCTGCTCATCACGGGCACCTGTTTGTGCCACTGTAGTAAACACGCCTCTGTAATTGGGCTCTATCAAACATCCATAACGAGTCATCCTTGTCTTCAACGATGTTAATGGGTCTGCAGTCCGTTGCGACCCATTTAGTGATAACATTAGTAATCTTAGCTGTTGTGGTTGTGTTGACTGAGCCAGCTCTGCTGCACTCTGCCAGCCTAGTTTGACGAGCACTGCTTGAACTCGTCTCGGTTTTAGCATCTGTGTTTGCAAATATGTGCTTTGCACAGAGATGATACTTCAGACTCGTTGTACTACGGTGGAAACAGTTCATCACTGCAGTATTTACAAACAACTCTGGTTTGATCTAAACTCCCATTCGGAAGCTTTTTAAATCTAAATTGGCCGTTAAGCACACCGGGGTCCATCTCCTCATCACTTCACTACTTCTTCAGCCGCAGGCAGGTAAACGTCCGGGCTGGAGGACTACAGTAGGAGATTGTGGTCAGATTTGGTGATTAATTTGCGTTCAAAAATAAATCACACGTTAAAGTTTCCCGATTAATCACACGCCTTAACAGCCCTAATTATAAGTGTTTACTAATGTGAGCTTCTACAAAAATCATGCCAAACGTCAGGCAATGAAGACGATCAGTTTTGCCTCAAAGCTTTATTTAACCAGCCACATCGTATTACATGAATAAAATCTGGAATCCAGCTGGAATATTTCAGATATCTCTTCAGCTCAGTTGTTCGATGGTCTGCAGAGGGAAAACATTTAGTTGGAAAATCAGTTGAGCCAAATCGTCTGGAACATGAGATTTCATTGCTCTCAGGTCACACGGTACTCACTTGGCCCATTCCACATTGAGGATGAGATGATCGTATCCGAACCCAGACACCCCTGCGATGGCCCTGGCTGCATCCTCCCGACGGTGGAAACTGATGAAGGCAAAACCCTGAGGAAGAAGGCAAGAAACACAACAGCCTTTAGAGGCAGCCTGAGTAAACGCATCCAAATGACATGATTGAACCTGTGCTTACTTTAGACTGGCCGGTGTTCTTATCCTTGGCCAGGTAGATCCTGGAAATAGAACCGAAAGGTCGGAACAGCTCCTGCAGGTCCGTCTCTCGGGTGTCCTCCGACAGGTTGGTGACTCGGATGGTGGCGTTGTCATCAGCTGGCGATGGAAAGAGTGAGTCACAAAAGTAAAATGTTTGTGATATATTGCAACAATGCGTTCGTTTAGAGGACGCTTTTATCCAGAGCGACATACAGGGAGGGACCTTCTGTGACCTGATCTGCAGTCCAATATAAAGCTATACATCTTGAATCTTTTTTGGTACTTTGCTTGTAGACGGGGAGAAAAAAGGGATAGGTAGGGTAGATGGGCTGAGATTTGAACCCACCTCTGCGGTTGGGCTGCATGGACTCTCCCCTGCGGGTGCTCCCATCCCTCAAGCTTGGAGGAACGTACTTCCCGGTCTTGCTCTGCGCTGGGGCCGCTGGCTCAGGCTCCGCTGATGAGAACAATCCACAGACCTTACATTTAGTAATTTAGCAGACGCTCTAATCCAGAGTGATTTACAGTAAGTACAGGGACATTCCCTCGAGGCCAGTACATTTACATTTAGTCATTAAGCAGACGCTTTTATCCAAAGCGACTTACAGTAAGTACAGGGACATTCTCCCTGAGGCAAGTAGGGTGAAGTGCCTTGCCCAAGGACACAACATCATATAGCCACAGCTGGGGTTCGAACTCACAACCTTCTGCTCATGAGGCCAACGCCTTAACCCGCTGAGCCATCAGACTCCCAGAGCAGGAGTGTGAGGTCAAACATACGGCTGTACGTTCCCGTGTCTGAGATCACAGCGGTCGTGCTCGGCTGGTTATTTACCGCTGTCCAACCCAGACGACTTCTCCTTGTCGCCGGTAGTCAGGCCGAGCTGTTCCGCCAGCTCCTTCTGCATGGGGCCCAGAGTGTCCTTGTAAGGACAGCGGGTGGTCCAATGGTCCCCTTTGCAGATTCGACAGGACACTATCTTCTGCCCCTTTATCTTGCTCATGGGGTCTTCATCCTGGTCCTGAGCATTCAGGTCCTGTGAGTGGACACAAACACATGTTTATTACCTGCTGGCTGGGCAGGCTGTTTTAAGTCTACAAACTTAAATGATTTACTTTCATTCAAAGCGACTTCCAAGAGAGAGCTTTACAAAAGAGCATAGGTCACTGATCATAATAATGTCAGATTATTAAACATGCATTGTGGGAAACCAAATAAGTGCAACAGGGAAGAACCACAAGAGTATTAATTTAAACAAATGTGTTGTGATTCAAGACTGTCCAGGACAACAAGACCACTTCCTCACCTCTTTGCTGGAGATGAAGGTCATGAAAACATCATCGCTGACTGTGGTTGTTGCAACATTGGGACCTGGAGCATCGAACTCCGAGTTTCCAAACTTCTTCCAGTTCTATTAGGAGACGATAAAATGTCAGACACTGCTTGGCAGCTATCTTAAACAATAATGATTCGATGTTTCAATATTTCTAGGGAGCCTATTTGGCGTGAATTGAATGTTTATCTCTGAGGAAAACAAACCTTTCTCCTGGCAACAGCTTTTGAAGCTTTCCTGGTCTCAATCTTGAAAGTTCGTACAATCTAAAAGCAGTAAAATAACATAGTACATTTTAAGTAGATGCAACGGTTATGGCATACAGTGTAATAATATTTGGGTGTAGATTACAACCACTAAAAGAGTAAAATAACATATAACTCCATTTAGAGTACCTTGAACTTTTTGTCATCTTCGTCAATCTTGTATTCGGTGATAGTTTTTATGTTTCCTTTGATGGTTTCTTTCGGAGATGGGAGGGTACCTGTTTAGAGGATCATCATGAAAACCACATTTTAGACTCATTTCCAATGCCGACACCATACATCAGAAACATACATGTAACTTTACTATAATACACACTATCAAACACAAGTGGTTGAAAATAACCTTCGATATAACCAAGCGTCGTGTGGCTCAGCGGTTAAGGTGTGCGGCTAATCAGGAGGTTGTGAGTTCGATTCCCGGCAAAGTCTAGTTAATGTCGTGTTCTTTGGCAAGGCACATCACCCTACTTGTCTCAGGGGAGAATGTCCCTGTACTTGTAAGTCCCTCTGGATAAGAGTGTCTGCTAAATGACTTAATGTAAATGTACCAGCTAGCTAACACTAACAGCTGACCTAAACTGGCAGAAGGCGCAGGTAAAATGAGTTAGCCGCGCTAACCTCAATTCTTTGACAGTTGCTCAATGCAACGACTTGTCGTATCGGTTAAATGTTTCGTGAGCAAATGACATCACACAAGTACCCATGAGGGCATTAAAATATGTCCCGGCACATTTTATACACACATGGTTGAATAAACACGTGGATAACCGCCTTGTGTTGGCCTCTATTCGCTGGGCGGAGGGCTGAGCAAGCTAGCGGACTGGCTAACTCCAGCTAGCCTAGCATCCAGTCACATACCTTCATCTCCCTCCTCTTCAACCTGGTCGGCCCAGCTGGGCTTGGAACTAAAGAGAACAGCATAGAAACACGATGAGGACGATTTTGGTGATATGTGGTGTCAGAAAAGTGGGGAAATATAGGAATAAAGACTCACTCGTCGTATTCGTTCGACGGCATCCTCGCGGTGAGCTCAGCGGTAAGAGAGCATCGGAAAGGGGACGCGAGCAACAGAACGTGTCGCACCCGACCAAAGTTCCAGCGCCCCCCGTAGTAGGGAGGACTAACCCGGCTGAAATACGAAGGAGTTATTCCTTCGGAAATGATGAAATCATTAAATGACATAGTAACTATACTAAATATCTAGAAATTCATCATGATTGACATGCTTACAAAGTTAAATCTAAAGGAATTGTGTATACCTATGTGATTTTTAGAATATTATTTTGTATCTTTTGGGGGGGAATTTGTTTAAATGTATGGTCTGCGGTTGGAAGGTCCATGTTATTGCACTTGTCCTCAATAAGAGGTCACAATATTGACCATCCAAAAAACGTTTAAAAAGCTCTGCAATTGTGAATACATATCAAATAAAAAAGGAGGCGTATAAATATAAAAAACTATGCATGACGCGAATGTAAAACAAAAAATCCATCAAATTCTGCCTATCAAAATTGTGTCCTCGGTTTCTGTCAACTATTTTTCATAAGCCTAATTAAATCAGGAAATAGCTTGGTCAGTTCTATCCCTGAGGACCCCCTTTCATCTCCCTGCCTGTGGTAAGTGCAACACTATCACACCTGCTCTGGTATGTTTTACATTTTTCAATATTTTAGACAAACACTGTCAATATTCCTATGGCCACAGCTGGACCATGTCAATATCATCTTTCTGTTAAAATGCTTTTTTTTAAACCATAGTGGATTGCATTTCAGCATCTTAGTGAGGTTATTGGGACAGCTAGCAACTAAGGAAAAACTAGATACCTGCAGTGTACATTACATGTTTTGGAGGGAAAATACATGCCCTTATGTCAACTCCGTCCTGACGGAGTTGACCTGTAAGATGACGGAGTTGACAAATCCACCAATAACTTCTTAATGTGCTAATTTGTTTTTTATTTATATTTTTTATTTAGAACCTGTTCCTTTACATGGTTCAATAGCTAAGACCTTTCTCTACAGAAACATATAACTAATTAATATAGTGTGCAGTTTAAAAAAAACTAGAGCACATCCCATTTTCAGGCAGAAACTCTCTGTTCCAGAAGAGTCTGGATCTCACACCCAATCAGTTGGTTCTCAGCAAGATGGTCCTTGTTCATTTGATGTTAACTCCACGAAGGATTCTGTGCTCTTAGTGGTTTCTGGACCCCTGGACATGCGACTCCAACAGTTACACTGCAACAGGATGCTCCAGCCAGTGTACAGACAACCTGGCAGAACCACTCTCCACCAGGGAGAGGGCATTCACAGGTACACACAACCATCGGTTACGCAGCGCCGGTGGTTCAGTGGTGGGATTCTTGCCTAGCATGTGCAGGGCCTGGGTTGAATTCTCAGAGGGATTTTGATTCCCGGCCAATGCATTGAGCGGGGGGTGGAGCAGGGTGGAGGGGAAGTGATGGAGGACGGGGCTGTGACCACCCAGTAAGTCAGTAAGAGTTATCTAACTGTCTATCTAAAGCAGTGTTCCTCAATCCTGGTCCTCTAGGGCCGCAGTCCTGAAGGTTTTAGATGTTTCCCTGCTCCAGCACACCTGATTCTAATGATGAGGCTTCCACGGAGCTTGATAACAACCCAGTCATTTGAATCAGGTGTGCTGGAGCTGGGAAACATCTAAAACCTTCAGGACTGTAGCTCTCGAGGACCAGGATTGAGGACCACTGATCTAAAGGGATCCAGCTCTTTAGTGTTTCGTCGAGGTCGCCCCCCTCTCCAGTTCAGCCCCCCCTGAGCTCCAGGCTGGCTGTTGAGGGCATCTATAAACCCGGCCTCAGACAACTATTTTTAAACATTGTTTTCCTTCATTATTTAATGTTTTTAGATGAGGGGATTGTCTCGCCTTTTTCTAAATCAGCCTGTCACTGCCCTTTAGTTTTGGTTGTGTTCTTTTGTTTGTTTCATATTCTGTATACTTTTTGAGACCATGGTTATCTTTTTGAACATGACCTTGGTGTACAAAGCTATGTTTATGGGCTGCTATTCTAAACCCCTCTCCTGCAAACATTCCTGCATGTTTCCCATCAGTCTGATAGCATGTAGATGTAGTGTGATGTCGCCTGAATCCTCTTCTTCTTCTTCTCTGGTACCATGCACCTCGGACTGAACCGCGACATGACTGGTTTTGTGGGTCATTTTCCCTGACCTCCGTGTTCGTGTTTCTGGTCTGGCCCTGGAAGCTGAGGCGCTGCGGTAGGCTCTAGTGAAATTAACTGCTTGACATGATGCCTCAAATTCTAATAGTTGCTAAAACAAAACAAAAACTACTACTAAAAGCCAAATACAGTCGTCTTTTCTTCCAGCAGTGGCTAGGTGGCAACTTATTAGCAAGAGGCTAATAAACAGCGTATAAACTACTGTTACTACAGGCACAATTAACATTACTCAGAAACCTGCATACATTTATCTTCCGATCTTTTATCCTCTCCTTCCTTTCTTCTCTGTCGGAATTGGGCACCTGATGATTTCTTTGACCTTTTTTCCCATGATTAATCGAACTACCTTCTCATCTTTTTCAGCCAGAGCCTCAATCATCCAGACTGACGTACAGTGGCTGCCAAAAACCAAGTCCTCTGTTGGCTGAGGCCTTATCTCCCTCCTCCCCACCTGGGGTCTCCTGTTCAGATCAGCAATTTCCTATCCGGAGAGAGAGAGGGACAAGTTTCTGTCAACTGAAGAATTTATTATTGAGTTGTGCTTTATGCTACACAGTGTATATACTACTATGTCACCACCCTCAGTGGAGTGAGTCACACTGCAACAGGAAATACATTTGCAGCGTAAGTACAACCTGAATGGGTTCGATTTTTACAAATTTAACGATATACAGTAGAAACTCTACTTACGAAATTAATTCGTTCCGGAAGCCGTTTCGTAAACAGAACATTACGCATTTTACCCTATAAATGCCCTAATCAGGTCAAAGCCCCACAAAACTCGGACATAATATTTGTATAAATTAGAAATAATGGTTAAAACCTGCAGTAAATACATGTTAGAATTATATTACTGCATAATACAGTAAACAGAAAAAGTACACATGGAAAGAAGAAAGAACAAATAATTTCATTTCTTGTCGTTCACTTGGCATTTTCGAACCGAGTTGCACATCCGCTTAAAGAATTTTCGGTTTTCGGCCTTTCGTATTTAGAAACATCTTTCGTTATTCGGAGCAATATTTCTACGAAAAGACGTTTCGTAACTTGGAAATTTTGTTCGTGGAGGTTCTACTGTATTAGTCCTTATGTGGTGTAATGGTTTAACCTGCCTATCAGGTTGGTATTGACTGTTACCCATCCATGAATGTTACAGATGATCAGTGAATGGCCCATGGTAGCCACTTAAGGTACGTTTTTATGGTTCTTTCAGGGTTGATACAACAACATGCTTCATCTGTAACAACCTCAGTCAGCCTCCTAACATTCTGTCAGGACTATCGTGTTCGTTTCAGTTGCTACCCACCATTTTGTGGAAATGGTACCCAGTTGACCTGTCCATAAAGCTTTTCATTATTGTGATTTTTATAAAAATATGACAATTCTGTTAGTTTTCTTTTACTGTTTTACTAGTATGCTGGAGCAAGTGACCTGCACAAAGATAATCCTGGAGCCATCTGTGCTACTCTTCTGTACATGGAGGCTGTTAATGTGGACACTTAACACCCCTGCCATTGCAACTGGGCAGAAGTTCCTCTTGCAAGTACCCTTTTGGAATGTTTTCTGATGCGCACACTGGTTTCTGGGTAACAGAATTAGTCTTCAACCAGAACCGAGTCTCTTCCTCTCTAATGTGCGTTCACTGCACAATAAAATGGACGAACTCCGGATTACCATGGCGAAAAACAAAGACTTCCTTCTCTCCTCGGCTATGTGCTTCACGGAAACCTGGCTATGTGACAAGGTGGTGGACGCTATGCTGGACCTGACCGGATTTCAGCTGCTAAGAGCGGATCGAGACGCGGCCCTGTCTGGGAAGAAGAAAGGTGGAGGTATTTGTTTTTATATCAACCGCTGCTGGTGTGTGGATGTATCGGTGATTATGAGACATTGTTCCCCCGACCTGGAATCTTTTTTCATAAACTGTAGACCTTTTTATTCGCCCCGGGAGTTCGCGTCCTTCATCCTGGTTGGTGCTTATCTGCCACCGGGCCCGCTGGTTAAAGAAGCCCAGCGCATGTTAGCAGACCAGATCCTGAAGGTGGAGCGAACCCACCCGGACTCTCTAGTCATCGTCCTAGGTGACTTCAACAAAGGTAACCTCAGCCAAGAACTCCCCAAATACAGACAATTCATAACCTGCCCCACCAGGGAGTGTAACACCCTGGACCATTGCTATACCACAGCCACAAACGCCTTCCATGCCGTGTCCCGTGCTGCACTGGGTCACTCCGACCACGCCATGATCCACCTGATTCCTGCATACAAGCAGAAACTAAAACTCTGTAAACCTGCAGTGAGGACATCAAAACAGTGGACCAGCGAGGCTGTGGAGGAACTCAGAGCTAATCTGGAGTGCACGGACTGGGAAATGTTTGCTGCTGCTACAAACGGACTGGATGAGTACACTGAGGCTGTGACATCATACATCAGCTTCTGTGAGGATTCCTACATACCAACTCGATCCAGGGTGAGTTATAACAATGACAAACCCTGGTTTACTGCAAAACTCAGAAGTCTGAGGTCGAAGAAGGAGTTGGCGTTTAAGTCTGGCGACCGTTACAGATTTAAGGAGGCGAAGAAGCTGTTCAGCAGGGGCGTCAGAGACGCCAAACGACTCTACTCAAAGAGACTGCAAGAACAATTCTCCTCAAACGACTCTGCTTCTGTCTGGAGAGGGCTTAGGCAAATTACCAACCACAAGCCCAGAGCCCCACCCACCACCAACGACTCCCGCCTGGCCGAGGACCTGAACGAATTCTATTGTAGATTCGAGGGACAATCGGACAGCCCCATGCCCCAGCCCCACCCCCCACCCCCCTCCACCCCAACCAACACCCCACCCCCCACCCCCCCACCTATCAACACCAACACAATGTTGACTCTCTCCATTCAAGAGAGGGAAGTTAACAAAGTGTTCAAGAGACAGAACCCTCGCAAAGCTGCCGGGCCGGATGCTGTCTCCCCTGCCACACTGAAGCACTGCGCTGACCAGCTGTCTCCTGTGTTCACCAACATCTTCAACACCTCCCTGGAGATGTGCCACGTGCCAGCCTGCTTCAAGTCCTCCACCATCATCCCTGTGCCCAAGAAGCCCAGACCAACAGGACTGAACGACTACAGACCCGTCGCCCTGACATCTGTGGTAATGAAGTCCTTCGAACGCCTGGTGCTGGCACACCTCAAAAACTTCACAGACCCCCTCCTAGACCCCCTGCAGTTCGCCTACAGAGCCAACAGGTCTGTGGATGACGCAGTCAACATGGCCCTCCACTACACCCTCCAGCATCTGGACTCTCCAAACACCTACGCCAGGATCCTGTTTGTGGACTTCAGCTCTGCCTTCAACACCATAATCCCGGCTCTGCTTCAGGACAAGCTCTCCCAGCTGAACGTGCCCGACCCCACCTGCAGGTGGATCACAGACTTCCTGTCCGACAGGAAGCAGCGCGTCAGGATGGGAACGCAAGTCTCTGACTCCCGGTCCATCAGCACCGGATCCCCTCAAGGCTGTGTCCTTTCCCCCCTGCTCTTCTCCCTGTACACAAACAGCTGCACCTCAAGTCATCCATCTGTCAAGCTCCTGAAGTTTGCGGACGATACCACCCTGATCGGGCTCATTTCTGATGGGGACGAGTCTGACTTCAGGTGGGAAGTGGACAACCTGGTGACTTGGTGCAGCCAGAACAACCTGGAGCTCAACGCTCTTAAGACAGTGGAGATGGTTGTGGACTTTAGGAAGGACCCAGCCCCACTCCCCCCCATCACACTGCGCGACTCCCAGGTCAACAGTGTGGAGTCCCTTCGCTTCCTGGGCACCACCCTCTCCCAGGACCTCAAGTGGGAGCTGAACATCAGCTCACTCACAAAGAAAGCCCAGCAGAGGATGTACTTCCTGCGGCAACTGAAGAAATTCAGCCTGCCAAAGACAATGATGGTGCAATTCTACACTGCCATCATCGAGTCCATCCTCACCTCCTCCATCACTGTCTGGTACGCTGCTGCCACTGCCAAGGACAAGAGCAGACTGCAGCGTATCATACGTGCCGCTGAGAAGGTGATAGGCTGCAACCTGCCATCCCTTGAGGACCTGCACACGGCAAGGTCTCTAAAACGGGTGAGGAAGATTGCGGCCGACTCCTCCCACCCTGGACATTCAGTGCTTCAGCTGCTCCCTTCTGGCAGGAGGCTGCGGTCCATCAGGACTAAAACCTCTCGCCACAAGAATAGCTTCTACCCCTCTGCTATTGCCCTCTTCAACAGCGCCAAGGACTCAGTTTGAGACACCCCCCACACACACCCCCCCCCCCTCCAGAATCCCATTGCACTCTGCCACTTTAGCACAAAACACTTTAAACTTAAAAAAAAAAAAACTTACAACTGTGATTTTTGCACCACTGTGTATATATCCCCCCCCCCCCCCCCCCCCCCCCCCCCCCAACGTACCATATATATATACCCATTCCACTCTGTACCCATGTCACTTGCAATTCCATGTTACCTGTATCATTTGCACTACTCGCATCATTTGTATTATTTGTAACATTGTATTCCATGTTACCTGTATCATTTGCACTACTCGCATCATTTGTATTATTTGTAACATTTGTATTCCTTGTCTATATGTACCATATCTGCAGTGTATCTTTACATTGTATTCATTTTCATTTTATTAGTAGGCCACATTTATGTTCTATGTTTGCTCATTCCTGCCAAAGTAAATTCTATGTTTGTTTATCTTGCATAGCGAATAAACCCCCATTCTGATTCTGATTCTGATTCTGAAAGGTAGAATGTACATTGAAAATGGATGGGAAAAGTTTAAGACTCACTAATACTCTAAAATACGTCTAAAATCTCTTGGATTTAAGTGTTTTATTGTAGTTGTTGTTGGCTGGAGGTATAACGGCTGGAGGACTTCCTGTCTGCACCCCAGGTCTTCCTTCTCTTCACTGACCTTCTTCTCTGAGAGGAGAGAGGAGGCCGTGGCCCTGAGAGGCAGGACGACCAAAGGAGTGGAAGTAACTGCCAAAAACCAAGTCCTCTGTTGGCTGAGCCCTTACCCCTCTCCTCCCCACCCTGGCCAATACCCCCCCCCCTCCCTCTCCTTGCTCCCAGCTCCATGGAGACCCCCTGGCTCTGTAAAGGGGATGGACTGGTTCTTTTTCACCTGGGGTCTCCTGTGTAGGTCATCAAGTTCCTATCCAGAGGGAGGGAGAGGGCAAGAGAGGGAGGGACAAGTTTATGTCAACTGATGAAAAAAAGACTCATTGAGTTGTGCTTTATGCCAGGGTTTCTCAAACCTTTTTGTGCTGGGGCCCACTCATATATGACTTGGTGTTTCAAGGCCCAGTGGGTGAACTTGTTGCCCAGTGCCCCCTTAACCCACCACCACCAAAACCCACCCACCACCCCAGCTTTTTTTAAATCATTATTTTGTATTTATATATATATATATATATATATATATATTTTTTTTTTACTTTTTTGTGTGTGTAACCCATTTTGAATGAGCAAACCCCCTAACAACGTTTTAATCAGAATCTGAATATCAGAATGGGGGTTTATTCGCTATGCAAGATTAACAAACATTGGATTCACTGTGGCAGAAATGAGCAAACATAGAACATATTATGTGGCATACTAATAAAAAAGGAATACAATGTAAAATACACTACAAATATGATACAAATGACACATAAAACAAATGATACAAATAACATGGAAGTACAAATAACATAGGTACAAAGTGGAATGGGTATACACTACCGTTCAAAAGTTTGGGGTCACCCAAATCAATTTTGTGTTTTCCATGAAAAGTCACACTTATTCACTACCATATGTTGTGAAATGAATAGAAAATAGAGTCAAGACATTGACAAGGTTAGAAATAATGATTTGTATTTGAAATAAGATTTTTTTTACATCAAACTTTGCTTTCGTCAAAGAATCCTCCATTTGCAGCAATTACAGCATTGCAGACCTTTGGCATTCTAGCTGTTAATTTGTTGAGGTAATCTGGAGAAATTGCACCCCATGCTTCCAGAAGCAGCTCCCACAAGTTGGATTGGTTGGATGGGCACTTCTTGCGTACCATACGGTCAAGCTGCTCCCACAACAGCTCAATGGGCTTCAGATCTGGTGACTGCGCTGGCCACTCCATTACCGATAGAATACCAGCTGCCTACTTCTGCTCTAAATAGTTCTTGCACAATTTGGAGGTGTGTTTAGGGTCATTGTCCTGTTGTAGGATGAAATTGGCTCCAATCATGCGCTGTCCACTGGGTATGGCATGGCGTTGCAAAATGGAGTGATAGCCTTCCTTATTCAGAATCCCTTTTACCCTGTACAAATCTCCCACCTTACCAGCACCAAAGCAACCCCAGACCATCACATTACCTCCGCCATGCTTAACAGATGGCGTCAGGCATTCTTCCAGCATCTTTTCATTTGTTCTGCGTCTCACAAACGTTCTTCTTTGTGATCCAAACACCTCAAACTTGGATTCATCCGTCCACAACCCTTTTTTCCAGTCTTCCTCTGTCCAATGTCTGTGTTCTTTTGCCCATCTTAATCTTTTTCTTTTATTGGCCAGTCTCAGATATGGCTTTTTCTTTGCCACTCTGCCCTGAAGCCCAGAATCCCGCAGCCGCCTCTTCACTGTAGATGTTGACACTGGTGTTTTGCGGGTACTATTTAATGAAGATGCCAGTTGGGGACCTGTGAGGCGTCTGTTTCTCAAACTAGAGACTCTAATGTACTTATCTTCTTGTTTAGTTGTGCAACGCGGCCTCCCACTTCTTTTTCTACTCTGGTTAGAGCCTGTTTGTGCTGTCCTCTGAAGGGAGTAGTACACACCGTTGTAGGAAATCTTCAATTTCTTAGCAATTTCTCGCATGGAATAGCCTTCATTTCTAAGAACAAGAATAGACTGTCGAGTTTCAGATGAAAGTTCTCTTTTTCTGGCCATTTTGAGCGTTTAATTGACCCCACAAATGTGATGCTCCAGAAACTCAATCTGCTCAAAGGAAGGTCAGTTTTGTAGCTTCTGTAAGGAGCTAAACTGTTTTCAGATGTGTGAACATGATTGCACAAGGGTTTTCTAATCATCAATTAGCCTTCTTAGCCAATGAGCAAACACATTGTACCATTAGAGCACTGGAGTGATAGTTGCAGGAAATGGGCCTCTATACACCTATGTAGATATTGCACCAAAAACCAGACATTTGCAGCTAGAATAGTCATTTACCACATTAGCAATGTATAGAGTGTATTTCTTTAAAGTTAAGACTAGTTTAAAGTTATCTTCATTGAAAAGTACAGTGCTTTTCCTTAAAAAATAAGGACATTTCAATGTGACCCTAAACTTTTGAACGGTAGTGTATATAGTACGGGGGGGGGGGGGGTATATACACAGTAGTGTAAAAAGTGGTGCAAAAATCACAGTAGTACGTTTTTAAAGTGTTGTGTGCCAAAGTGGCAGAGTGCAGTGGGATTATGGAAGGGGGTGTGGGGTGTTGGTGGATGTGTCATACTGAGTTCCTGGCCCTGTTGAAGAGGGCAATAGCAGAGGTGTAGAAGCTATTCCTGTGGCGAGAGGTTTTGGTCCTGATGGACCGCAGCCTCCTGCCAGATGGGAGCAGCTGAAGCACAGTGGTCCAGTGTGGGAGGAGTCGGCCGCAATCTTCCTCACTCGTTTCAGGGACCTCGCAGTGTGCAGGTCCTCAAGGGATGGCAGGTTGCAGCCTATCACCTTCTCAGCGGCACGTATGATACGCTGAGATGGTGATAGGCTGCAACCTGCCATGAATGAAGCCTATGGTTCTTTAATTTATCATTGTATATATTTTTGGGGTCAAATGTTTGGCTAAACACTTGCTTAAAAGTAGGCCAAATTGAAGGCTTTGAATTGATTTGAAGGCACTAATGAGACGGGTGTGCCTGCTTTCTTGCCACTAACTGATCAAATCTAGGTAGACAGGATGATAAAGCCACCCGAAGAGTGTTTTCTGACTGAAGCCTATTCCTGTACTTGGTCTTGGTGGCAGTCATATGAGAAAAGGCGGTCTCGCATAGATACGTGGAGTGGAAAGGCAACAATACCTTCACTGCCACTTCGCTGAGCTGCGGGTATTCAGCAGTACAGGACAGCCAGAATTCTGATAGTGAAAGTCGACTGAAACGCGATTGTAGACCAGAATCCCAAGAGAGTTCCAAAAGTGTATCCTGCATCACAGGTGGCAGATCGCTATTCTCAGGATTGTTGAATGGATCTTGTACCCATTGTTTCTCTGAGAGATGCGATTTTCATTTCGAGTTTCAGTAAGGTGTTGAACAATGATAGCTGTTGCTGGCCCCAGACAGACACCTTCAACATCAGCTAGGGATGATAGACAGTCGAACATGTCGTCAACACCCCGGTTGACCCTGTTGCTCCAGACTGACAGTTTTTTTTAAAGGCCATGATTTTATCATTGGCCTGGAAGGCATTACATGATTTCCCTTGGATAGACAAGTTGAGGGCATTTAAATGCTTCAAAATGTCTGAGAGATAAGCTAACTTCACTGACCAGGACTCATCACGGACATGCTCAGCCAGACTAGATTTTTTATTATCCAAAAATGCCCCGATCTATCGCTCAACTCGAACACTCGGCTTACCACTTTACCCCGAGAGAGCCAGCGGACCTCGGCGTGCAGGAGGAGATGCATGTGTTCGGCTCCCATCTCTTCGCATTAGGGTTGCCACATCTGAGTTGTCAAAACCCGGGACACATCGGACGCACGCGCATCGGACGCACGCGCGCGCTTACGTGTGCGGGGGTTGAGAGCTGCGGACACGCATATTCACAATACCATGTGAATGTTCATGTTTAAGAATAAAACAGTTCAACCAGAGAGAGTAGAGAGAAAGAATCTCTGGTTCAACTGGTGCAATTAGGCGTTAAATTCAAATATTTTTTTCTTAACCCAAATGGGCACAATAAACATTATGAATGAATGAATGAATGAATACATTTATTTGGTTGTCCATACAAATACCATTATACAAATACATATACAGTTGTGGTCAAAAGTTTACATACACTAGTGAAGATCATGTATGCCATGGCAATATAGGGTTTTCAATAAACTCTACAACTCTTATTTTTCTGTGATGGAATGATAAGGAGCACATATTTCTTTGTCACAAAAAACATTCATGAAAATTTTTTCTTTTATGAATTTATTATGGGTCTTTTGAAAATGTGACAAAATCTGCTGGGTCAAAAATATACATACAGCAATGTTAATATTTGGTTAAATGTCCCTTGGCCATTTTCACCTCAATTAGGCGCTTTCGGTAGACATCCACAAGCTTCTGGCAAGCTTCTGGTTGAATCTTTGACCACTCCTCCTGACAGAATCGGTGCAGTTCAACTAAATTTGTTGGTTTTCTGAGTCGGACTTGTCTCTTCAGCACAGTCCACATATTCTCTATGGGGTTTAAGTCAGGACTTTGGGAAGGCCACTCTAAGACCTTAATTCTAGCTTGATTTAGCCATTCCTTCACCACTTTTGATGTATGTTTGGGGTCATTGTCCTGTTGGAACACCCAACTACGTCCAAGACCCAACTTTCTGGCTGATGATTTTAGGTTTTCCTGCAGAATTTGGAGGTAGTCTTCCTTCTTCATTATTCCATTTACTTTCTGTAAAGCACCAGTTCCACTGCCAGCAAAACAGGCCCACAGCATAATACTACCACCACCATGTTTGACGGTAGGTATGGTGTTCTTGGGGTGAAAGGCCTCACCTTTTCTCCTCCAAACATATTTCTGGTCATTGTGGCCAAAAAGCTCAATTTTAGTTTCGTCTGACCACAGAACTTTCCTCCAGAAGGCCTTGTCTTTGTCCATGTGATCAGCAGCAAACTTCAGTCGAGCCGTAAGGTGCCGCTTCTGGAGTAATGGCTTCCTTCTTGCACGGCAGCCTCTCAGCCCATGGCGATGTAGAACACGCTTGACTGTGGACACTGACACATGTGTTCCAGCAGCCTCCAACTCATTGCAGACTTGCTTTTTGGTGGTTCTTGGTTGACTCTTGACCAACCTGACCAATTTTCTCTCAGCAGCAAGTGATAGCTTGCGTTTTCTTCCTGATCGTGGCAATGATACAACTGTGCCATGCACTTTATACTTACAAACAATTGTTTGCACAGTTGATCTTGGGACCTGCAACTGCTTTGAAATGGCTCCAAGGGACTTTCCTGACTTGTTCAAGTCAATGATGCGCTTTTTCAGATCCGTGCTGAGCTCCTTAGACTTTCCCATTGTAGTATTTCTGGCTGAGTCTAGTGAATGTGTCAAACAAGCCCTATTTACATGGACTGAAAGAAGTCACCAGCTGGAGTCAATCATAATCACTCGTAAGAAGTTAGGAGGCCATGCCAAAAAGCAAATTGGATTGAAACAACTTTTTCTACATCACCAAATTGGTAATTCAAGGTGCTGTATGTATATTTTTGACCCAGAAGATTTTGACACATTTTCAAAAGACCCATAATAAATTCG
The DNA here is from genome assembly GCA_030340685.1 of Protosalanx chinensis. Lineage (NCBI taxonomy): Eukaryota > Metazoa > Chordata > Actinopteri > Osmeriformes > Salangidae > Protosalanx > Protosalanx chinensis. Next base: position 11,755,219 of record CM059326.1, on the reverse strand, counting down.
TAAAAGGACCATTTTTCATGAATGTTTTCTGTGACAAAGAAATATGTGCTCCTTATCATTCCATCACAGAAAAATAAGAGTTGTAGAGTTTATTGGAAACCCTATATTGCCATGGCATACATGATCTTCACTAGTGTATGTAAACTTTTGACCACAACTGTATATACAGACTTAACATATATAAATTTTTGTATATTTACATATATACATTCATAAATTACTTTTGTTAATGTATGGTTGCAACCAAAAAGGAATGGGCTGAAGCAGCTTGCTTATATAAGCCCATCCTGACATACTACATAAATCAATACTCAAAACAACAACATAAAGATATGCATTATTATTCATTATCGTTCCAAAAGCAAAAATATTTTCCGTCGTTCATGGTCCTGTAGTTTATAATAGCAATTTGTAAGTGTTAATAATTTCATGTTTTAAAGTTTTTTTGAATTTTGACAGAGTATGTATTAACTTAAATTCATCACTGAGATCATTCCAGAGTTTGATTCCTAAAACAGACACACATCTTTGCCTAGGATTGATTCTTACCTTTTTTATTTCAAACTGGAGTAAACCTCGGAGGTTATAGTAGGTGTTTCTTAATTTGAAGAAGGACTGAATCCCTATGGGAAGGTCATTTCTCACAGCACGAAACAAAATTTCCAATATTTTTAACTTAACTATGTCCGTAAACCTTAATATATTTGATTTTATAAAAAGTTTACTGGTGGGGTCACGAAATCCAGCTTTATTAATTATTCTTATTGCCCTTTTTTGAAGTTTAATTATTGCATCTAAGTATGTTTTACAGGCATTTCCCCAGATTTCTGAGCAATAAAATAGATAAGGAAGCACAAGTGATGAATATAATATATGCAGACGTTTCTTATTTAAAAACGGTTTTGTTTTATAAAGTATACCAACTGTTTTAGATATTTTACACTTGATGTACTGTATATGTGGTTTCCAACAAATCTGATGGTCAATAATCACTCCCAGGAACCTGGTCTCGTAAACTCGTTCTATTTCAGAACCATTCCAACACAATTTTACATTTGAATTGGCCTTACCATACCCAAAAATCATTAATTTGGTTTTATTTTCATTCAGCGATAACTTATTCAGATCAAACCATTTTTTAAATAGTATTAACTCTGTCTCAACTTGTGAGATTAACTGCTTAATATCATGTCCTGAACAAAATAAAGTAGTATCATCTGCAAAGATGACCATCTTCAATATTTTAGATACTCTACAAATATCGTTCAAATAAAGAATAAATAATTTTGGCCCCAAAACAGAGCCTTGTGGTATACCACAGGATAATGTATTTTGTTGTGAGATGGTTCCATTGATGTCTACATATTGGAGTCTATTAATCAAGTAGCTCTTTATCCAACTATTACCCACACCTCTGATCCCGTAACAATCACACTTTTGTAATAGTAGATTATGATCAATAGTGTCAAATGCTTTACGCAGATCTATGAATATACCTATTGTATTGTCTTTGTTGTCAAGGGCTGATGTAACATTCTCCACAAAATCCATCACTGCCAGGGATGTTGATCTTTTCCCACGAAACCCATATTGTTGGTCACATAATATACTGTATTTTTCGAGAAAACTGTCCAGTTGCTTAACAAACAGTTTCTCTAGTATTTTTGAAAATTGATCCAATAATGAGATAGGCCTGTAGTTAGTTAGTAGTTGCTTTTCACCACCTTGATATATTGGGAGCACTTTGGCCAGCTTCATTTTCTCAGGAAATATTCCCATTGCAAAAGATCTGTTACAAATGTGAGTCAAAGGCTTAACCAAACAATTTATCACCTCCTTGATCACTAACATGTCAATATTGTTACAATCTGTAGATGTCTTACTTTTACAGTGTCTGACAACCTCTAATATGTGACTCTCGCAAACTGCCCCGACGAACATTGAATTTTGATTAATGTCAATGTCCAATTTTTTATCTCCAAGGTGTGTTTGTTGTATTTGTTTAGCTAAGTCCGGGCCCACATTAGTAAAGAAAGTATTGAATTCATTTGCAATTTCTTGTGCATGATCAGTTACTCTACCATCATTTTTCATTATCTGTGTTACTGATTGTTTGGAGTGATGCTGGTCAATGACTTCCTTAATTACATTCCAGGTTGCCTTGATGTTTGTTTTGTACTTTTGTAATTGCATACTATAATAATTCTGCTTCTGTTCTCTTATAATGGTTGTCAATCTATTTCTGTACTGCTTGTACCGTTCTTCGTTTTCCTTTATAGGATGTTTTATAAATTTTTTGTATAGCTGATTTTTCTTTCGACATGATTTTTCAAGGCCACTTGTCATCCATGGATTTTGTCTACTTTTATATTCAACTTCCCTCACTGGACAATAATAATCATAAAGTGCCATAAATGTGTCAAGAAATGCATTATAAGAATCATTTACATCTTCAACATAGACCTTGTTCCAGTCATGATTACTAAATTCGGCTTTAAGAGCCTCAATTGCCTCTGGCTGTCTCATTCTCTGTAATTTATGTGCAACTGATTTTTTTGTCTTTAACTTAACGTCAAACGTCACAAAAACCGGCAGATGATCACTTATATCTGTCAATAATAATCCACTATTAACCTTTCTATCTATTATATTAACAAAAATATTATCAATCAAAGTAGCGCTATCTTTAGTTATTCTACTAGGTTTTGATATTAAAGGATACAAACCCAAACTAAACATACTATCTACAAAATCTGCTGTTTTTGTGTGTTCACATGATTTCAACAAATCAATATTAAAATCCCCGCATACCAAAAGGCCCTTACTTTTTTGTTTGGAATATAACTCAGAGATTTTCTTATTAAATTCATAAATGCATGATCCTGGAGTCCTGTAGATACAGCTAATTATTGTACTTCCTTTTAGTACTTCATTCTCAATTTCAACAGTAACACACTCAAACAATTCATCAACAGACATGGTCATTTCTTCAATTATATTACATTTGATACCACTTTTTATAAAGAGGGCAACCCCTCCTCCCTTTTTATTTTTCCTATTTTGATTAAAAAGCTCATATCCTTCTAATTCATTGTCCAGCTCTTTATCGTCACATAACCAAGTCTCTGAAACTGCTACTACACTGAATTTGAACATGAAGTTCTTTAAGTAATCCTTTATTTTGGGCATGTTTTTGTAGAGGCTCCTGCTGTTAAAGTGGATCATGGATAACTGTTCAGTTGATGCTTTAATGTCATCTTCGGAGCAATACAATACAACAAAATTATTACACAAAAATAAGGATATAATGATCTTATTTTGATGCAAGTATTTTTTAACAATATTTTACACCTGTAGGCTATATGTGTTTGTGTATGTGAGAATCATATAGGCCTATGATGTGAGATGATAAAGATACGTAGGCCTAGGCCTAAGTGTTTCACTGAAGCCCACTATTGCAGATTTTCAAGAATTCTCAGAAATGAACATAAAGTTTCTGCATCAGAGACTTAGTAAAAGGTTGAAAGGCAATGAACGCTTAGGTGTCTGAGGGTTAATCAAATTATTTTCTACCATAGTGTTTTTATGTAATTTCAAATTTCCCATCAATAATTTAAGTCTGAACTCTGATGCTAAGTCTGATGCTAACTACTCATTAGCATCTACTCTATTCCAAAGACAGCAAGGTTTGAGTTGAATTCACAGGAATTAATCATGAAGCTACTTTCATTTACCACAAAAAAACGAATCTTTTTATTTATCACATGGGCACTAGAACATTAAAGTGCTGAAAAACCTTAAATGGCACACATCTAATTTTCAAAAGAAAACGAAATTAGTCTGGACTGAAATAAGCTGTTTTTCTCTCTAAGGCTTCTGCAGGATGGAAAAACACATATCTGCTTCTATGAGTCGGTCAGATTTCAGGGGGGTCAAATGCTAGCCACCCCTGTAGCGCCGGCGCCGCCAATGCCACTGCTCCCAGCGCGCTCTCCGTCTGCTTCGCGCTGCGCCTCTGTTCCCGGTCTAAATAAATGGATGGAAAAATAATGGACGTTAATTATTTTAGATGTAGCCTACACATTAAAAAAAACATATAGGGTATTGTAAATGCTCCAGACTATTTAGTCTCACATTTTATCCTATAATTAAATAATTCTCACCTCTTTCTCCAGTTATACTTTGCATCTCTTTTTGCTGCATGCAGCAGTTTCTTCTGTCCTTCAATGAAGGACTTGAACTCCAGGCAGGAGAGCTTGAAGTTCAGCCTGACCTGAAGTTCAGACTTTACTAATTGGACAGACATCCTATTCCTCTTGTCGCTCCACACATCCTCCATGTGACTGAATACCCTTTCAGCATAGGCATTGCTGACGGGAACTGACAGCACATACGACACCACTTTCAATAATTCCGTGGCAATTTTTTCCCTCTGGAAAAAAAAGACAAATTTCTTTTCAGGGGTCAACTCTTCTGGGATGCTGCTAAACACGTTGTTAAGGATGGTGTAGTTTTGGTAGAGCTTGTCGGTATCTATGTCTGGCAATCCTATCTGTTCAACGAGTTCCTCGAGCGCAGGCCATTGGATTGGAGCGCTCAATCGCAAGCAGGCAGAAGAAAGCAGGAGCGGGTCGTTGAAATCAAAGTGGGACTCGAGAACTGAATGGCCTTTTGAAAAAATCTGTCGGCCAATCCGGTGAACTGCGCTTGTTTCCTTGGGTCAAGTTGTCTCACTGCTTGTCTTGTCTTGCTGCCATAGAATTGGTCAGTGCGACGGGAAACCAGTTGGTCGCGCAGCCGGCTCATGACAATTTGGACGTCCAGCACACTGACGCTTTCCCCTTCCAACACCCGGATCGCGATGTCAAACTCCTGCATGACATTGTGCATGAGGAGAAAGACACACTCCGAGACGGTCACATCGTCTTCATCACGGCACATTGCATCCCAGATAACACCAGGGCAATCGCTCTTCTCCAGGGACATAAAGTATGATTTTAGGGCAGGCCAGCATTCTAGGATTCGTTGGATTGCAGGGAGAAGGGACGGCCAACGGGTTGGTACGTGTCTAAGGATCTGCTTGTACTGCACGGCCGTGAACTGGCAGAATTCCTTCAGAGTTTCCACCTTTTTGGCAGAACAGGAGAACTCACTATAAATTCTCAGCACTATGCACTCAACATCATGCCCAGCTGCGCTCAGGATTCTGTTTGCATTTTTAAGGGTATTGTGGATTAGGTGGCACTTGCAGTTGGCCTCGATGATGTATGGGTTGGCATCTTTTAATTTTCGATACACAGAATTATGCTTGCCATAATTGACAGAGGCATTATCAGCTCCGTATGCACTTATCTTGGAGACGCCAAGGCCACATGATTCAGTTATGGACACGATTTGGTCAAATATGGCTCTGCTGGTTTCGTTTGGGTCTTCATAGAAATCCAATAAGCCGTACTTCACACCCTCCTCTTGGTGGAAATATTGAACTGTGTAGGGGTACACCTTTGTGCTTCCCGAATTTGACGCGTCGGAACACACTGAGAAGAAAGGTGTTTTCTCCAGCTCTGCCACCAACCGTTCTTGGCTGTAAGGGGCCAGCACATTCTCAACCAGGGCCTCACCTTTTGTTCTACCACATGAAACTTTTGGGGCCAGACTGGAGTCCTGGAAGATAAGGGTGTACAATTTGACGCCGCAATCAGTGGATAGATAACTGTGGCCATGACGCACTCCATGGTACACACTACACAGTTCTGCTGCGGCCACTTTCTCCTCCTCCGGGGAGCCCTTTTTCAGCATAAACTGGTCGATGGCCCGAGATTGTCTTTTACATTGTATGGCTGCCACATGTTTGTTCGATTTTGCATGCCTTTCGAAGGCCAGTCGTCCTTCGTGTTTTATTTGAATCTTCGCCGGGCACACTATGCAGGCTGCGAAAAAGGGGTTTCCCTGTGTGGGCCTTACCCAGTCGCTGAAGGTTTCCAATTTGGCCCACCCCTCGTTGAATGTGACATATCTTTTTGTCTTTTTGACAGGTACCGGATCCCGATTGTGGTCGTCTCCCTCATCATCCGTCTCTCCTCCTCCCATTCCGTTTCCAAATCAACAAATCAAAATAATACAATATTTCTCTCAGTCTGCTTGACGCTGCTTGACACCACTATGCTAACGCACTCCTGACTTTACTTAAAAAAAGTTAGACTTCTTACCGTATAATACAAAATAGCCCTAATCATTAATCACACGAGAGAGGTGCTTTTGTTAGACTATTGGGACAGCCTACACGTCAATGTAGGGCATTCTTGTATTTATGTATTTATTTATGCCTATTTATTTATTTATATGAATAATGTATTGATGAAATTGACCCAGGCTGAGGCTTTAGAACCAGCCTTTATCAGAATCCGAACATAAAAAGTAGACAGCCAGCTCTCGCACACCAGCCAAGGGAACTTTGGTATTACGGTATTCCTTTGGATTGTTGCGCGGCCGGCCGCCGTTGTATTGATGACCACGATCACCTAGCAACGGCGACTGGCTGCGTGCGCATTCATTCAGTGAGAGTGAGGCCACTCTGCCATAGTCTGTCGTAGTTGCTTATGAGTCTAGCTTCTAAAAAACGGGACAAAACGTGTCCCGGAAAGGTTATTCCATTTTCCTGGACAGACCACAACAAATCGGGACAATCCCGGAGAAAACGGGACGTGTGGCAACACTACTTCACATAGAGAAGGGAACATCCTGGAGTTAGATGCATGGGCTCTAATGTAGTCCACGCATCGAACCACTTGATCCAAGACCTCATGTAGTTCTGGGGATAGACGTTTTGAGGCAAGCACCTCTCGGTGTATTATGCAGTGTGTTGCCTGGACCGAAGGGGCTACTGCTTTCACTCGAGCTACAACGCTGTTGTGCCTCCTGGTTTGTCTTTTAAGTGGGGATGTTGAGTGTCCAAATGACTGGGCGTGCCGAGCAGAGTCGCGTTCATAAACAATAAATAATTTGAATTTTGGATTCAGGGGACCGGCAGTGACCTCTCCATGGACCGGCACCGCCCATAGATTGAGAAACGCAGCTTTATGCTACACAGTGTATATACTTCTGATGTTTTGGACAGAACTAGTCAAATTAGAATAAAAGATAAAAGCTGTTGGATTCTAACTCAAATGGGCTCCGCTAATCATTTTCAAGAACAGTCAGGAGCTTGACTGGTGATTCTGGAGTGGGTACAGTGAGTCGGAGACCCCTACCTTTGGAGAGAAGTAGACGTGAGGTGTGTTGGGCAGAGCTGGGGTGGGGAAACCCAAACAGAGCTTGTTGCACGCTGTTAGAACTGCCAGCTCTGCCAACACAGAACAATGTTATTCTCTGTCACACACATCCTGGCCTACGCATACACACATACACACACCGTCTCTCACATGTCCCTGTTCTTGCTGTAAGCTGTCTTCTAAATGACTAAATGTAAATGTAACCCATGCATGTGCTCTGTCTGTCTCCCACACAGGACAGAGGACAGATGCTGTGGTCATCTTTCTTCTGCTTTGGCATTTGGTTAGTAGCCATAGATAGTCTTCAGGGTCTCCAGCTCGCAGTCCTTTTCCAGGGTGTTGGTCTTCTCCTTTTCCAGCTGAAGCCTCAGCTCCTCCCTGGGTCCTCGCTTCCGTTGTTCAGCCAGCTTCCTCAGCCTCCCCACAGCCGCCTGGCTCCTGTGGAACTGCTCCTGCGTCTCCTTCAGAGAGCGCTCCGCCTCACACCCTCTCTCCTGCGCCTGCCTTAGCCGCTTCCGCAGGGCCTGCATCTCGCCGGAGTGACGGGTGAGAAGCTGTTCGCTGTCCTTGCTCTCATAGCGCTGTAGCCTCTTCTGCTGACCCAGCTGGAGCGGTGGGAGAAGAGAGGGGGCAAGTCAGAGGTCAAAGGTCACCTGGCTACGGTTTAGAACCCTTGCTAGGACAGGGCTGGGTTCTGACCAGTCGCAGAAGCTGGTTCTCTTTCTGAAGCTTGTCGTTGCTTAGCTGCAGCTCGGCCATGGCGTAGCGTTGCTCGTTGATATGCAGCACGTGCTTGGGCACCAGATCCAGGTTCTTGGGAGGGACCATGGCTGAGCCTTAGGAGCGTACGCCCCCCTTGTGCTTCAAGAGCACCCCCCTCTGTGGCCGAGACGGGACCCTCACTAGTAACACTGCCATGACTGTTCTTTGAGACTTCATCAGTTGAAATTTCCCCAACTTCTGCTGCTGCAGCAGTCACTGATGATAACATTCTCTCTTCTCTTTATTCTCTGAAGATTGTCGTCTATAGACTTCTTCTCAAACACCTTGTCATTACCTGACATGTGTGCCAGTCAAGTGGTCTGTCCTCTTCCTTGGCCTCCTTTGTGAGCAGCCTGTTGGTCCTTATCTCCTCCACAGCATATTTTGATCCAATATCAAATAACTTGTCCAAGTCCTTCAGAAAGTCAGTTTGTTTATCTTCCTCTGGTTTGTCATCTCTTCCCTTGTTTTTGACAATTTCCCTGTACCTTTCATGGAGGATCATGAAGTGGTTGACTGCATTTGGTCTAGTTAGTGTTTTAATCCTTTCCATACTACAGAATGGCAAAACGACATCCAATGTATCATGGGCTAGAGACCTATTGTCACTGTTGGGATTCTTATTTCTCAAATGCAGGAAATGCTGGAACACCTGGCGATTAGTTGGAAGTTGACAGCCACTGATGCTGGAGCTGGGTTGCCCAATGAGATACACATCACTGGACGACCTTGTGGCAGGAGTTGCCACCTTTCTTCTCTTCTCAGTTGGTTCATCCCGTTCACTTGTATCGCTGACCACTTTCCCGCTGCGTAGTTGTCTTCCAGATGCCATTATTATATTATTAGTTCAAATTTAAAAAGGTGTTCATGTGTTTGACACCATATGCAAGAAAATGTTATTAGCTTGTATTTGGTAACACTTTCAATGCTATATCATAAAGCTCTGGGAAGCTACAATGAAAACAAGGACAAAACATCCCGAATTTTGCAGCGACTTTGAATAAACGTCAACAATAAAACGACATGGCTCTTGAGGCAGGCATAGCCAAGGCCCAAGATCAAAGTAACTGGTATATTTAGTTAATTTAGACCATGGAGAATGGGAATAATATTAGTTTGCATAAGTTTGATGAAAATACGTTCGAATTTGAAGAGGTCTAGTGCAGACCTTGTTTGTGGACGGGTGAGGGTGTACAGGAACACGGCAACACATATCAAAGTCCTCTTGGTAAACAGACTGGCCGCTTCCCCGGTGCTCTCTGTGTGCCAGTCGTAGGTTGGACCTGGGAGCCGAGTCTTGGTCCTGGACAGGTCACATGTTTTTATTCTGCAATAAACAGCAACAACCATCTTGTCAAATTAACAAATGTAGCCTAGTCGAGTTACCATGTGGATTTTTCCCCATCTGGGATTAAGCTGCCGACTATTCTTTACACCAGAGCCAACTTTCCCCATGTCAGTTACATGTGTATCCTGCTTTATACCTTTATACCTCCACTAACTAGTGCCTTAATTTACTATTGAACGCACAGCGAGCACGGATCTAAATAGTGTGTGTGAGTTCATTTAGATCCGATCCTCTCACACATTAGTTTATAGTTACAGTAGGACAGTTACCAGTCCTAGCTACCTGTGGAGTGGACCCTAGCTGTCTAGTAGGGCTGCACTATTCTGGAAAAAAAATGCGCATCACCATTTTCTTGATAAAAATTGATATTGCGATTTTTCTTCAACAAAGTTACATCTTTATTTAAATCCAAGATTTGCATATTTGCAGTTAACATAACAAAAATTATTGAACTACTATTGAGCTAGTTAGCTGTTCATTAAGTGCAAAACAAGCTTTTTCACAAAAAGCACAAATGGCTTAATATTGAACAGGAACCTTTTCCAACTTCTCAAAAATGTTCGGGGCCCACCACTGACCCAATAAACAATACAACTCGAATAAGTAAATAGTTAACAGCAAACATAAATATTGCAGGTATCTGCTTTTCATGGTGAAGTCATTCGCTATAAAATGGACCGTCAGACTCATATAAGGTTCCATTGTCCGACTGGACCACAAATCCGATGTTGCTGAGAAGTTTCTACTTCTCTTAATTTGGCCTCGACAGCTGCCCGCTTCTCGTTGTACATGGCAGGGTTAGGTAGGGTTAGGTATTGCAACATTTGAAAAATTGTTGCGTGAAGGCATCGAGCACCGTTTATCCAATGTTTTGATCATTTTCTTAAATCCGTCATGCCCTACCGTGAAAACGGGGGTCATATCTTTAGCGATGTTCATGATTGGAAGGAGAGGGAATCTAAAGCGTGACGCGGCTCATGATGTAAAAAAAAACGAACCCGTCTCTCATCAAAAAGCGTATCGTGTGTAGGGGTGTATCGATATCACGTTTTTTTATGATACAGTGATCCCTCGCCACTTCGCGGTTCACCGACAAAAGCACCTGCGGATGGGCCCAAACGGCGGAAGATGCTACCCATCTCAGATAAAGTTAAACTTCTGGACATGCTAAGGGAAGGTAAAAGCTATGCAGCCGTTGCTCGCCATTACGGAATCAATGAATCTTCCGTTCGTTACATAAAGAAGGAGGAAAAAAACATAAGGACGACAGCAGCAGTCAATTTTAATACGAATGCAAAAAGGGTTGTAACTGTCCGCAACAAGACCATGGTACGGATGGAGACGGCATTAGCTCTGTGGATTAATGACTGCAGGAAAAAAAAACATAACCCTGGATACAAACGTTATCTGCACAAAAGCGAGAATGCTGTATGAAAACTTTGCTGTCAGTGACGGGGAAGAGGGAGAGGATGCCTGGCCCTCAGCAAGTGCTGCTGACACAGTGGGAGAGGATGCCAGGCCCCCAGCAAGTGCTGCTGACAAAGTGCCAAGCGCATTTAATGCAAGCAAGGGCTGGTTTGAAAAGTTTAAGAAACGCTTTGGACTTAAAAATGTTTGTCTGCACGGTGAGATGGCGTCTGCGGATACCGCTGAGGCAGAAGCCTTCGTGAACAATAAATTCAAGGCGATCATTGAGGAGGGGGGATATAAGCCCGAACAAGTTTTTAACATGGATGAGACTGCCTTATTTTGGAAACGAATGCCCTCCCGCACCTTCATCATGCAGGAAGAAGCCAAAGCCCCAGTATTTAAAGTTCACAAAGACCGTTTGACCCTGGCTATGTGCGGAAATGCCGCAGGTTTCATGATTAAACCGGGGCTGATTTACAGGTCTAAAAATCCCAGGGCGCTGAAAAACCAAAATAAGGATGATTTGCCTGTTTACTGGATGTACAATGCAAAGGCTTGGATGACAAAAGCGCTCAATCTGGATTGGTTCAAAAACTGTTTCATCCCGGAGGTCAAGTGTTATTTGAGAGGAAAGGGACTGGACTTTAAAGTGCTTCTGCTCCTTTTTTGCACGAGCAGTTTCAGGTAAAATGGGCCAGCTGTTCAGGTTAAATGGGCCAGTGAAACTGCAAAGGGAAATAGTAATTTATCATCAATTTTAATTTTAAAACACAGTTGCTTATACAGCCACATAACATTTAAACTGCATTAAACAAACATATTCATATGTGCCATTAAAAAACCTCATTTTGGGTGCAAACCCTTATATTCAAATGTTCAATTAAAAAAAGTTCATTTTGGAATAGCATAGATTAGTAAAGTGATGTCAGTGGTGTGTGTGTGTTTGTTTGTTTGTGTGTGTGTGTGTGTGTGTGTGTGAACACATTTAGAACGAAATGTACAAATACACACATTCACACTTGATTCAAAATTGTTAACTGATATGTTTGTGTGTGATGAAAACATTTTTCAAACACAGTCTTTGCAAATGAAACCATCGTCATCACAGATACCATTCTCTTCACCACAGCTCTCATGAAACCAGGCAGAACATGGATCACATTTTACCCATTCCTCAGTAGCCTTAGGGTCATTTGGGTCACCATAGTGGGTTTTGCAGACTTTGCAAGGTGATTTGCTTCTCTTGCCCTGCTTTTTTTCCGCTTTTGGTTGCTTGCCGCCCGGGTACTTGCTGGCTTGCTTGGCTGGTTTCTTGCTGGATGACTTTTTTGTTGTAATATATTCAATGTGTTGCTCACTTGTGAGGTTATATGATGGTGGCTTCGCTCTCTTTCTGATGGCCCTCTCCCTTTGCGGCGTTGAGATCAAGTCAGTAAATGTGACCGATCTCACAGACTGAACAGAAAGAAATTAACAAAAAGAGCCTATGTTATTGCACGAAATTGATTAATTATTTGGTGTACATTTTATATGATAAGGGACTAAATTGTGTGTATGTGCGTGCGTGCATTAATGTGCATGTGTATGTTTGTGTGAGCATGCATGTGTAACATGTCATGTAGCCTAAGTTTGAAAAGTAGTATAAAATATCACTTACTGTGGAGGTGGAAGGTCCCTCATCATGGGAGTGGGTTTCTGCCTGTGGTGTGAACTGATTGAAGAGGTCATTATCTTCTTCCAGTACATCCTCCAACACAACCTCTTCAAGCACCACCACATCTTCTGGGAAAAAGTACAGTGGTTCCACAGGTAGCATGGGTGTCAGGGAAGCAGAGGACTGAGGTCTGGCTGGCGGATCGGCAGGTGACTGAGGTCTGGCTGGCGGGCGGGCAGAGTGGGTCAAGGTCAGCAGGGGCGACCATGGTTCAGGGGGTGGGAGAGACTGTGGTCTTGTGGGCGGGGTTGGGAGAGACTGTGGTCTTGTGGGCGGGGTTGGGAGAGACTGTGGTCTTGTGGGCGGGGTTGGGAGAGACTGTGGTCTTGTGGGCGAGGTTGGGAGAGTGGATTGTAGTGGTCTTTCGGTGGTCTTGCTGGGGGCGAAAGCAGTCTCGGGGAGAATATCTTTATTGAGAGGGAACATCCCTGTCCCCCGGAACCCTGCCTGGGCATTTTCAATAGTGGCAGCTTCTGCCCAGCCATCATCCTTGTCCACTTCCTCCCTTCCTGGTCCCAGTGATGTTTTAGACTCTTGAAGAGGGCCTTGTCTGCCGGTTGCAGCGCATGGGTTGTGTGGGCAGGGTAGCACATGATGTGCACATTCTTGCTCTTCAGTAGCTTAATAAACTCCAGGTTATAGACGTGGCTACTGTGGCCGTCAAGGAGGAGAAGGTGGGGCCTGGGGTCATCCCTGGGGAGGGACTGAATGAACATTTGACCCCACTCCAGAAAGAGGTCAGAGGTAATCCAGCCATTGTCTGAACACCTTACGCTGGTGTTCTCCGGGCATCCCCGTAGCCACTCAGAACGAACACGCTTCCCCTTAAAAATAATTATTGTTAGACTGTATGTGCCTTCTGCATTAAACGCTGCCAGACAAGTTGTTGTCTCCCCCTTCTCTCCGGCACACACTTCCACACATGGCTGGCCAACCTGTCCAACGATCTTTGTCGAACTGAACTGATCCTGAAGCCCAGACTCGTCACAGTTCCATATATGTGACGGTGTGCCCTCAATACCCAGCTCGACCAAAAGGCTCTCATACTGGTTAAACCACTGGCTAACCACCTCTTTGTTGAGTCCAGCAGCCCGTGCTGCAGACAGGACCTCTGGCTTGCGCATCCCAAGCTCTGGGTTGCGCTTTAGAAAGTTCTGAAACCAATAATATCCGGCCCTCCCTGCTGTCTTGGAAAAACCAGATATGTTGTTCTTGGCTGCAAAATCAAAGGCCACTTTCTGGACATCACGTTTTGTGAAGGGAAACCCCCTCTGCGCCAATGTCTTGAGCGTGGCAGCAAGCTCCCTTTCCGCCTCCTGTGGAAGGTAGGGCTTCCGCCCTGACACATGTTCACTGCCAGTCACCTTTCCACTGATGCGTCTTTGCAGTGTGGATCGCGGAACACCCCATGCTCTTGATACGAGGTGCACACTCACTGTAATTCCTTTCTTCACTCCCTCCATGTATTCATCTAAGGCCCCCTTCATCCTCTCCTCTTTCCACAGAGTGTAATTGTTTGGCCTTCCTTTCCCTCCCTGTTTTATCTTTGTATCCTTTCCTCTCTGGTCCTTGCTCCTCCTCTCTTTTCTCTCTTTCTGTCTCCTCTCATTTCCTCTGCATTCCTTTCTCCTCACCTGTTCTCTCACTTCCTGTCTCCTCTGCTTGTCTCCTCTCTCATCCTTCCTCCTCCTCTCACTTACTCTCTCTTTCCTTCTCCCTCTCTCCTCTCCTCTCGCTTCCTTCTCGTTTGCCATACTCGCTGTAAATAAAATATCTACTACCATTATTACTGTTGTGGGGGTCATGGTGTGACACAAACACACACACACACCCACACACACTCAAACACATGTGTATGTGTGTTTGTGAGTAACACAGATGATGGCCCATTTTAGCTGAAACCTTGTTGCCCATTTTACCTCAGTGGGTTAAGGTAAATTGGGCCACCAAGAAAAACATCACTTTTTCAAAAAATATGTTCATATACCAAACTAACAACATTGTTTATGATTGATGCCATCAAGACAGATATTATGCATAGTTTTTTTATGTGCATGTTTGTTTTTTTATAGATTTATCATCCTTATAATAGTTTAGTTAGATTTGGTATGCCAGGCTACTTACCATGCAGCTTTCTGGTGCAGTCTTGTTTGAATTATTGCCCCGCCCACCATAGCAACCATTAAGCAATCAAATACCCTGTTACTTGTCAAGCACAGTTATGACAACAGTTTGAAATCCTTTGCAGTCATTGGCTCTAAATCCCAGAGGGGCTGGGACCCCCAAACCTTAAATGGCCCATTTTACCTGATGGCCCATTTGACCTGATATCACCCTACATGTAATAGTTGCTAATTGTTAAAAAAAAATATTTTTCTATTTCGCGGATTTCACTTATCGCGGGTCATTTTCGGAACGTAACCCCCGCGATAAACGAGGGATTACTGTATATCATGCAGCTCTACTGTCTAGTATAGCTCTGTTTTAGCATCCAAGAAGGCAACGAGTGATTTCTACCTTGATGGACAGAGGTCACTGATATCTTACCGTAATTGTCAGCTTCTGGTCTTCGGAATTCGTCTTCTTCGCAGAATGATCTTGTCTCTCATTCTCAGCGTGTGTGTTTAGTTTGAGTTGTTTAACACTGATCAGATTTTTGCACCACTGTTTGCATTACTGTGTATATACCCATCCTACTTCGTACTTATGTTTTTTGTACTTCTGTGTTATTTGTATCAAAATTGTACTTATGTTACTTGTACTTCTATTTTATTTGTATCAAAATGGTAGTGTATTTTTACAGTGTATTCGTTTTTAAATTATATGTCACATATGTTCTGTTTGCTCATCTCTGCCACAGTGAATTCTATGTTTGTAAATCGATTAAACCTCATTCTGATTCTGATTCAACAGGGCCAAGACTCACAATAACATTGTCATTAACAATCAACACCCCACACCACCACAACACCCCACACCACCCATCCAGTTACAGTTTTTCTTGATTGCTTTGACCTGCTTAAAGAACCTGGGATCCACTCGGTTTTCATCGTCACTGTCTCAGCAGAGCACCAGACACCTCTTGCAAATGTGTTAACCCTTTCTCATTGGATTGACATATTTTCCCCACCCTTTTCCAGAACAGTTAACACGGATGTCATTCAAGCAGTCCAAACTCCACTGTTTTAGCTATGGTAACCAAACAGAAATCATCTGTTCCTATCAGAAACTACCTGGATCAGTATGAAATCACTGAAGCACCTGTTTGACACTCCTTCACACAAATTTTCAATTAGCAAACAGTCTGCAGGCCTTAAAAGGTGCAGCGTCTGTGTTATTTTTTTGCCAACATGGATGGAAGAAGTAGATGAGAACATGGATGGATAAGGCAGATAAGAGGTAGAGGGGTCCGAGGAAGAGGAGTCCGAGTGCGGGGTGGAGGTATAGTTTGAAGGGCTCAGGTTTCTGATGAAATTCGGGCAACTGTTATTGATCATGTTATCAATCATGGCCTTTCACTCAGAGAGGCTGGACAAAGAGTCCAACCTGTTCTAAACAGACAGTACACCCCCCCTCCCTCTGTAGTATATTTCCATTTTCCTCCACACTTTTTTTATTTTGTACTCCCATTTTAATTTTACCTTATTATCTTTATCTTATTTAAGTCCAATATTCTGTATGTTCTTTGTTTGCCCCATCCTGCCACAGTACATTTTGTGTTTGTGTAACTTGCCTGGCGAATAAAAAACGAATTCTGAATGTTGGAGGTCGACGTGATACTGTGTGGAAGTATTAGAAATTTAAATGTCAACCAAACTATGTGTCCCACCCTGAACAATGTCTAGAACACCTTAGGTTTTCAGAGAGAATTGCACGTACAACTTGTGCTGGCTTCATGCTTAAATAAGGGCATAACCTGTTTGTACACATAACAAATAAGCTCTCTGACTGAATTCCAGGCTGCCATGCCCCTTTCAACAAATTATTCAGTTCCACAGTTAGCAGGTACCTCCACATATAGCAGGTACTATATATAATGAATGTTTGGTATGTTGGTTTATAGCTCTACTACACCTACTAGTAAATGATCTGCTATGTAATAATATAATTTCTACCAAAAGCTGTTATTGATCGGGTTAGTCATGTTGGACTGCTATTATTTTGAACACAACTGTAAATGAGATTTTGACATTTGACATTAACAATGCGTCAAACAACACATGCTATGACAGCTATCAGCTTTATAAATATACTTCTATCAGCTTTATAAATATACTACTATTAGCTTTATAAATATATCAGCTTCATAAATATACCACTATGAGCTTTATAAATATATCAGCTTTATGAATATATCAGCTTTATAAATATATCGGCTTTATAAATATATCAGCTTCATAAAAAGATTGCTTTATAAATATATTAGCTTTATAAATATGCGTGTATTTGCTGGTTCGAGTAGCCTGAATGCACTAGTCTTAAGTGGGATGTCTAAATTAAGCTCTCATAGGGGCAACTTTTGGATTAATATCCAATACCCTGGCATCACAAATATACTGACAACTCCAGGATATTGGGTCAAATTTAATTTACAATGCATATCCCCGTTGTTTTGGAGTTGAACACAATGTTGCTATTGGTTAAGGATAACTTGTCCATGAGT
The DNA here is from genome assembly GCA_030340685.1 of Protosalanx chinensis. Classification (NCBI taxonomy): domain Eukaryota; kingdom Metazoa; phylum Chordata; class Actinopteri; order Osmeriformes; family Salangidae; genus Protosalanx; species Protosalanx chinensis. The sequence goes on along the minus strand of CM059326.1, from coordinate 11,738,051 downwards.
TATTGGAGAGGCTTTTTATAATAAACATTTGGAATGAAGCTTAGAAAGATTAAGTTGATGTCTCTTTAACCCGTACGCAAACAAAACTGCAAACTAGGAAAACAATCAGCGTGGACACAAGTACTAAATAATAAAGTAACTTACTGTTAATAACTTACTGTTATATCAAAGACTAAATACTGTGTTTTTATGTCCTAACGTTTCTCTCAAGGGGATTTCAGAATAATCCGTGTATTTGGTCGATCCACCAGCAAACTGCGCCCGCCTTCCTCAGCACTCGCATGTCAATCAGGCTCTCAGCAGCCCTCCCTGTTCAGCAGCCCTCCCTGTTCAGCTGCCCTCCCTGTTCAGAAGCCCTCCCTGTTCAGCAGCCCTCCCTGTTCAGCTGCCCTCCCTGTTCAGAAGCCCTCCCTGTTCAGCAGCCCTCCCGGTTCAGCCACTCTACACCAGCTGGACAGCGCTATGTATTATGTGATGGATGTGGTTGTATGAATATATATATATATTTTCTTATCTTCTTTTAGCATATTTAGTATTTATTTGAGATGTTATAGCATATGTTTTAGCACATTTTAATTTCTCAGTGTTAATTTAGAACTTATTAGTAATTTTAGCGCTAGGATGATCTTTTATGCTGACTAGAAGCACTTTGAATCTCGTTGTACCTGTGAAAATGACAATAAAGATCTATTTTATTCTATGTCAACCTGCTCTCTTTGCTTCATGTAGCAGCCCACGGGTGATACAAGCACACCTTCCCTGGAAACTTCATTGTCAGTTTACATAGTTATGAAAAAGTGGACTGGAATAAATATCCTATGATCACTCATGTAAAATCTGATGGTGTAACTAAAAGCCTACATTGAGCCCACACCATATTCCAATATTTTATTTAAATATCTGGTCCCAGAATACTTTATTTTCTCCGAATATTCATCTAAACCCCGCCCCTATAGGCAACGGTGACCAAGTTCAAATATTCCACCACCAGAGGGCAAATTTATACTTTTTGAAACATCAGCCGATGGCCAATTACCAACTACACCTGTAAGCATCATTTACAAACACAGTCTGTATTCTCTAAGATACACAGTCTGTACTCTCTGTATAAGATACATTGTTTCCAGATGTGTATAAAGTAGTGAATAGAATAGTAGAATGCAGCACATTATAACGTAATAATGTTGTACATTCCTACTTAAATGTAATTTTACAGAGATACATCTCATTTCGTCTGAGCAAGCTGAACAGTACACTTTCTTTGAAAACTGATCAAGCTAATCAACCAATCTTGTGCTTTTCGGTGAGTAATTCTCAGGATCCATATAATAGTGTCATCTTCCACATGTGCTTATGCAGTATAACCGTTAAGCAGTTACCGTCAATGTCATGGCAGCACAACTAAGACAATGTCCTTCACATTCAAAATTCAATGAGATAGTTTTCATAAGCGGTTTTTCTTATTGTATATGGTTAGGACAAGCCAGATCAGTAAAAAGAGATGCAATACTCAGTTCACATAAGGCCTGTAAATCAAACTTCAACAGCTGCAGTCACACAAGTTACTAATTCTCTCTCTCTTCCCAGCCCATCATTGTATACCTATGGAGGACAACATGTCCAAACCATTGTCTCCCAGTCAGGTCAGCTCCTCACTAACAACACTTTCTAATCAGCAATGTTATGGGCCTTAACCTAATGCAGTGGTTTTCAGAGACTGGATTGATGAAAACGAACAATCTGTCTGACTTGTTTACACATGGCCGGATATCGGATTAAACAAATGTATTTTTCTACGATTTGGCCTTGATGAAATTGCTTTTCAAACAATTATGTGTGTAAGCAATACTTCTCAAGTCAAGTACCTCTGAGTGACTGTCTCTGTTGTAGGGAGTTGACCATGACACAATCACTGTCACATTGGTCGAACCAGAGGAAATGAGCCACCGGGATCATTTTTCTCTGCGGCCATTTGAGGAGACAGATTTTCAGGTCAGCAGGTTGTGTACAGTGAGAGGTGAAAGGGATTAACACCAAAACGATAATATCCTTATTTCAGCTTCAACTTAAACAGTTAATTGTCAAACATGGTACCGTTTGGTAGCGCTGTTCCACCTGATAGATGCGGCCTTAAGTCTTATCTTGTGACGGTGTCTCCCTAGGATCTCTCTGAGCCCTCTAAGTCCACCACTGCAGTCCCTGCGTGGTATCTGAAGGTGGACAAAGATTTGGAAGTGCTGTATCACATCATCGAGGCAGCCCCCATTTCAGAGCTCACTGTGGAGATGCTGGATGAGATGGAGCAGGAGATTAAGGATCTGGATGTTCTTTTGCAGGTGGGTCATTATCCTCATAGGCAATTATTGTATTCCCCAGCTCACTGATTCTTCCATGTAAGCATGTGTTCTGCTTTCTGAAGTTCACAACAAAGAACCTTGGCAAAGGCATAAAGAAGGCCAAGGCAAAGGTGATTCTGCAGGAAGCCTGGGTGGAGAAGAAAAAGAAGAACAAGGGAAAGAGGTGAGGACAGATTGCAGAAAGACTAAATGAAGGGGGGAGTAGAATGTGGGTACAGACAGCAAGACCCTCAGTGTAACGATGTGAGAATGCGTACCTGGATTTCATAGTAGTTATCAATTGCATTTGATGTGCATTTCTTGTGATTGTCAGGTTCCTCCAGTGGCTGAAAAGCAAGATGTCCTGCTGCAGTTGTGTAGATGTTAGATGGTAGAGAACATCCAACACAGAGCAGAGAACATTCCACCCAGCCCTTGCCAAGCCCTTGTCCTCTACCCAGACGCTGTCATGTCACCCCACTCCTCATCGCCCTCCACTGGCTTCCCATCATGGCCCCTATCAGATTCAAGACCCTGGTGCTGACCTTCCGAGCAGTGAACGGGACTGCCCGGAGCTATATCAACTCTCTCCTCCAGCCTTACACCCCTGCCCACCACCTACGGTCCTCCTCTGACAACCGCCTAGTGGTCCCCCCTCTCAAGAGCGCCAGAGCCCAGCACAAACTCTTCCACTGTGTGGCTCCTCAATGGTGGAATCAACTCCCCACCCCCATCAGTAACACAGACTGTCTCCTCACCTTCAAGAAAAGGCTCAAAACTCACTTATTCAGAGAATTGTTTCAGCATTTTGCTGTTTTTTTTTGTGTGCTTTTATTATACTGCATTTGGAAAAATATCTGCATACAATAAAGTTACAGACATAATTTGTTTGTGTTTTCTTACTTGCTTTTTGATTATGAATAACCAGGGTAATAGACCTCATAGAACATCCTGCATGTAACTATTAATAAGAAAGTTCAGAGCTTTTACTTTGACAATTTCATTTTCTGTACAGGCACAAAAGTAATATAAAAAAAGATGAAAATAGGAAGAACACCCTTTCAATAATTTCTGAAGGCGTAAAATAAAAGAAGTGATCAGGCCTAGAAACTCCTTATCTTAGTTTTTGTCTACTCCTCTGGAACATGATGTGTACACATGATGCCCCCTTCACATTTCTGACCGCCCCCTCATATATGCCTGTCTAGAACTGGCCCTGTACGTGAAACTAACCACACAGGATGGACAACACTGCCCACCCTGAACACACGGTCCCAGCAATGAGAGAAAGAGACAGAGAAAGGCACACAAAGATAAAAAAATGAGAAATAGACCAAAATTTTTAGGGAAAGGTGCGTAAAAGAGAAGGGGGGGGTGTAAAATTAAGATGGAGGAGATGCACAGAAGATGGACAGGCACTGAACTGAATCACAAACATGACAAAAGACAATTGTGACAACAAGCCGAGGCACAGATAGAAGGAATTTGACAGGAGGCAATGACAGACAGGCACATTACTATATCCATGATCATTCTTATTCATAACATTATCATCATCAATAATAAACCTTTTTTCTACCCAGCATACCTGCTCATCCTGGAGCACGCTCTCTGGACCGCTGGACTTGGTGTGGTGCTGTTCTGGCTGGAGGTGACCAATCAGGAGCTGGCCAGGGTGCATGCAGAGGCACGGGAGAACAGGAGCCATGAGGAGATCTTCCATGCCTGCTGGAGGAGCCTAGAAAAGGAGAATGAAGCGCTGACAATGCTGCCAAGCTCTGGAAGGCCAAACACCTCTCCGTTGCCAAGCAGCAGCTTGTCCCTTACCGGATCAGGATGGACAACTCTCATCTACAATGAGAAGTAGCGTCGCTGAGAAGTGAGAAGTCCCTGCTGGAAGACCAGCTCAGGGCCCTCCAGCAGAAGAACGAGGACCTGGCTCAGATGTACCAGCAGAGGGAGGTTGCTCCCAAGAGGAGTCTGGAGAGCAGATCCCAGCTCTAGTGGAACATGTTCCTGGATATACTTGACGATAGTCATTCATCCCAATACAGCATCCAAAACCTAGACTTGCCTGTTACAAATTGACATTTTACTTTTGTAGTTCACTTATGTCATAACACAGCGACATTGTTTATCATGACTGGATCCGTCATCACCTTATCTGCATATACTGCATGTAATAGAAAGGTTCATCTGAAATGTGTTTTATTGCTCAGGTATTTGTGTATGTTGTTCTTGAGCACATGGCCAAATAATGTGGAGTGAAAAGGATTGTTTACATATGAAGCTGCTGGATACCCCACTGGCTGCCATGTTGGATCTGAAAGAGACAGAGGAGGTAGAGAGAAGGTGGCAGAGAGAGAGAGAGGGAGATATAAAGGAGCAGAAGGAGAGAAGGAAGGACAAAGTGAAAGAGATTAAAAAAGAGGGACACATTAAAGTATGAATGAAAGGCCCCATTAAGTCTAACATTTCCACTCATAATTTGGCAGATTTCGTGAATTTGTTGTTTAATAATTGTGTCAGAGGACCACGTCTACATACAGTTGACCTTTCAGTATCTGAGTGCCAGGAAGTGCTTCTGTTGCATATTCAGTTTAGTAGGTAAGACTTTGACACTCTTTAAAATGACATCAGATATCTTTGTAGTATTTAGGTGTTGTGATAGCAAGGAGATTAATAGAATGATAGTGTTTGGGAATACTTTTCTTCCAGGCCTGTGAACTATTGCTGCCTGCACCACCCATCTTGTCCAGCCAACATGATCCAAATGGTACCAAATACTGGGTTTTGTGTTTTGTTTTTGCTTAAGACAATCCCTGAACTGACCGTGACTGATTGTCCATGTTTCTCTTTCTCTCAGCTGGACTTTGCTGTCATCGCTGGACTAATCTTCAGCTCTGGTGCAGCCATTTTGATTGCAAATTCAAAACAGTTTAGAAGTGTTTAGAAAACTCCAAAAAGCATTTAATTTGTTCTACAAAAAGTATTTTGTAACTAAAGTGTATTTAATGTAGCTTGAATTATGAGTTGGTATCAAATTCCATGTCATCATGAATCATAACTCTTCCTCTTGGTAGACACTGATGCACAGACTACAGGTAAAACAGGCACACTGACTGTATTTCGGATGAATTATCAATTTAAAAGTGTAACTTGAGTTCATAATGGTTTGGGGTGCCATGTCATCTAGTGGTGTTGGTCCCTGTTTTGGCCTGCAGGCATTATACCATGGTTTGGTGATACTCTAATCCTGATTGGCTACAAGGTTGTCCATCACTGATTTAGACCCCTACTAAGACTAACAAGCAAGCACAAACCATGTAAGTACAAGGAATTACTTATTGTAAACTATTTGAAAAACGTTACTTGTTTGGTTTTACTGTGTTAGTATCCTACCAGTAACACCTCGCTAGTTAATCTGTTTGAGCAATCTCACTCAGTTTTCGTCAAAAATAGATCTATGATTTGGAGATGTCAACATTTAAACAATAATTTCACAACTATTTAACTCAATTGCAGGGTAGTCCAAATTAATGCGATTTGATAATAGACAATTAAAGCGATTTGATATAAAGTTTGAACAAGTTTGTTGGTCCGGATTAAAAAGCTTGACAGGCCGTAGTTTGGCCATGCCTGGTCACACTGGTCAGGCTAGTTCAAACTGCCATGGTGAGCTAGCTAGAGTAGCTAGCCTGTCTCTTTTATTCTATATAGCTCATTAAAGCAGACGAATACATTTTCCCACACAATTTCATTATATATATTATATATATCTATATATTATATATGTATTATATTATTAAATGCTTTAAACTTCAAACGGAGCTGCCTCTGACTTGGAAAGCACAGTCTGACATAATCAAGTGATGGATTGGAGTTCCAGAAGCTAAATGCTAAAGCAGGAATAAATGTAAATAATTTACGAAGACACACAACAAGTAGCTTGTTAAACGAGATATTAATTTATTATTAATCAATGATGAATGAAGATGCGTGCTCGCATCAACGGGGGCTGATGAAAGGCCGAATAATGAGTCAGCTAGGATGTATGTGTTTGAAGAATAATATACAAAAAAGTGTATGTAGGCTAAATAAATAAATCAAATTGGAATTGGTCCACACAGGTGTTGGCCAGTTACAGGCTTGGATGGGATTCACAGGAGTAGTGTGGTCTCTATGACCTGTGAAATTGATTTTGCGTTGGGCTCTGTGGATGTTTGTAGGAATCCCGAGGACACGCAGGATACAATCTCCGAGTTGATGCACACTCAGGACAGCCTGAAGAAGCTCAATTTAGAGCTGCAGCGCTCAGTGGCTGTGGCAGACGACCAGAACTCAGCTCTTCAGACTGAGAACATGGCCCTCAGCAGCCAGCTGAAGAGGTATGAACTCTCACACTCACATGCACTCAGGCATGTCCAGTGGCGGAGCAGTGAGGGAATCGGGCTAGTAATCAGAAGGTTGTGAATTTGATTCCTGGCCGTGCCAACATTATGTTGTGTTCTTGGGCAAGGCACTTCACTCTACTTGCATGGGAGGAATGTACTTGCTGTAAGTCACTCTGAATAAGACTGCTAAATGACTAAATGTAAACGTTCATCACAGTTTTGGGTTTGGACTTTTTCAGTCTCAGGGAGACATTGCACAAGTCAGAGAAGCTGGGGGAGGAGCTGGACGAGGTTCGTCGAGACTCTGCAGAGATGGATGCCACCATCCGCTCCCAGAGCAACTGCATCCGAAAGATGGTGGGTGTGTGGAAAGTTCAGGAGCGCACAAGGCGTGCTTTTGCCTCTACTGACAACAGTCTACAACAAAAACCTTGCAGATTTCCAACTCCACTGCACTTGGAGCAATAAAACAACAGCACTATTGTCTCTTAATATTTGTCTTTTTCTGTTCTTGCAGGAGAGAGAGAACCAGGCCCTGAAAGCCCTAGATGAAAAAATCAACCGTGAGGTAATGCAAAATGACTGCATGTAGGTATGGACAGAGTTTGTCAGCTAGCTTGTAGGAAACACTGAGTTGAACTCTTTATATGTTTCAGATGTCTACCGTCTTGTCTGAGAGCGAAAAGAACAAGGGCAAGATTGCCAAGTTGACCAACGCACAGCAGGCCCTACAGGTATCTCATCATCAACTTTTCACACACACAAACACACACATGCATGCACGTTCACACACACACACACACATTTAATTACATGTTTTAATATGGAAATATGAATAATTGACTGCTTTGGGTTTGACTCTCAGCAACAACTGGAGGAACACAGATTCTCCCTCGACAAGAACAGTCAAGAATTGCATGAGGTAGGATCTGTCTCCGTATGTAATATCAGACAGAGTTTCTGGAAGAACTTTCCTGCTCTGGCAGAGTCCTGCTTGCGGTTTTCTACTGTGTGTTATTACAAAAAGGGTTTGATGTCTGTTTCTGTTTTATTTGTAGAAATGGAGGATCATCAAACATTTAGAAAGTTCCGCAGAAGAGTACATCACCATTATACAGGTATAGTAGAATGCATTATTTTATTGCTTTTCTTTCCCATTGACATTGGCGCTTTCATTCTTGACCTTGAGTGTGGGTTCAGGAGCTTAGGGCCAAAAACAAAGATCTGGAGGTCCAGCTGGAGAAGGCTGTGATGTAAGTAATCACATCACCTGCCCACTTTCCTACTACATCTCCATGCCGCTGCTAAATGAATCTGAATCTGATGGACAGGTTTGGTGGACCCGATGTGGACCAACCCATGTCCATTGCAGAAGAACTGGGACAGCTGCCTCACTCACATGTAAGTGAAACCCTCTGTGGTGGTCCTCTGTCTGTATCCACCTTCTTGTGGCAGTAGGCAGTACTGCAGAAAGTGACAGTTTACTGTCTTGCTTAGTGTCTTCCTTATCTCAGCAACTGTTGGTCTGGAAACCTTTGCTGAGAAGTCTGGTAATCCTGTAGGTTGAGTTTTCTGATGTGGAGGAGGAGGTGGAGAAAGAGCAGGAGCAAGAGCTGCAAGTTATTGAAGAGAGCCCACAGGGCCCTGTGGTGGATGCTCAGAACAAAAGGTGCATTACCAGTTCAGTGTAGAGAGAAAGGGTTTATACTGTGTACAACTACAGCAAGAGGTGCAGTCCAGGATTCCTGGATCGCTTCCCCTGTTGTCCTATCTTCAGAGGACACACCCAAGTTACAACCATCTAAACCACGTTCTCAGTTTTTTTCCACTGTATCTCTTCTCTTCCTGCTCCTTCACTCCCTCACTTCCTGTACCTTTGTTTCTGTCTCCAGCTGGTGGCGTCAGCAGGCTGACCGTTTTTGGAAGGGGGTCAAGCGTGTGGTTATCTTCTGGCTGGGCGTCATGCTCTCCCTGGGGGTGATGGCTTGCATGGGGCCTCTGTTCGAGTTCCGTATGATCCATCCTGGCAACAGTGACATCCTGTGGACCTCGGCTCACTACCTGATGCACCCTTACTGCACATGCCACTACTTTGGCATGCCGCCTGTGTAACAACCAGTGTGTTTTACCCCTCACACTTCCTCTCTCTCAGCTCTCCTCACCCCCCCTCCCCTTTTTTAACATCCCAATCTATAAGAAATAAACGTAGCATTTAAATTCAAGGGGAGCAGTGTCTTTTCACGTATGGTTGAAAGTGTAAACTGCATGTGTATGAAAACTGTGTTAGTCCACGTTTTTCTTTGCAATGCTGCATGGACATAAGCGCTTTATTTACTGACTGTCAGGAGCTAATGGATCCATGGTCAGGAGCTAGGCGCAAACTCGGCCAGCTTTGGTCTTGGCCACACCCTCTATTGAGTTCATTTGCCCATTTGACCTGTGTGACAGAATGGGTTCTTATTTCTTCATCACTCTAATAGAGTAGTACCTATAAGTACTTGGGGGTTCACCTGAACCACAAACTGGACAGGACTCACCACACAGATGCACTGTTTAAGAAAGGTCAGAGTAGGCTGTACCTCCTGAGGAGACTGAGGTATTTTGGAGTGCAGGGGGCACCCCTAAGGACTTTCTATGACTCAGTGGTGGCCTCAGCCATCCTGTATGGTGTGGTTTTCTGGATCAGAAGCATTACTGAGATGGAAAGGAAGAAGCTGGACAACATCAAGAAGTCCAGATCTGTCCTGGGTTGTCCTCTGGACTCGGTGCAGGAGGTGGGTGACAGACGGGTCCTGGCAAAGCTGAGATCTAAGCTGATTATTTAGCAGTCAGTGACATCAGATAAGGTCAGTTTCCTGTTGTTTATTCATATTTTGTCTTGGCCTTGTTTAAGTGAATGTATGTTGTTTTGAACTGATTAAGGATGACCTTGCTCTGAAGATTCTTTTTTCCAACATTGCTTTCATAAGTAATTTCTGTTCTACACATTTGCATCATGTTGCCTATTCAAATGATACTTTAGGACTATGAATTTAAGTTGAAGGTATTTGAGTAATTAATGATGCATTATCACATGGTATTAAAGTTAGAAAATGTATGATGCTATTTTGTTAGTAGGCTATATGTTCTATTTTCTCATCCAGCCTTATCATTTCTCTCATTTCCAAAACTGTCTTCTCTAATAAGCCACTACACCAGATGATTTCAATAACGAGTTTGATTTCACAAAGTGGAGAAACTCGTTGTTGAAATCAGCTTGTGTTGGTGCTGCCATCTACTGGACTTGAGGAGCTTAGCAGTAAGCACATAAAAAAAAAAAAAAAAAGTATCCCTTTGTCGTGTTTCTGTGTAGATCTTTCAGATCACAGCTCACCTGGTGTACTGGGGCAAGGCCATCATTGTCTACCCTCTGTGAAAACAACGTCTACATGCTGTCACCACATGCCAACATCGGCCTGTGAGTCTCCTCTCACTTTTCTCCTTTCACCTGTCCATCCCCTCCACTCTCTCTCTCCCTCCCTCCCTCCCTCTCCCTGTCTCTCTCTCCCTCATTCTTTCATTCTGCTCCATCTCTGCTTGCATCATTACCATGCCTCACCACCCAGCGAGAGCTCAAGGATAACACAAGCTCAACCAACCAGGAGATCTAGACAGCCTGTCGCTTTGGAAAGCACATCGTAGCTGTCAGGAAGATTACCCATACTGATAAACAATATTTTCCAGACTGTGCGTCTGCAGGGTTTTCTAATAGTGACCCTCCCCTCTCCCAGGTACTCACTAATGGCTGAGCAGTTTGCCCTGCAGTTTCCTGGTCATGAACTTCCCTCCATGTTGGCCAAATTCTCCCTGGCAGAGTTTAGAAACCCCCTGGATGCTCCAGTGCAGGAGGTAAGTGTCCTAAAGGATGGTAGACCAAACTGAAACGGATGGTTATTTGAAGTCAGAAGTGAAGTAAGGGGGTCCTGGACAGACATGGCCTAAGTGAAGGTTATAAATGATATAAAGCAGCCTGTCACAACACAGGCTACATTATGGCTCTATTTTGGGTTCAGCTGGAACCCTCCAGATGCTTGAAACATATCAAAACTGACAGTGGTGAAAAGGAAGAGCTGAGTTCCAAAGTACATTACCTGGTTTGCTCTCCCCTACCCTGCCCTGCTCTCCCCATCCTGCCCTGCCCTTCTTTCCCTTTATCCTGCTCTCCCTCTACCCTGCTCTCCCCCCTCTCCTGCCCTTCTCTCCCCTGCCCTGTTCTCCCCTGTCCTGCCCTTCTCTCCCCCCTATCCTGCTCTTCTCTCCACCCTGTCCTGCCCCTCTCTCCCCTCTCTCCCCCTTATCCTACCCTTCTCTTCCACCTATCCTGCCCTTCTCTCCCCCCTATCCTGTCTCAGCTACCCTGCTCTTGAATAAAGAGTAAAGTATTCTGAATCTGAACACACAATTTGACCATGCTGCTGCTGTTGACTAATTGTTCATTAGTTTGTGGTTGCTAGGAGGGTGATTATGTATGCCACTGTACAGAAAATGAATCTACTCATAATATACTAATGTGTTTTTCAATTTTGTTCCCTTGTTGTTTCAAATCTCTTTAATGTTGTTATTACATTATTACAGCAATCTGCTGTGCTGATACCAATGAGCTGTCTAGGTTGATGACTGTGCCTGAGGAACCTTTTTAATGACTGTGGTTGGCTGGTTCTGGTCAGATGGGGTTGATCAGTTGTAGTAAACACAGCAGAGGTGGGCACATGCTGTAATGATAATTCCATTGCTGCCCCAAACAGCCCCCTTCCTCCAAGCTGTTTTGGCTTTGAGAGGAGGGGAACATTCTACACATCAGTGAAATTAATGAGATTTGTTTTTGTTTATTTTTAAGCTAAGCAAAGTGTATGCTTAAAGTTAGTTCACTTGGGTTGATTCCAAGGATATGCATCAAGGAAAAAAAACACAGTAAAGTTTATACCCCAACATCTCTTTATTACCATGAAAAGAAAAGTGCACCAAATTACTAAATTGATTTATTTCCTTTTATAAATTTTGTGGGGTTGCGACCAGTTCTGCACAGTTCAGATAGCAAACCTTGAATTGTGGTATTTGCTCATCAAAACGTGGTTAGGGGCGTACCTTGGTTCTATTCCATCACTGAGTATTGTGGAACATTGAAAAGCAAACAACATATTGGAGAGTTAATTTAGTTCCGTAAATTGTCAGCTGTATGCTCACGCAGTGTAGCAGAAACATGTGCCTCAATCAAGAAAATCTCCTGGCCACACGTGTCACAGTTTCAGTTCTGTCCTGCGTCAGCTTTATGTTCCTCCACTGAAGGAACCAGCTCAGGAACAGTCCTGCAGACAAGAGCCATCCTCTCTGCCTGTCTGTCCACCACGCTCACACACGGGTGTCCTCGCAGATAGAAGCGCAGGGGCTTGGTGGCCCACTCCCCATGGGACTCGATGCCGACGCGGGATGCCGTCACCACGTCCGGGAGCCCTGCCTGGGACGTCCTCTCCAGCCATACCTCCGGGTCGGAGGCCAGGTCTCTGCGGTCGAAGCAGCGGGGGATGTCCAGAGCTTGGCACAGTTTGGAGGGGCCGTTGCAAAGCTCTTTGTCCTTGAGAGGTCGCGCTCCTTCCTTCCGTCTGGCCACTCGCAGCTGCCTCATGAAGGCCGTGCCCTGAAGGGGCTCCAGAGAACGGAGTAGAACTGCTGCCCCCTCCCCTGCAACAACATAAAATTACAACCAATAAACAATGCCCAACCAGTCAGCAGGCTCCACTCTGTCTCCTTCCTCTTGCCCTTTCCTTAATGTTGACTGACAAAACAGCAGTGTTTAGGCTAAGCCTTGATATAGTCCATTAATGAGAAACATTTCCCTCTTCAACCAGGTGGTTTTCCAACAGATAACACTTCTAAATACGTTATAGAGACTTGAACTGCTTTGTGTGGTTTCATGAGGTCATTAAAGTCATTTAGCAGATGCTCTAATCCAGAGCGATTCAACACTTTCCCAGACCAGCCTTAGTAAGGTACCCTTACCTTGACTGGAGACGTTCATACAGAGATAGATGCCGTAGATAGGATACACATAGATTGTGCCAGGCTTCATGAACATGGCCCTGTTCCTCTCTGTGCGCTTCCCACCGGCTGAGTGAGACGCTTTATCCTCCCCTCCAAGGTAGGCCTCAGTTTCCACCACCATGCCTCTCAGCTCAGTGCCGTCTGCACATCGGCGCACCAACACCTGGGACCCAGACAACAGTTACCTACTGCTGTTACAGTCTCCCCAACCATTTAAAACGTATTGAGGAAGGGAGGGATACAGAGCAGCATGGGGGAGCATATTTTGAGCCCAGAAGATGGCGTAGGTGTGCAAATTTGGTAACCGCAGAAGGGTAAACTGTGTCTATTGATTTCGCTGGCTTACTTTCGTTGGTGAAATCAGTGATGTCAAGAACATGATATGAACTGTTGAGAAGAATGAAGACCACCGCTTTAATACCCAGTATGTACAGCCTGGCAGAATGTGGCATGCAGACTTTATGACAGACCTTCAGGAAAGTGGTCCGGATACACATGCATTATACGTTTATGAGCTAGGGATGCAACAATGACTATGTCTACTAATGTTTTGGTACAGCCGACCTAAGCAGGATGTAGTTCAACGGAAAAAGCATTCGACTGCAAATCAAGATACCCAAAGATCAAACAAGGGGGCCTCTGTACGTTGCTTTGATAAAAGCGTCTGCTGTGGATAAGACAACATGACAAGCAACAGCAATTCCAATGACCTGGGTACAATACGTTAAAGTATACCTTGCCAAGAAAGGCTTTAGCCAAAGCAACACATGGCTGGTTGAAAAAGTCCTCTCCAAGACTGCAAGGTTCCTCTTCTTTGTTAAAGTAAGGACTAAGATCCTTTACGTGGACGTCGCCACTGTCACCATAGGGCACTGGCCTTACTCGTTTTACCTGATTTGCGGACTCAAGGGCCGAATGCACCTTTCTCTTTCGTGCTGACATAGTTCTGCATATAAATTAGAAAGGGAATCCACTTTGCAAGTCTTCTCTTCTGTTCTAGACTAGCTAGCTAACATGGTTGGCTAAAAACATTGACTCCCATCTCATCTGAGCTGGTTTACGAACTTCAATTCCTATGCAACGATCAAAAGATTAGGTGCTGCATGGCCAAGTGTTATGAATTCATTCATTTTGATTCATGCATTAATTTATGTTACGGTTGGGTTTGCAAGTTCCTGAATGAAGCCGAATCGACGTTTGACATTTTTCCTCCAAATCAGCTGTGCTAATCTTAAAGTCACAGTACTACAGTCAGAAATGTATTCAGACGGGTCAGTTTCCACAGTCATTTATTTTTCGAAGTAACGCTGATGGATGAGTACTGGGCTAACAGTACGATGATAATTTGATATGAGTAAATTATGGGAAAATACATAATACAATCAGGTACCATATTATTACATTGCCCTAGTCGCTCAGATGACTGTACCTGCGTCCCCCCCCCCCTTTCGTCCCCATGTTTTGAGTCGCAGACCGCCACTGATGTAGGACTAAACAGAAAAGCCCAAAAGCTCATTATGTTCCCTGACTACCCAGCCATAGTATCAATAACAGATGGGCTGAATTAATCCTGCTAATCAATAATGGGTTCTAAACAGCTGCTGCCACAACATATTTGAGTTGTGATTGTCTTTAGCACACATTAACATTGATAATAAATTGTATCATAAATTGTGATGTGGAGTATTTAAAGCATGATCGTTTCAAGTATTTTTTACTTGATAGCTTTGAAACATGGACTTGAGTTAAAGAGGTGACACACAGCCTATTCTCAGTTTGCAAGTCTGTGTTTGTTTTGAAGAACATAGGCAAAGGTACTGTCAGTGGTAAAGCAGTCAGTGACATCAGATAAGGTCAGTTTCCTGTTGTTTATTCTTATTTTGTCTTGGCCTTAAGTTAGATAATGTATGTTGTTTTGAACTGATTAAGAATGACCTTGCTCTGAAGATTATTTTTTCCAACATTGCTTTCATAAGCAATTCCCGTTCCACACATTTGGATCATGTCGCCTATTCAAATGCTACTTTAGGACTATGCATTTCAGTTGAAGGTATTTCAGTAATTAATGATGCATTATCACATGGTATTAAAGTTAGCAAATTAATGATGCTATTTTGTTAGTAGGCTATATGTTCTATTTTCCTCATCCAGCCTTATCATTTCTCTCAGTTTCCAAAACAGTCTTCTCTAATAAGTGGTTATAAATAGTGCATAAGCCCTATGTTTGCCTATTCCCAGGAAATGGCAGGTGCCAAGTTGGCCTGGGGGGCAGTGATGACCCATGTGCCAGCCTGGCTGAGTAACAGAATGGGACAAATTAATGCTTTACAGCACACAGTGGGGATAGCAGTCTGCTGACTGACTGATCGAATTTATTGGACAACTTAAAAATTAGTAAACAATCGGCACAACAATACACACAATACACTATTATTCATGTTGTGAGTCTTGTAGATACAGTAGGTTGATGGCTCTGTGAAATATTTAGCTGATCTTGGATCTATGAAAAATATTACCTACTATTTCAATTATTTTGTAATAGTCTTTCCTTAAATGGACTTGGGGGATGGAAAAAGTATTATTCCTCTAATTTGCTTTGACTACAGGGAAGTAAGAAGTGCTTCTGTAGTGGAACTCTGCCATAAAATGCTTTACAGATATCTTAGTACTGTGTGTCCTCACATAGTTTCATATACAAAAGGGAAAATGAAAGGACGCAAATGTCCTTGAAGCTGTTTTGTAGACTATTTTGTGGTGAATGAGTTAACTTGATTGTTCTATTTCTAAGAGATTTATTTTTTAAATTAATAGATTAAGGAAAGCATGAAGGACATCAATTTATAAACACTATTTACATTTAGCAGATGCTCATATCCAGAGCAATTTACAGCAAGGGAAATAGGCTGAAGTGCCTTGCCCAAGGACACAACATCATGTTGACCCAGCTGGGATTTGAACCTGCAACATTCCGATTACTAGCCGATTCCCTCACCATTCAGCCACATGCTACAGGGCCCCTCAACTCTCTTTCTGTCTGGAAATGTACTTGCAGGCATGATTAGCCAGGGTCCGAGCTCCACGTTGGCCAGTTTGACAGTATGATTGTTGGTGGCTCTGATGGAGTTGACAGATTTTTGGTTTCTAAATTGGCGTCTCATAACTCTGCCTCACGCAGGCTTTCCCTTCTGTACGGTTCTGCCATCAGAGTCCGACAGACGTGTTTCCAGACGCCAGACCTACCGCCTTCTGCCCCCCAGGGAGCGCTCCTTCAGAAGGGAGGCTTAGAACCTACAGGAACAGAGGGGAACATGCTGCAAGCCATGTCCCAGGGTCCAATCACTGTCTCCTCTGAAGGTTTTCCAAAGCAGCTTTTCATGCCCCGACGAGGGACTTTGAAGTGGTTGCAGTCTGTTACCAAGCAACAACCCACCAAGTCGAGACCATAGTACACTGAAGACAGCCCTTAGCTGTCACCTCATAGAACAACTGTTTTCTAAATTATCAGTCAATTTTCAGATCTGTCCCAAGTCTGATGTGTTCCAATGGACTGAATGAACATGTTGAAGCCTTACATACAGACTATCATTTTAGGAACCAAACCTTCTATACTGCTTTAGTACCTGACTTGAAAACAACCTCTGGAAAAGTGGGACAGAAGGACCGACTGAACATTCAAAAGATGGGAGCTACACTCGCTGTATTCTCTGGAGGAGAGCCAGTAAGGGCACCATGCCCTGGGCAGTGGGGGTCGTATGTGTGAACATAGCAGGAATAGGTGAAGCTCACTCATGAGTTGGCCAGTGGCTAAACTGAGGTGCTTCAGTAACTTAAGAATGGCATAAACATTCCCACATCTAATATTTGCATGGCTCACTTTTATGATGTCATGGCAGCTGTCCTGTAGTAACTTTTATCACTTGCTCTTGCGTGACCAAATTACATAACAATCTAGAATTAGGCCACACAGTTCAGAATCAAATTGTTTTTGTGTTACAAACTGTCCTCTTTTCACTCATAGGTTGACTATGCGTCTCATTTATATAATAGTTATTTTATAAATATTTTTTATTTATTTTATAATAGATATTTTAATCAAGAAGCTCTTCTTATAGTGTTGCTTTCTTTTCATGATGGTGAAACCAGGTGGTCCATAGTTTCTGACACTGACCAATCACTGGCTGTCTGGCCATCCGCTGACCAGCCAATGAGATGGTTGGATGACTCAGTTAATGTTTTCTTATAATTTATTTCCGCCAAATGCAGGCAATGACAATGCTTCTCTGCAAACGTGCCAAGGACTCATTTGTAACCCAAACGGATGCTCCCCATACCACAACTAGAATGCTTTGGAAGCACAGTTTATGCACCATGAGTCACAGAAGCCTAACTTAAGTGGTGGCACTTTGATTTGCTGTTGAAACTTTCCTCCTGGAATTGCAACACTGTTATATTTATTATATATTATGTGTTTGTATGATGTTTTACAAACCACTATTCTGCTTTCTCATTTACACACACGAGCACATAGAATTGTGTTTATTGTTCATGCTCAAACAAGAATCCATCCCACTTTGAGAAAGCTTTTGAGGTTAACCCATTCATAGTAATTACAGTATCAGAATTACACTTTTGAAAAGGTTTCCGCTGCAGTACCTGGAGAAAAGAACTTGTTAACATGACTTCAACATGGTGTGGTATGTAATGATTTATGTACAGAATGTACAGCCAGATGGCATCCTGGCCATGTGTCAACATAGCACATGCCAATCTAATTTTGCATCCAACACACATTATATTTTGTAGACCCTTTTAATGCAAGTCATCTTTATCGTACGTACTACTGTGCATACACAGTGCTTCTATCTCCCTCTGGTAGCTTGAACCAACACTCTCTTCAATATGTTTGTGTTGTAAAGATATAATATGTAATGCAATAACATTAACGAATATCAAGAGAAGTTACTTAAGCAAATGGGGAAAGAAACTTAAAATCAAAATCTTTCAAAAGTTTGCCTTCGGTGAAAGAATAAAGCACTCACAAGCAGAGATAATAAAATATATTATAAATCTTTTCACAGAATTAAGACCAATATGATTTTCAGACCATGTAATCCCAAGCGTATACTATTGCATATTCTGTTTGCCCAACTGAACTTCAGCTAAATTTAACTGACATCTTTGTCAGCTGACAGATACTATAGCTGCAGAAGTCTGAGGCTCCACAGCCTTGGACTTCTGCAATCTGTTCCTCTTTTCTTTCTTCTCTCAATTCCTCCAGCTCTCTCTTTCTTACACTGCAGAACGTAGCCTGATAATTATTTCTCATTATAGCTTTGAATGGCTTTGTTAGTGGTTAATCCCTCTTTCTAATAATCTTTCTCAGTTCATATCTTTAATGGCGGTTTCTCCATTGGTGAGGACAAAGGTCAAGGTTAACTGAGGTCTTGTGGTCATTCGACGTTCGAGGAGCCATACAACAACCCTCCGGACGGCATCTTCTCCATCTGCTCTCTCTCTCTGAACTGTTTCATGGGATTCATCTTTAATGGATGATCATAAATGTTTAACGTGACGCCTTTCTTGTTTGGAGACAGTGTCAGGTGCACTGCAGGTGGGCAGGCTTCTTGTCAGGAGATGGAGGCAGGAGGAATCTATGTCCACCGGGACTGACTTCACTTGTCTGTCAGAGCCACAGATGGGAAGACGCAGCTGTCTGACCCGTTCACTCAGTTAGGGCTTCAGGAAAAACATCAGATTCTAAATAAAGTAACGGAACCAATGTTAAAGTGTTCAATAAATGCACCCACCAATTAGTGCATGGTAAAATGGTAACAAGAGTGATTTAAAAGTAATAATAGTGGAAATATTTGAAATAGTAGCTTAACCTTCAGCAGTGATCTACGAACAGATGCTGGACAGAAGGCATTCTTTTTTGTTTGAGATATGCAATCACTTCAGAAGACGATGTTTTCTCACAGAAAGGATCAACTCTTCTCCCTCCTAAGCCTTCTGAGTCATGGTGTACCCTGATAACGGGTTTCTTGTCAAAAGTCACACCTGCAGCCATTAAGCCAGCCAGCCAGGACAAGAGAAGAAAAGGAAGGCAAGGCTGTCTACGGTCAGTTGTTGGTCTTTTCATCCAGGGAAAATAGGTCTACTCACCAAACACACACTGTGACCCCACAAACCAGAATAATCCCAATAAATCACTTTGCAGCTGGGTTGACCATCTGCTTATTATGGATGTGGATTACCTACCTCCTGTTTGGATGTTGATCTAAAAGGTACATGTCCTAATTCGTGAAATTATCCTAATGTCTTTCCCTTCACTGTTTTTTTGTGTTGTTTATTGGACTTATTAACATTCTCACATAGTTACTGTGAATGTCTTGTGTGAAATGTAGGACTGTCTTTCAGAAAACCTGTTAAAACATAATCTCATGTTCGACACGTGATCAACACATCTGTTAGCCTTTCCCGGGCCCTTGTGGAATCTCAGCGCAGAGCGCACCTTCATAGCATCAAGCCTTCTCAACTGTCTGAATAAGAATCCTTTCAAACAGAGAGTGAACATCATACTCACTGAGCTTAACCCAGAGACGATGCACCCCCCCCCCCCCCCCCCCCACCTCCGTCTTTGGCTGACACAAGAGGAAGCAGTTTATGAGCCATCTTATGGTGCTCCTTTAGTCAAACATGGGCCTTGCGCTCAACCCTTTTATCTGTGTGTGATTGATGGGGCTTCAGGGGAGCTTGAGTGCTCTTCCAGGCTTGGCGTCACAGCTTAGGCCTAATCGTTGCTTTCGCCCTGACTCTACCCCTCCCTCTTCCTCGCTCTTCAAACCAGAGGGAGCGCTCACCGTTAATTACTGCTGCTTCATGGTATATCAATCAAGAACTCCCTGTAGACATCTCACAACTTAAATATCTTTAGTAAATACTCTACATTGTAACCAGTTTTTTTTTTACTTCCATTAGAACTACCTTCTCTGCAAATGTGCCAAGGACTCATTTGTAAAGCTACCCATACCACAACCAGAATGCTTTGGAAACACAGACTTAGAAAATGTATTTAGATAACAAGAACAAACTACCATTAATGAACAGTGTTTATACTGTATTTCACGTGGGCAATGTTTGCTCAAGCTGTCCCTTGTTTTTGCTTTAAAGGGAACAACCAGTTATCCTTTACTAGTATTTTCCCTTTTTTACAGCTTTTACAGTTTTAGGCCAATTGTTGACTCCTACCATCTGTGTCCAACAGTCTGAGGAGTCATTGTCATGTCATTGTCACGATGGATGTAACGCTAGCAACCTGTTGCTATTCATGAATAACTGAACCTTTAATCAGAGGTATGGTAGCTTCAACTCTGGATCTAAGCCAATACCCACCTCACACTGCCTCCCTCCCTCATATGTTCTTTATGGTTGAAGACAACCAACATAAACTGTGTTACCCTGCAGCTCACTGTGTAGGAAGAGAGAGAGAAAAATAAACACATGGCATGAACATTTCCATTTTACAGGTCCTGGCTTCCAGGCATGTACTTGGACGTTGACATGTAGCCGCGAGGAAGGACGCTGCAGCCCTGAGCCCTGGAAGAAGTACCAGGGGCTCTGGTGCCCAGCAGTCTTTGCTCCAGATGTCTGCCTTGACTGGGGCCCTGTCATCACCTCTGGAAGCTCCTGCCCTTCAGCATCCAACTCTCCCCACTCTGAAGCTCCCAGGTGCATATGGCCTTTCACTGAAAACATGATGGAAAGAACCGGAATGGTCTATTCATTAGAAGGAGCGTTTTATTCTCTGTGGTGTACTTATCCCCAAACTACTATTCTTGGACAACGTAGCATGGATGAAAACAGATTTTCATTTGTTAACTTGACTGTCTGCGTCTGACAGAAGGATTAACATGCATGAAATCTTTTCAAATATGCTCTTCTATAGGATCAAATAGGAAATTAGGTTACTGTACTGGGCCTCATACGTAGACGTAGACAAAATACTCTTCTCTTCTCTTTTGACCAGCACACTTGATACTGGCCTTTCTAGCAGTGTGTGAGGAGTAATGCATGACAAGGTTAGACAGGCCAAGCGCTGAGGTTTGTGTGCGTAATGATAAAACTATGGCAAGGAGCATCTGGGGTTAATATGAGAAGAATTTCTGCTATGCATTGTAAGGAAATTGGAATGTTGCACACGTCAATACGATCTCCTTGTTTTCAATCTCAACCATTAGAATACAACATTTACTCTCCCAGTTTATGAGGGTGAAAATGTATAGACCTATAGGCCTATTCCACAAGCTCATTCAGCTGTAACATGTTAGAAAAACGAACATATACCTAAATCATTTCCACATTCAAGGGATTATTTGTATGCAATAAAATAGTGCAGACATAACAATACTAATAGCCTCAACACTGCTAGAGTTTACATTTGACCCAACTTCTGTGACAATATACAGTAGGTATTCCTTTACCACAACTTTGACCAGGCACCTTAAACATTTGAATCGTATTTAGGCCTTATATATATAATTATAAGGCTAGGATATACATTTTAAGCTTTGATTTTCTATTCATATGCATTGGTTAGTCATAACACTCAACTGATGTTGCTAATTTTGTAAGTGAGCAATGTTTTAGACTTCGTATGGTGCATGTGTTCTAGACTAGACTTAAAACGGTAGACTACCGTAGGCTACGTCTGCTCTAGCAGTCCAACGATGGCACTGTTGTAAACTCTAATCCTACCTCTTGCATTTCTTTTTTAAACCGAAGATCATATTGCTTAGTCACACCCGCTAAGCACCGAGTGAGGCAGCGCCTCCCTATGTGAACGGATTGGCTGTTGAGTTTGACAGGCTTCGCCGGCAGAGTGCGTCTCTCCACGGTCAAGGGCGGGGCTCGCAGGCGGTAAAACCACCGGCAGAAGAACTTTACCCCGGCTGATCCATGGAAGTGTGGGAATGCGCCGGACACTGCGTGGGAATAAGAAAAACGGACCTCTAATTGCACCATTCGGGGAATGTCGTAGCTGTTGTTGTTCTTCAAGTCAAGAGCAAAAGCACTGAGACAGAAACAGCGGCAACCTTAAACACATGATCTTGTCCCTGCTGAGAATGAAGTGACATAATATCAAATACCTGGGGACTGAAATCTTTGCATCCGGATTTTGGGTCTCACTGGAAAAACATCTGACTTCATTTTCATAAGGGTGAGTTGGTTCATACTGTACACTGTCGTTAGGTTGGATTCGTAGTAGACTACGGCAATGAAATGATAAGACGTGGAGAGAGAATAAAGCCTAACCGGACAGGCAACACGGTTGCCTTTGCCAAGACCACTGACTGTTTAGATACACTCACGCTTGGTCGCTATTTGTCATAGTAACACTTACAATCCATTCAGCCCATCTGGAAACACAGACAACATATTTAATGTTCATTTGAGAAAATTATCTTTCTGGAACAATGCATCCGAAGATAAGGTTCAGACCCTTATTGGTGCATATTTCTAAAGGTGTTTTCACAGGTGCTAATTTTATAACTTCCTTCCTTCCTATTTGTCATTGTCATAGCATGCCCGTTTTACAATCCAACTTGAAATGCATTACCTGGCCATATAGAGGTTGCTGAATTGGCTAATCATATTATTCATCATTGTGAGATTATGAAATCCAATCTGCTATATTATATTGGCCAAAGGGCAGCACGTGGCCCTCTCTTATTTGTGTCAGAGATGAGTGTTACATTGTTTTCTGAAATGTTATCTCCTGGTCATGGTGGGGGGTGATGTAACCACACAGTTAAAGAAGGAGCATGATGTGTGATGCCGATAGACATGCTCATTCTCTCTTACGGTTTGACTAAACTGGAGAGAGAACATTTCCACCCTTAAAAATCCTGTCAACTTGCGAGTTAGAGAAAGAGTGAGGAAGAGAGAACGCCAGAAAGGGGAAAAGAGGAAGAGAGAGAGAGGAAGGGGATGGCGGGTCTATGTGCGTGTGGGGGTGGGTTGGGGGGGTGGGAGGGGGGGGAGTGATCTCTTGGAAAAACAGAGAGGGGTGCTGGCGTTGAAGGAGGCCGAGGGAATAGCCGGGCTGGCATGTGTTGGTGGTCTGGTATGTGTGTGTTACAGGACAGGGGGCTGCTGAGGGGGGGGCAGGCACACTGTAGTCATGCCTGGGTGAGTCATAGTGCAGGATCTGTCTAGCTGCCAGTCCAGCCAAGTGGGCAGCACTGTATCTGTTAAGAGCTGTTGTATTTACCAGGGTGAGCGTGTTGAACCACCTGGGTCCTGTTGGCAGGACACCTCCTCCTGACAGCTTTATTGTCCTATGGTCCCATTGTCCCATTGGTTGATGATTAATTTGTTGTTAAGTGTGGAAACATAAATACGCACTTGAGTTTATATTCCTTGTTGTTCTGCTTGCATGATATGACTTCCCGGGGCTTCAATTAGGAAGAAACACACCTCCGGAGAGCTGGTCTTCATGTAAAGGAACACAGTTACTCACGTTTCCCACAGGCAGAGTCCATCTACACAACCATATAACAATTACAAACATGAGCTTTAAATACAAACTCATGTATGAAAAGTGACTATTGTAATAAGCGTGTTCATGTATTAGAGCCATGACTCAGGATTTAGATGCTTGACACTTAAGCCCCCTTCTGACAGTAACAGAAAGACTCCTCCTCCTTATGCTTCGGCTGTTAGATGATGTTGCTTTTACCAGCACAAAACTATTGTGCATTTCCTAGAAAATTCCACAGTAATGGGCTTAACCATAGAATCATCCCTGGGGTTTTCCCAGTGTACTCCCTCTCTCGCTCTCTTGCTCTCTGTTACCAGCTCTCTCTCTCTCTCTCTCTCTCTCTCTCTCTCTCTCTCTCTCTCTCTCGCTCTCTCTGTCTCTCTCTCTCTTTCTATCTCTCTCTCTCTTCCTCTCTCTCTCCTCTGAGGTGAGTTCATTGGGTTGAACACTTCCATGTGTGTACTCCTCTAAATCATGAAGGCAGTCTCTGCATCAAAAGCATCTAAATCACATGATACCTCCCAATTGGCCACGTGAATAAGTATCTCTGTGCTCACAGTAGCATGCCAGCGCCGTCCCGGTGAACCTACATTGTCTAAATGTAAAATGAGATCGACAAGTATCGTCGGTAGGCAACCATTTGTTGTATGAAATGTATATTCATTAAAATAAAGTAGTCCTTCAGTATTTATACTATTACATAACTAGTGTAGCCAATAACATTTTTCATGTTTAGAGTGGTTTTGAAATTCATAAATCCTTGGTATTTCATTGAAAATGTGAACCTGTTGAGCCATTAATATGACACCATTCAAGCAACCCATAGCTGTCTCTGGCTGTGAAGTAAGTAAACCAACTTGTTTTACAGCACTACAAACAATCGTGAGCTATTCTTGCTCAATAAGTCAGTTAAGACTGTCCCCACCATTTAAAAAAAAGATAGACAAAAAAGATGTCAGGCTTGGTTGTGAGAGAGACACAGCTGCCAAAAGCGCTGCGATCAAGGCTTCACTGTGGTTTGTCTAGTTACATCTTTGATGTGGTAGCAATCAATGCATAAAGGACAGTATGCTTTCTTTTCAGGTGTTAGCCCCAAGGCCATCCCTCTGGCTATCAGTGAAAGCACAAGGCCATGACAGACAATGTTCTGGCACCATGAATGCACAAGCAATGTACCACAAAATGCAAATTGTTGCGAAGGAATAACCCCTCCTCAAAGTGTATCCTCTGCCATTTTGTTTTGTTTCCAAAAAGTAGGCTCCATCGTGGTGGGCATTTGTCTGTTCCTCTGCATCATCCTCCCCTGGGTGTTCACGAGCTGGGTTGTGTGCCGTAGAAAGAAAAGCAACGTTGCTTGGTCTCCCAAGTGTTTCCTGTCAGTGTTTGATTCTTGATTATCTGAGCCCTGGCTCTGTCGCTCCAGCTGCCCCTCCCATAACATCTTGGAGGTGGCACGTTGCAGAGGCCAGCAGTGCTGAAAACTGAGATATGATGTAATGCCATAATGCAGCAGCAGGGCTATTTCAGGTCTATCTCTGGTCTCCACGGCTCTATCTGCCAGCCAGTCACTCTGCCCCTCTCTCCGTCGTCACCCCATCCATCAAGCCCCACGCTTGTCCACTTCAACTGGGATCATCGAGACCCCCAGGAAACAAACATGGCTGCCTTTCCTGTTATGACTGCAGATTGGAGTTTCTTGTTTAGCGTACTCAGAGATGAGTAAAACCATTGCGTTCTTATTAGCTTTAAGCTGTTAATATGTTTGGTGGTGGTGGGGGGGGGGCTTACGTTTTAAAGGAAGATAAATGGATCTGATAGAGGGCTTGAGCCTTGCCTGGGTATGTGTGAATCCCTGCTTGTTCCTCGCTGGGTTGGCATGTGCGCCTGGGGCACACGTCATTTTCCTAACGTGGGAATGTTGTGGGAGTTCCCAGCAGACAGGAACTTTGAGGCGCAGGAAGAGCTCCTTGCGCTTTGATCTTTTTCCTTGGTGCCTGCAGAGTCTCTCAGAGAGCATGTTCCCCCCCCCACAGGTATACTCCAATAAACTCTTGTCTTCTTCGGCAACTCCATAGGAGGAGGATTTTCATGTGTTTTGGTCCACATCTGGGTAGAATCTGCTAATGGAATGCACGCAGCTCACAGCATACCTCTGAATCTCCCAGCCTCTCATTCGCATCTAACGTACAGCTCGTGGGGGGTCAGGTGGCAGAGCGGTGAGGGCGTCAGTCTAGTAGTTGTTAATTTGAATCCCGGCTGTGCCAACAGGATGTTGTGTTCTTGGGAAAGGCACTTCACCCTACTTGAATGTCCCTGCACTAGTTGTAAGTCGCTGTGGATAAGAGCTTCTGCTAAATGTAAATGGTTAGGGAGTGAACGTTTTCTTGTGAGACTACATCATCTATAACTTCAGGAGAAAGACTTGACACTTTGAATCACAGCAGACGTCTAGATTCGCGTTGAGAACCTGACTTCGGCAGGTTATTTATGGCTTTGACCTTTGAAAGAGTGAACGGTGAAGAAAAAGAATAGCAGCAAGTCTACAAACAACCTGGCTGATATAATATCCTGGTACTGTAACAGAGGGATGAGGGTGCAGTTTTAAATAGGGCAGCTTGTCTCTCTGATGCTATCTTTGGTACCGGCAGTCGTCAGAACCTTGGGCCTGCGAGACCTCATTGTGAATCGAAGCTGTAAACTCAAGAACACTGTTCCCTCAATGGAGCCACTTAGAGTTTTATTTGCACAGTCTTACAAGTCCCACAAACATCACATACCCCGGGCTCTAGTCACTCTACTAGTCCTTCCAAGAAACGAGGGTGTGCACACGAGTTCTGTGCCTTGGCCTTTAGAATCCTTTTGGGAATAGGGTGGGATCTAGAACCATGTAATGATATCTGACAGTGGGCCTTGGCAGGTCAATGAGAGTGCACATCTCATTCTATTCTACGGAGGCCTCAGCATACTGTCACCAGAAATTTGACTGAGGGTTTGAAATACCAGCACGAAGGGACCACTGTAGCGCAGACTCGACTTTAAAGTGGGTTGACATAACCTCTTGCTTCTGGAGTGTTCTGTGTTTATAAAGTTATAAAAACATGGTTCAATCAATCCATTTAATTTAGTTGTTAAGCCCTATATCGTGAGTCTAATAGCTAATTTATTTGAGTAAACACCTGACTCCATCATTCTTTTCTTCTCAGGAGTTAGATGGTGTTTTTGTGTTCCCCTCTTCAGTTTCACTCCAACTTTCCTTTCCTCTTGCCAGTTCTCAGAACCTGGCATTACTCTGTGCCAGAGAAGATGATGTAAAGGCTGTCAGCAATGCCACCCAGTTACATGTGCCCAGCAACAGCATTACTCACCAGTGTGAAAGCCCATCTGTCGTCTGTCGAAACACATTTAACTTTCACCCCGATGGAAACACGTTTAAAGTTAAACAAGGATGCAAAGCCTTAACAGGTCAATTCAAAGAGACGGTTTGTATTGCCAGCTGTGGGGAGAATATGGATCCATTTCTGTGGCAGATGTTTACAAGAGTGTGTTCATCCTCACACTCCAGAATTCGTCATTCATGTTCATTGTTTCACAGTGTGAGAACTGGGGTGCTGGGACTTCCTGGGTCTTCCTGGGTCTGACAAGAGTGGAAAACACTGAGCTCATCTCTTTGGAGGAGTGTTTTCTTTTGTAGGATCCAGTGTGACCTCCACACTGGGCCAGAGGGAGCCCCAGGGGAGCTGCCCCCAGCCCTCCCAGCCCCCCCAGCCTTCCTGTGCTTGTTCGTTAGGAGTTCCCCTGCTATTTCTGCACAGCTGGGCCACAGTAAGACTGTCCCCCTTCTCTCTCTTCTCACCCCCGAACACTCCTGGCCTCATATTTGAGGGTTCCACTGGAAAACACTTACTGCCATGTTAAAGCTGTTGTGTGTGGGACAGAAAGATCATTTTGTAACCTTCCAGGTTTATTAGTAAGCCTATGAACGTTCTGATATGGTACGGATATGGAATTGAAAGTGATTGAAAATAAAGACTTATCCAGGTGACATTCATGGTTATTGAAATGTTATCTGTATTTAAATAGGTCTTATTTTGTGCTCTGTGTTCCTGCTTTAGGAATTGTGCACAACCCCTCCGTGGAATGGTGACCTAAGACTGTGTTTATATTCTAGTTAGTGAAAAACCCTATCAGTTTTTGCATGTTGATCTCAAAATACACCCTGTTTCCTTCTGGTCTGTGATAAGAGACTTCGACAAAGTTCAAGCCCCGATACATCCCTAACTTGGATGTGGAAACCTAAAGCGATCCTACCAAGAACAGTCACTTAGTGAAACTATTTAAAGAGTGCTCTATTTGTTACGCACATAACTGCTTCAGACTGTGAGCTGAGTGACGTTGACGATTGTGGGAATGTGTTAGGAAGGAGTGTCTGTGGGAAATGGGGAAGATGTTTTAGGTGTGAGTAAACACCTGCTGTTTCGCATCCAGGGTGAGATCCTGACTGAGTCAACCACAGCAACAAAATCCCTGCCTATTTGTGTCTTCAGTATCGGCTCTCATGATATGCCTTGTTTTATCCTCTTATCTCTCTGAATATTTGCAATGTATTGCAGATGAAGGGATTTCAACTTGGGAGCATTATAAAAATGACCCCATTATTGTGTCTGTGACTGAATCATTTTCCCTCCCAGAATTCCACAGTAATCTACTGTGAAGGTAAATAAGTGTCCAGCTGATGAAATCCCTCCACTGCATAGCCTGTCAGGAGTTACCGTGTCTGGGGCTTGTGTGTGCGATATATCGAAGGATTGCATCACTATTGAATGGTTGTGTCTTAAGTGTAGCTCTGCAGCTGTAGCCATGGAAGATTATGTGAAGTACAGCTGTGACACATGCTGTCAATAAGCAGTGAACCATCATGTGGTGAAAAACAGCCTTGAAGTTGCACGAGGTCACGAACACATCCTCCATGACCATTAATCCTTCTTTAGATAGTTCAAAAGCGCCCTCTCTCCAAACTATGGCAAGCCGTTTTAACATAAATTCAATAGACTGGATATGTGACGCAGATATCTGTAATTCAATTTCGCCTAGTCAAAAAGAACATTTCAGATATCTGCAACTACAATCCTCCTATCCACAACTGGAATTAGGGATATCTGCAACGTCATTTCAGATATCTGCAACTACAATCCTCCTATCCACAACTGGAATTACAGATATCTGCAATGTCATTTCTCCTAGGAGAAACTACGTCACTTTTGCCATTCATGTCTATGGGGCACGTGATTTCAGATATCTACAATTCAATTGCGGATATCCAAAACTGGAATTGCAGATATCTGCTACGTCATTTCAGATATCTACAATTCAATTGCGGATATCCACAACTGGAATTACAGATATCTGCAACTGAATTGTAGATATCTGTAACTCCAGTTTAAGATATCTACAATTTGATTCTGACTAGTCACAATTCCAGTTAAAGATATCTTTAATTCACCTCAATTCCAGATATCTACAGGTCCCTTTTCAGATATCTGTAATTACATTTTGACTAGGAGAAATAAAGTTGTAGATATCTTTAACTGGAATTGTGACTAGTCAGAATCAAATTGTAGATATCTTAAACTGGAGTTACAGATATCTACAATGGCATTGCAGATATCTGTAATTCAGTTACAGATATCTACAATGGCATTGCAGATATCTGTAATTCAGTCACAGATATCTACAATGATGCAGCAGATATCCGTAATTGAGTCACAGATATCTACAATGATGCAGCAGATATCCGTAATTGAGTCACAGATATCTACAATGACGCAGCAGATATCCGTAATTGAGTCACAGATATCTACAATGATGCAGCAGATATCCGTAATTGAGTCACAGATATCTACAATGACGCAGCAGATATCCGTAATTAGTCACAGATATCTACAATGACGCAGCAGATATCCGTAATTAGTCACAGATATCTACAATGACGCAGCAGATATCCGTAATTAGTCACAGATATCTACAATGACGCAGCAGATATCCGTAATTAGTCACAGATATTTACAATGACGCAGCAGATATCCGTAATTCCAGTTGTGGATATCCGCAATTGAATTGTAGATATCTGGAATTCAGTTTCTCCTAGTCAAAACTGAATTACAGATATCTCTACCTGTCGTTTCGACTAGTCACAACTACATTACAGATATCTTGAATGAAAAATCCAACTATTCAACATGTAATTACGACTAGCCAGAAAGAAGTTGTGGATATCCGCAATGTTAATTCAGGATAGTCAAACTTAGTTGATAAATGTTAAAACGGCTTGCCATATCCAAACAGCTATGTGCGCTGTGCGTTCTTTGAGTCGTTCGCGCATAAATCTTTCAAGCCCATACGATCTCATCCACTGAAAGAGTGAAAATCTAGGTGTCACATTGAATCAGGAAGGGAAACAAAAGCAGTTTTACAAAAGGATTTCGCATAGGGTGGGGAGGTTATGTCATACATGTAGTACGTGGAGGGAGAGAACATAGCGTGGTATTGCTCAAGCCTTGCTACAGCGCATGGGAGGATGAACTCAAATAAATCCTCTGGCTAATTAACCGCAAAGGTCAAGCCAATCTATAGTAAAGGATTAAATACATTTTAAATCATATTTCACACAGAGGATAAATCCCCTCAGAATAAAATACAAAAGTAATTTTTATATATATACTAGTGTAATTTAAAATCATAAATTAAGAGATTAACGTGTTCATGGATTATCCATATGAATAAATTAAGGTTTTAGCTGCTACAGTAAAACTGTTTCTCAAACAGCGAGGCATTCGTGTTTTCTCTGTCAGTATGTCTGTGGGCACCAGTCATGGTGTTCGATCCCACTCCTCTCCAGAGCAGATGTGACTGTCCTACTGTCCCATGCTAGTGTATTGTGTAGATTGTGTAATGTATTGTGTAGTGTATTGTGTAGTGTGTCAGCATTTTGACTTCATTGGCTTCTATCGGAGATTAGAGGCAGGATTGACTGCTTCCATTCTCTTCAACGCCTGAATACATGTTTAATCGGGCTGATTCCCTTTGTCCCAGTACAACAGGCTATGCTTCGTCTGTTCCCTTCACCAGGGACAGAAGTTTTGATTTCACACTGCACCGGGAACTCACATTCTGCCAGCAGACGAGTGCTAAAGGGGGTGTCACGACGAGGAAGAGGAGGGGTGTCATTCTCCGCGTGGCGTGTGAGGAAGAAGTGTGCGTCACGTTCCCCTCGCAGGATGAAAGTGTACACTTGCGGATGTTGTTTCCATGACCGACGCACGGCGGACGTGACAAGATTCCCAGACAGCCGTGTATTTCCTGCCTCCACTGGATCCCTCTGTTGTCGTCTTCCTTCCAGCCGTTCTTAAATAAGCGGTAATGTGACCTCTCCTTGCTGGTGGTCTCCCAGGGAGGATGTTGTGAACTGATAGTGGTGACAGGGTCCCTTTGTGAAATATATGTTTACTTGTGATGATTAGTCAGATTGCGGGTCTTTATTTAAAGACTCCGAAGAGTAAGGTCGTGCAGACCTAGAACAGTTCTAGAACGCCGTTTCAAGAACTTAGATTGTCGCGTTGCCTGGTCAGTCACAGCTATCCCATGGCATCATGAGGTTAACCTGTGCCTGACAGAAAGTAATTGGCTAAACAGGGAATTTGCTGATGCCGCCATCTGAATCGATAAAGGATTGAGTCGTCTAGCGCGCGGTTCCCTCTCATGTCGGATAGCTGGCTCGGGCTCCAGACAATGACCCTCGTTCAGGGCCTCTGTGCATCAGCCTGCTGCGGCAGACACACAAGGCCTTTTGTAGGCCTGATTCAGGCTGATATCATGCTGGAAACTATTTAGATGGAGATCACATGTTGTTTGGACATGCTGCTGCTCAGAGTCGCCTCTTAGTTCACTTGACAGGAAAGCGTCTGACTTCCTTTTAGACAATGCAGCACTTGTCTCTTGTTTTGGGGATGCATCTGGGAGCCTCGGTGCTAGCGGAGAGAAAGATGACCCTTTGGGTTTAGAAGCTGAGACACTTTCGAAGCAGTAAAGCCAAGACAATGTAAGTCCAAATCCGGCAGCAAAGTTAAATACTCATTATCGATAGTCAAATAGCAGAGGACGTTTTCAGGTAGTTGCGTAGCCCTATGTGAAATACACATATTATACACTGTATCTTGTTCAGCTGGTTTGACGGCCTGGTTTAAATACACAGATGAATCGTGTATTTGTTATGTAAATCATATCATTTTCATAGTCGTAGATGTGTTACCTCTCTCAGTCATCTGTCTACCGACAGCATACCGGTATCACTTCAACCGTAAATCCCAGTATGGTGCTATGTGGCACTGTGGTTTGTCTTTCATGAGAACCCTTCCCTTCTCAGATTAATTACAGGTTATTAGAGCGTCATTTTTAAATCATCAACTCTAGCTGTCTCAACTTGTCTTTTGAGTGTCTTGTTAACCTTTTTTTAAATATATATTCTTTTGACATTTTGTGCTTCAAATATGATGGCAGACCGTCAGAGGGACAGACAGGAAAGGCAGGGGGGAGAGAGGAAGTGGATGCAGGAAATGACACGGGTTGGACTCGAGCCTGGGGCTCTGGCTCATGGTCTCAGGCTGTGCAGTTTGCACTTTACCTGCTGAGTCACCGGGACACCCCTGTTTGGTTAACCTTCGACCTAATTCCCTGCTTCCCTCTGAAACGAGGTCATGTCCTTATGAATATCATCCTCATGATGAATGCCTTAAGGTTCACTCCTGGTTGCTACTTCTCTACTCTACTATGATAGAACCCATTGGGGGGGGAGCATGGAGCGCAGTGGGTTAGGGTGTCGGGCTGGTAATCAGAAGGTCCCTGGTTCGAACCCCGGCTGTGGTAACATGACGTTGTGTCCTTGGGCAAGGCACTTCACCCTACTTACCTCAGCGGGGAATGTCCCTGTACTTGCTGTAAGTCGCTCTGGATAAGAGCATCTGATGAACGACTACATGTAAATGTAAACCTTGTGTGTTCAGTGCAAGAACACTCACCCCATTCCCTGGTTACACTGGGAAAGCAGAGGTTCACCTGAGTCTGGTCTGAAGTCTCCTCACATCCTGCGTGGAGGTTTGTCCATGAGAGTGAAGATACTGTGGATTTGGCAGGAACCATTTAAAGTGCTGTGGGGTCAGAGTGGAGGGAGATCAGACTGTGCAGTCAGTGAGGAGGGCCAAGTGGACCGCCTCATCCACTGTGTGCAAAACAGCACCAATGGGAAATACACTGAATAATTCAGTAGTATAGAACAGCTAAATAATTTAAGTATTGAATTATCCACCCCAGCAATGTTTTACCCATGTACAAAAAAAAGTTTTTGTAAACTTTTTAAACCCCCTGGTGATTTGCTAGAAATGTTTGCTATATCCGTCTGTAATAGTGGCGTTTTATCTAACGTTGCGGATTTCGCATTTGTGAGATACTATATACACCGTACTGTCTTTAAATCTCTTTCAGGATCCTTTTCATGATGGTCTAACGTTTCATATACAGCTATTTCATTTGCCATTGAGGTCTAAAAATAGACTGGTGCTCACACCACCACACTCATGGAAAGCCATGTGTGCTCCTGTACAATTCATACCTCTGGCACAAGACCAGATCATTTCGCAAACAATGTTTAGACAGTAATAGAATTTGGCCATAAACCACTAGAGTAGTTTCACTTTCCCACCCATTGTTTTGACTTAGCACCGTAAGTCTTAACTTCCCACAAGTCTCTCTGGTGCGCTGGCAATGCTTGTTTGAGCAAACAAAAAAAATAACGTCATGAGCTTACTCTGTCTGCCAAGACTGGCACTTCTGCAAAAGCTTACCCTATCCTGCTCGCGCTATACTGCACGAATCCATTTTAAGTGGAAAAATATTTGTTATTAGCTTATTTATACTGAAAACAAGTATAAGCTGTGCGATAAGAAACTGTTTGTTGGAAAAGATTTCTTTAAATTTGTAGTTTACGTTGTCTCTGGCGCGTGTGCTCGTTTAAGTCATGAGATGAGCCACTGATACTGCAAACAAGTCCAACTAGATCTCATGCTAGATCTCTAGAGCTCAAATCGAAAAAGAAGATGATCTCAGTCAGTTAGATGTACAGTTTTTGTCATGTGACAGCCCCAGCCCTCCATTCCTGCCCAACCTGCCAACCGTTCCCTCTCTTGCCCCGACACTCGATCCCCGGGTCAGCTGCAGTGGGTATTCCTGTTGTGTCTGTTTGCTTTTTAATGTCAGACGGACTGGTTTGAGGTGACAGCCTGTCAAATGTCACTTCAGTTGAATTTAGTGACACACATAATATCAAAGCTGCTCCGTAGACCAGGCCTCTTCTGGCCTACAGCTGAGGCACGAGGAGTATTTCCTTCTCCGTAGAGAGAATTGCCAGTAAGTATTTCCTTTCAAACCCAGCTGAAAAAAAATGTGTGGCCATGTGGGTGGAAGCTGCTCTGCACATCGTCTGAGAAACAACGATCATCTTGGACAAAGAGAGAAGGAGAGGGAGGGACAGTACCGGTAAATGGGAGAGACAGAGGAATGCTACTACCCTGCTCCACCCTGCTCCACAATTGTCACTGCCATGCGCCCCTCGGTTATGTCATAGGGCAATTCGGCATCCAACCCGGCTCCCGCAATCGGCGATGTCACCTGGTGTTTCTGTCCCCCGCTCCAGCACGATGCGTCTATTTATAGCCTCCTAATCTGTTTCTGTTTCAGAAGCCTTCCATGGGACCCAAACTAAGCACCAGCGGCTTGGAAGCTTTTGTCAGCTTCTTAATTGATTCTTCATTGGTAGTGGGCTCTGCTATATAAAGATCAAAAACACAGCGCTACAGTTAAAGCCCAGATGGGCCTCAGACGAGTGAGAGTTATACAACGAAGGGAAAGGCACCATGAGATGCAATTGATTCACTTCTAGATCCTCCAACTGGGTCGATTGCCAGGTCAGATGCTTCTGAAAATTGCTCCGAACGTTCCCCCGGCCCTCCGCAGCATTTCAATGATGATGGGGTCTATTGAAGCTCCTTTACTGCGGGTGGGGTCGGGAGGGCTATTGTGAAATCTTTTTGAACCTTTTTTGAACCTATTCATCATAGCCTACATAAAAACTCTTTTGTTGCGACACTCGGTTCGTAACTTTAGGGAATTCCCCAAGTAAGTTGCATTTCATGGTAGGAATTTAGTTGAACGTTAACTCTCTGCTCATTAACATATCGTACACACTCTGCTTTAGGTGGTGTGTAGAAGAGAGATCCGTGTTTGGATAAGCAAGCTAGCTGCTGAACAGCATTTTTCCCCTCCATTGTTTCTTTGACTGTACGTCAGCCTTTGAATCCAACCGTGGGGAAGGACAGTATGGCAGACGACTGCTCTAGTAACATGAAGGTCACTGTAACAGAGAGTTTTACCGTCAGCATTTCAGTTCTGAATGGGTCGTGCACCGGGTAAATGTGTTGACCTTGAACACTGAGTACGCACGCACAGTTTCCAGTGAGACACTAAGTGAAGAACCGAGCAGAGGCATTAACGAAACAAGATACAAAATATTACAAGTTCTATTCAATTGATGGAAATGGGGGAGTTATGGTAAGCAGTGTGCTGTTGAAACTAAGTGACATAGAAAGAAGAGTCTAGAAAGAGAGAGAGACAGAGAGACAGAGAGAGAGAGAGAAGATGACAGACACCAGGAGCTAGGAGCTAGGAAGTGCTGTTCTCAGGAAGGAAGTGTCCGGCTGCCTTAGTAAACAGATTAATGAGGTCATCCATCGTGGCGACTGCCCCCGCACATCAGGCTGTATCTGCCTAGACTCCTTGGACACACCTTTCCCCCTAGAGGGGCCAGGGGCAGGGGCCACAGGAGAGGCAG
Organism: Protosalanx chinensis; assembly: GCA_030340685.1. NCBI lineage: Eukaryota > Metazoa > Chordata > Actinopteri > Osmeriformes > Salangidae > Protosalanx > Protosalanx chinensis. The sequence continues at coordinate 11,702,768 of CM059326.1, read as the reverse complement.
GGGCCTGAGGAAAGGCAGGGGGAGGAGGGAGGGGGGCAGGTGGAGGAGCAGGGGCCACAGGAGAGGCAGGAGGAGGAAGGAGAGGAGCAGGTGGAGGAGCAGGGGCCACAGGAGAGGCATGATGAGGAGGGAGGGGGGCAGGTGGAGGAGCAGGGGCCACAGTAGAGGCAGGGGGAGGAGGGCAGGTGGAGGAGCAGGGGCCGCAGGAGAGGCAGGGGCCACAGTAGAGAAAGGGGGAGGAGGGAGGGGGGCAGGTGGAGGAGCAGGGGCCACAGGAGAGGCAGGAGGAGGAAGGAGAGGAGCAGGTGGAGGAGCAGGGGCCACAGGAGAGGCAGGAGGAGGAAGGAGAGGAGCAGGTGGAGGAGCAGGGGCCACAGGAGAGGCATGATGAGGAGGGAGGGGGGCAGATGGAGGAGCAGGGGCCACAGTAGAGGCAGGGGGAGGAGGGAGAGGAGCAGGTGGAGGAGCAGGGGCCGCAGGAGAGGCAGGGGGAGGAGGTAGAGGAGCAGGTGGAGGAGCAGGGGCCGCAGGAGGGAGGGGGGAAGGAGGTAGAGGAGCAGGTGGAGGAGCAGGGGCCGCAGGAGGGAGGGGGGCAGGTGGAGGAGTGGGGGCCGCAGGAGAGGCAGGGGGAGGAGGGAGGGGGGCAGGTGGAGGAGCAGGGGCCGGAGGAGTGTTAACAGAGATATTTCACATAACTCTGAACTTTGTCTCACACTGAGGGACACAGCATAGAGAACTGAGCATGTTCACACACACACACACACACACACTTCTGAGAAACGGGCAGCCCCTTCTCCTTACTAGTTTGACTTAATGTGGTTTCCTGTACAGCAGTTTCACTTCTCAGTAAGAGAGCTCATGGATGACCGGAAAGTAATGTATGAAATGCAAAGTATTTGGAATAATCTACATTATTTCCCCCAACCAATTTTCTCGTTCAGTAAATGAGATTCAGCATGAGATCAGCCATACTGGCAAAGGTGTACTACCTTATTGCGATAATGGATCAAACTGTCTATAATAAAGAAATCTAGTCTTAGAAGTCCATATAAACGCAGATGCAGAAATTTCACAGGCGCACACATATTCAATGCATTGGCCAGGATTCGAAGCCCCACCAGGAATGAAATCCAGGCCTTTCTGCACATGGTTGGCAAGAATCCTACCACTGAACCACCGGTGCTGCCAATACAGATTGGCTCTCATCTTTTTGTCTCTTATCTTTATGTCTCTTATCTTCTACCGAACCTAGTTTCTTATAATAGAAAATAGCTGTATTTATAGATACATGCATAGTTACAAGGCGAACGCAAAACGTGAACTGTCAATTGAGGAAAAACGCTTTATGCTTCTCTGTTCTCATGTCACACCGGCTGGGTGGTAGCAGTGTAAGAAAGGGCTTCTATTGAAAACTGCACAACGAAACCCAAGAAAGCCCAGCCCCCCTCTGTACACATGCAGTGTGGGAAAGATCAGAGCTATCAAGTCTGGCTTTGAATATCAGCGCTCGTGACTGGCTTTCCTTAAGTCATAATCAATGGACTGACCGGACCGTGACTGGAATGTGTGGTGTGGAGCGTATAGATACGTACACAATAGGCTGCAGTTACTCAGTGTGAGACAGAAAGGTTTGAATGTGTCACTTCATCGCCTGGACTTCCTCAGACCTGCACCTGGAGAGAACACCTCCTGTGCAAACTGTTTGGTATGCCTGTCTGTCTTCTGACATTATAGAGAGAAATGACTCTGTGGGGGCTTGTCGGAACAGTTCCAAGCTAGGATGAGAAACAAGCTCGTAAGTGTGCTTTTCCGATTGCATCGAAATAAACTGTTCCTCGATGAGAGCCAGTTTCACGAAGCCTGCAGTATCTTGAACAGGGCAGGTACTGGAGCATGACTCGGATCTGTCATTCAGTCAGACCAAATATCCTAGAGAGGAAGGTCATTCCAGAACATTGGGATTTTATCCAAGACTAGAATTCAATCAACTCAACTCTCCTCAAGGGTACCTCCAGCACTCAACGACTTCCTCTTTGTAAAGTCAAGCATAGCCGTGTCCTTGGTGCAGGCCCACTAGACTCCAATTATCCTGGTGAGCAGGCGATGAGTGCTGTCTTTCAGACTGTGGTGCGGTGTGCGCTCTGTGCCAAGAGCCAAGGATAGTGGCTATCCTGTCTCAGCCCCTTTGCTAAGTCCGCTGCCATGTTGATTTTGGAAGAGGACAAGAAAGCCATGGCTTTGGGCGTACACAAACACCTGTCAAAGGCTGGGAGTTCACCCTGTTCTGGGTGTGACGTCAAACAAGCCAGACATGTCAGCCAAGCTCGGCCCACAATCTCGGATTCGAAGTGCATGTCCAGATACAAGCTATAAACACAGTACATTGCACCCTGTATGCAAGCAAATAGTTAGCTTTAGATGGTAGAGTCAGGTGGCAGAGTGGTTCGTCAGTTCGATTCCTGGCTAAGGCAACATGACGTTGTGGGAGGGGAATGTCCCTGCATGTGCTGTAAATTGCTCTGGATAAGCACGTTTGCTAAACGTAAATGAACATGATATAGAGTTTGATAGTGAGGGGGAGAGGGCTAGCAGAGCACTGCCTCTATCATCCAGTCATCCCGTCTGCAGACCTGGACCTGCAGCTCCATCTGGGCTGGATCAGAGAGCGTTAGCAGGCCTGCTGTTTGAGCTGCTGGCTTTGCTGATCAAATACCGGGAGCCTAAAACCCTGAAGCCACCATGTGTTTGTGGGTGTGTTTTTCGTGGGTGGTTGCTGCAAGCTCCCCAACACCACATACAGGTTCACGTTACCTCCTGCAAGCGTTGCTAGCTTGTTTAGCGGGTCTTGGGACGGGGCCATTATGACTCATCTCAGTGGTCTAGCTGGGATGCTTTTCACGAGTCCTCACTCCCCCGGGTGGGATAATCAAGAGAGAGGGCCATAGCTGCCATCCAAAGATGGGCAGAGACTGAGTGGTGGAGCTCAGTGTCAATAAATATGTGGCACCTTATTTGCTCTCAGTTGATCTCTCTAAAGGAGCCTAGAGGGGTCTTGGTGACCCTGTCTCTCCCTCCTGTACCCAGACATGGTGCACCATCTGCTTTGTTCTAGTCTGCCCAGCCTAATCCACTCCAGTCATCATAGTCCAGACAGACAGAGAGCTTGTGGAGGTCAAGCAGCATTCCACAGCAGAGCCCCCCCCCACCCCCCCCCCCCCCCCCCCCCCCCCCTTAGTCTGTGCAGCGGGCCAGAACCTTCAAACATGGCATGGATGACGGACCTGTGTTACTCCCCTTTCATAGAAGCACACTACACTCTGCACTAGAGATTTGTTGGCAGTCTGTGCCCTCAATGTCCTCTATTCTCCTGTGTGGGTGTGTGCCTGTGAGCGTGTGTGAGTAAGTATTTTGGGAGCACATTTTTTAAACCACTGTCCAACCAGCCTAGGATTCAGGCCATAGCTGATTGCTTTAGTGTCTGGCTATGGACTGATGGATTGTGAATCAGATGTCCGTGGGGGGTCACGGTTAGGTTGAAAGGTTAACACAGTCCTGTTGATCTTCGTGTCAGCGCCACATCCAGCCTGCGGCTTCAGCGTGGCCTCACCTGACCTCCATTGTCAGTTACCATTGGCTGTGCGGTGGGGATTTACCTTTCATGTGAACGCTCCCATCACTTGGGATTAAACAGGAGCCGGCAGAGCAACGTGAAGCAGATGTTGGGCCAAGCCTTGGTCCTTTTCAGGAAACCCCAGGTGTAAAACCAGAGGAGTGGGATGAGTGACCCCGCATGGCCGCCGCACATAGAACACACAAGGCCTTTGTCAGGAGGAAGCGTTTTAGCAAGAGGAAGATCTGTGAGGAGGAAGACAGCATGTGACAAGGGCGTGAAGTTTTTTTTCACATTCACAGGGATTCTATTACAGGGACAAGCGTGAGCAAACAACCTTTGAAAGCGATGGAAGGCAGTTTCATATTCACGTTTACATTTACCGCCAGTAAAGTAGAATGGAATTTTACTTTAGTGCCACCCTAACATTTGAAGGATAAATATACAGTTTACAGTTTTGCCTGACAGGATAGTACAAGCACCATAAAGAAAATGACAGGGTTTTACTGAACAGACACACAAAGAGAAGAGGTTTTGGCGAGATTATGGGGCCACCAGATGAAATTGTGATTTTGAGGCGGATGTGGACGTGACCTAGTCACCACCTGTGGTCTTCAGGCAGGCTCATGGGAATGTGGCTATAACACAGTCATTCAGACACTCCCACCAGATCCTTGGCAGGGTGGGGGAACTGTTTAACAACACAACAGGATTACGTTTAAGGTTTAATCCTCAGACTATAAA